>SJYT01050724.1:1015472-1053600 GCA_006410635.1 Cephalophus harveyi | reverse complement strand
TCTGCTTTATTGACTATGCCAAAGCCTTTGTGTGGATCACAATAAACTGTGGAAAATTCTGAAAGAGATGGGAATACCAGACCACCTGACCTGCCTCTTGAGAAAACTATATGGAGGTCAGGAAGCAACAGTTAGAACTGGACATGGAACAATAGACTGGTTCCAAATAGGAAAAGGAGTACGTCAAGGCTGTATATTGTCACCCTGCTTATTTAACTTATATGCAGAGTACATCATGAGAAGTGCTGGGCTGGAGGAAGCACAAGCTGGAATCAAGATTGCCGGAGAAATATCAATAACTTCAGATATGCAGATGACACCACCCTTATGGCAGAAAGTGAAAAAGAACTAAAGAGCCTCTTGATGAAAGTAAAAGAGGAGAGTGAAAAAGTTGGCTTAAAGCTCAACATTCAGAAAACGAAGATCATGGTATCTGGTCCCATCACTTCCTGGCAAATAGATGGGGAAACAATGGAAACAGTGGCTGACTTTATTTTTCCGGGTTCCAAAATCACTGCAGATGGTGATTGCAGCCATGAAATTAAAAGACACTTACTGCTTGGAAGGAAAGTTATGACCAACCTAGACAGCATATTGAAAGCAGAGACATTACTTTGTCAACAAAGGTCTGTCTAGTCAAGGCTATGGTTTTTCCAGTGGTCATGTATGCATGTGAGAGTTGGACTACAAAGAAAGCTGAGCGCTGAATAATTGATACTTTTGAACTGTTGTTGGAGAAGACTTGAGAGTCCCTTGGAATGCAAGGAGATCCATCCTAAAGGAGATCAGTCCTGGGTGCTCATTGGAAGGACTGATATTGAAGCTGAAACTCCAGTACTTTGGCCACCTGATGTGAGGAGCTGACTCATTTGAAAAGACCCTGATGCTGGGAAAGATTGAGGGCAGGAGGAGAAGGAAACGACAGAGGATGAGATGGTTGGATGGCATCACCGACTCAATGGACATGGTTTTTGTGAAATCCGGGAGTTGGTGATGGACAGGGAGGCCTGGCATGCTGCGGATCATGGGGTCGCAAAGAGTTGGACTCGACTGAGCAACTGAACTGAACTGAACACACTTACATCATCCAATTTTAACAAACTTAGCATTTGGCCACATTTGCTTCAATTTCTCCTCCTTGTCTCCATCCTCCTCCCCTATCTGTCTCTTATTACCCACCTCCTTTCTCCCTTCTGCACATCCTCTTTCTCCACCTCCTTAAGAAATAAAAGCATTTCAGATATAGATGAAATTTCCTATGTACTTCTCTGTGCTTTCCTTCTTCTTCTGCAGTCCACCTACCATTTACAGAATATTCCAGTTTCCCTCCTAACTTATAGCTATACGTTTGTGATATATACCATTCCCATATATTCAGTGATCATGTTTCTTGGCTGTCGGTGTTCCATTCTGCCTCAGTGGTTTATTTTTTCTTGAACCAATGAGCCAATGTCACTACTAGAACTATATATTGAATCTTAATAACTGATAATCTACTTCTGCTTCTTTGACTATGCTAAAGCCTTTGATTGTGTGAATCACAGCAAACTTTGGAAAATTTTTTCAGGAGATGGGAATACCAGACCACCTTACCTGCCTCCTGAGAAACCTGTATGCAGGTCAAGAAGCAACAGTTAGAACCAGACATGGAACAATAGGCAGGTTCAAAACTGGGAAAGGAGTATGTCAAGGCTGTATTTTGTCACTTTGCTTATTTAACATACATGCAGAGTACATCATGTGAAATGCCCGACTGGATGAAGCTCAAGCTGGAATCAAGATTGCCAGGAGAAATATCAATAACCTCGAATGTGCAGATGATACTACCCTAATGGCAGAAAGCAAAGAGGATCTAAAGAGCCTCTTGATGAAAGTGAAAGAGGAGAGTGAAAAAGCTGGCTTAAAACTCAACATTCAAAAAACTAAAATCATGGCATCTGGTCCCATCACTTCATGGCAAATCGATGAGAAAAAATGGAAACAATGACAAATTTTATTTCCTTGGGCTCCAAAATCACTGCAGAGGGTGACTCTAGCCATGAAATTCAAAGATGCTTGCTCCTTGGAGGAAAAGCTATGACAAACCTAGATAGCATATTAAAGAACAAAAACATTACTTTGCTGACAAAGGTCCATATAGTCGAAGCTATGGTTTTTCTAGTAGTCATGTATGGATGTGAGAGTTGGACCACAAAGAAGGCTGAGTGCCCAAGAATTGATGCATTTGAACTGTGGTTTTGGAGAAGACTCTTGAGAGTCCCTTGGACTGCAAGGAGATCCAACCAGTCAATCCTAAAGGACATCAGTTCTGAATATTCATTGGAAGGCCTGATGCTGAAGCTGAAGCTCCAATACTTTGGGTGACCTGATGAGAAGAGCCGATTCAGTGGAAAAGACCCTGATGCTGGGAGGGATTGGGGGCAGGAGGAAAAGGGGATGATTGGATGGTTGGATGGCATCACCGACTTGATGGACATGAGTTTGAGTAAGCTCCAGGAGATGGTAAAGGATAGGGAATCCTGGAGTGCTGCAGTCCATGGGGTCACAAAGAGTCGGACATGTCTGAGCGACTGAACAACAGTAACTGATAGGGCTTGTCCTTCTACCTCATGCCTCCAAATTGTCTTGGCCATTCCTGGCCTTTTGTTCTCTGTATGAATTTTAACACATGCACACAATTGAATAGTCACTCCCATAATCGAGATACAAAACAAGAAACAAAACCCCAGAAAACTCCTTCATGCTATCCCTTTTCAGTCTCTCTTTTCCCCATCCTTAACACCTGGCAGTCAAAGCTCTATCACTATGGCTTTTTTTTTTTTTTTTTTTAATACCCTTTAAAAAATTATCACTTAGTTTTTTTTTTTTTTTTGAGGATATTATATAAATGTAAACATACAATCTGTGACCTTTTGATGTTGGCTTCTTTCACTCAGCATGATGCCTTTAGGTCCCATCTAAGTTATTGCATGAATCAGTAGTTTATTATTATTTTTTTATTGTTGAGTATCCTGGTAGGCTGCAGTCCATGGGGTCTCCGAGAATCGGACGCGGCTGGGCAACTTTACTTTCACTTTTCACTTTCATGGATTGGAGAAGGAAATGGCAACCCACTCCAGTGTTCTTGCCTGGAGAATCCCAGGGACGGGGGAGTCTGGTGGGCTGCCATCTCTGGGATTGCACAGAGTCGGACACGACTGAAGCAACTTAGCAGCAGCGGCAGCAGCAGTATTCCATTGTGTGGACATACCAGAGTGTGGTATGTCCTCCTTTTATCTACTGAAGGGCATCTGAGTCATTTCTAGTTTTGGGTAATTATTAATAGTGCTGCTTTTAACATTCATGTACAGGTTTTTGGGTGCTCAGAAGTTTTCATTTCTTTAGAATAAATACTAAGAGTTGATTGTAGGGCTTCCCTGGTAGCTCAGTTGGTAAAGAATCTGCCTGCAATGCAGGAGACCCGGGTTCGATTCCTGGGTTGGGAAGATCCCCTGGAGAAGGAAATGGCAACCCACTCCAGCATCCTTGCCTGGAGAATCCCATGGACAGAGGAGCCTGGTGGGCTACAGTCCATGGGGTCACAAGAGTCGGGCATGACTTAGCGACTAAACCATCAACCCACCATAGTAAGGGTAATTTACTTTTAAAAGAAACTTCCAGACCATTTTCTGGAATGTATTGTTTTCATTTCCACCAGTAATGTATGAGAGTTCTAGTTGCTCCACATCTGGTCAGTTTTTGTCAGTGTTTTATTTATTTTAATAGGTGTGTAATGGCATCCCATCATGATTTTAATTTGGTTTCCCTACTGGCTAATGATGTTAAGCATCTTTTGATGTACTTACTTGCTTTCTGTATGTTCATTATGATCCATCGATTACAGAAGTGTGTTAATTTCTGTGTATTTGGAGATGTTTATTTTCATGCTGTTATTGATTTTAGTTTAATTCCATAAACTCTCCAAAAGAGAGTACTTACTTTGTAGATTTTAAATTCATTAAAATTTGTTAAGTTTTGGCTTATAACCAAGGATGTGATTTATTGCCATGAGTGTTCCATGTACACTTGAGAGGAATGTGTATTCTGTTGTTGGGTGGAGTGTTCTGTAGATGTCAGTTATATCCACTTTGTTGATCAGTATTGCTATTTTTCTATATACCTGCTGGCTTTTTATGCACTTGCTACTAGTTCTGTTAATGACTGAAAAAAGAGTGTTGAAGTCCTCAACTGTAATTGTCGATTTGTCTGCTTCCTCCTAGTTCTGTTAGTTTTTGCTTCACATAGTATGATTGACTTCTTGGTGAACTGGTCCCTCTTTAAACAATGTTCCTCTATATGCATCATAATTTTCTTTGTTGCAAAGTTTGAAGTGTGAAATTCTTTGTTACAAATCCTACCATTCAGCTCTGTTTCGGTTAGTGTTTGCATATATATCATTTTCCACCTTTTTACTTATTTCTTCTAGCCTGATCAATATTTATATAACATTCCACAAAATGTATTCATTTAAACTGTACCATTCAGTTATTATTATTCTTGTATATTTACAGTCATCACCACAATAAACTTTGGAACACTTTGTCATCATCCTAAATGAGAAAGCCTGTACCCACTAGCAGTCACTTCCTATTCCCAACCTCATCCCCAGTCCCTGGCCACTACTAATCTCCTTTCTGTCTCTATGGATTGGCCTGTTCTGGATGTTTCATGTAACTGGGATCATACAGTATATGACTGACTTCTTTCACTTAGCATAATATTTCTAAGGATCATCATACTGTTGAACAATTAGACATACTTATTTTTTTATCCACTTATCAGTTGATGGATATTTAGATTATTTCCACTTGTGGTCATTATAAACAATGATGCTATGAACATTTGTGTGTAAATTTTTCAAAATTTACTTATTTTTAATTGAAGAATAATTGCTTTACAGTATTGTGTTGGTTTCTGCCAAACATCAACACGAGTCTGTATGGCTGGAGAGCACAGGTGGGCCACAGAGGAGGTATCCACAGAGAAGGGCCACCACGAATTCTACTCAGGCGTCTTGGCTTCATGCCTTTCCCTGTATTTTTAATGACTCATGAAGGATGAGAAGGCACGCAGAGTGGCAGCATGCCTCCGCTGTTCCAGCCTTTGTCAACAATCTTTCACTCTTCATTGGCCCTGGATCAATTTCCTCTAGTTTCTTCCACATATCTTAATCTAAGTTTATGTACATATGTTATATGCTCCTTTGTATGTATAATGTGTATAAAAACTTTTTAGAGAAGAATCACTTCCCAACTGCACTGACATGGTAACAGATTTTTTTTTTTTTTTAGCACTAATGATGATTGATTCAGGAATCCAATTTGATGCTGACTCCTAGGAGCTAGGAGAATTGACCACTCTATGCTGACCTTCTTCCAGAGCGAGCCTTCATGCCGGCCTGCCTATTTCTAGAGGATCTAGGTAGCTTAGAGAGCGATGACATCAAGATGTGGAGTCCTCCAGAGGGAGAGACATCTTTAAAGGGATTTTCAGCATTGCAGGGACTATGGATGTGACTGCCCCAGGGCGGGGTCTCCCCCGAGAAAGCTGCTCAGCCCACCTGCTGCTGCTGGTGCTGACAATGATGACGAGAATCTCTGTGTTATAAAGAGATTTCTAAGACCCAGCCACTTATTTGACTCAACCAATTGCCCAGCTCATTAATTCTTGTATATTTCAGAATAATGGGCTTTAAACGCATATACTTGTTCTTTTTTTGCATGATGATAAATTTGTCTCTAACCTTTGTTCCTTAGGGATGGAGCCTATAGAAGTGCCTCTTGAGGAGGACAGTGAGCAGGTTCAGATTTGCCAAAGCAAAGTCTGCGCGGACAGGTGAGGCTGTGGCAGGTGAAACTCTCAGGGAAGGGAAGAATGAAATCTCACTTTGTAGACATTCTCTCTGGTGCTTTGAAAGATGCACCTAAGTCCATTTTCATGATATCAAGCACTCATGGTTCCCAGTATAAGAAGCCTGAGCTCATGCTATCCAAAAAGCTTAATTAACTAGAAAATGCCAGTCCTCTCAGATGCAGCTACATGAAACCAGGGATAAAAATTGCAGACTCAGACAGTAGAGAATCTGCTTTGTAGTACAAGAGTTGTGAGCTCAATCTCTGGGTCAGGAAGATCCCCTGGAGAAGGGAATGGCAGTATTCTTCTCTGGAGAAGTCCATGGACAGAGGAGCCTGGTGGGCTACAGTCCATGGGGTCTCAAAGAGTCAGTCACGATAGAGTGACTAACGCTTTCACTTTCACCCTGAAATGGCTGTATTTCCCTGCATGGAAGATTTGCTATAGTAACTTTCCAAAATATTCACCCAAAATTCATTACTCTGATTGAAAATGTGCTTTGATGAGTGTTTAAATCTGCATAAGAACTGGCAAGAGAGTGCAGAGTGTGCCCACCCCATGGGCCTCCAGCATGGCCAGGGCCCACGATGCCCAACTGGGTAGAGCACCATCCTCACACTATCACCTTCCCACCTTTCCTGAGCATGTACATAGCCCTTCATCATCCCAGTGTGACCGGGAGGTGCTAACAGCTTGAGTCCAGTTTGGATGTGTGTAGCTTGTGTTTGACATATCCCTTCATGACTGACTTGTTCACAGTGCAGAAGGAAAAGCTGTCTGATCAGCACTATGCATATCATGATTTCCTGAGCACAGATGTACCCACTGACTGCTTTATTGTGTTCACTAAAAGCCATTGGCATTTGAAAAGCCTTCTCCTAGTATATGAATCACTAGTGAACTATGAAGTTAATAATTTTTGTGTTTGGGGGGTTTAATTGGTTGGGGTATTAGATGGGCTAGGAACCATAAGATCGGGACCCACAATCAGAAAATTTGTATTCCACATATTTTCTGGTTGAGATTAGATTTAGGTAAAAGGAGAGGTAGAAAGAGAAATTTCTAAAACTTTTAATTTGATCTGAAAACTTTGTAAAAAGCACAAATCTCAGGGCTTCCCATGCCTTGGAAATTGCAGCTTCCTAAGCACACCTGTCACTTTACGTGTCTATATTGCTGGGGACTTCATTATATTCTATTATGTTCTGTTATACTATATAACATTTTGCTATTTCAATTACTTAAAGGAATACTACATAACGTTCACCATCCTTCCTTTTTCTTTTTTGTCAGGGTAAACACATATGATTGCGGAGAAAAAATTTCCAACTGGCTGTCAAAGTTTTTTGGCCGTCCCTATCATTTGATCAAACAAAGTTCAGACTTTCAAAGAAATGCAAAGAAGAAACATGGCAAAGGTATTACATTTTGGATTGCTTCGCGGGGGACAGGAGCTTGGACTCACGCTTGCAGACATGAACATCAGTCCACAAAACGGGCTGACAGGGCAATCTACTCATGCAGTGGGGGTGGTGGGCCTTTGGCAGACAGGTGCCCAGGTGGCCCCGCAGGTCAGCAGGGCCCACGCGTGGTCTTCAGACTGACCCTGAAGAGACAGGTGGGCTTGCAGGCTCCGCTCAAGCTCTCTGCCTCAGGCCTGCATGTTTAGAAAAATGAGTTAGTTTTTTTTTTTTTTAAATAAAAACATTGGTAGCTTTTCTTAAATAAAAACATCAGTAGCTATATCCTAAGAAAATCTGGATTTCTGTTCTGACACTAAGTGATTGTGAGACCTTGGCAAATCCTTGAACCTCATGGTATTGAAATTCTGCAGATCTCAATTTCTTAGATTTAAGGGTTTTGACAGTTTTTCCTGCCGTAAGCTGTTGTGAGCATAAAACGAGACTTTAGAGAAGAAAGTACTTTGAGGTCACAGTACTGTGTGCGAAGAGTGAGCTTTGAGGTGTCTGTTCCAATGTCACCTCAGGAGACCCTTGCCTGACTGCCCTCCTATGAACTAGCCCCCTCTTGAGCCTCCCAGCTCATTCCCTGTTTTATTTTTCTCTGTGGCTCTTTTTTTTTTTTTTTTAATCTTTTGGTCATGCCACAGACCATGTGGGATCTTAGTTCCCTGAGCAGAGATTGCACCTTCACCCCTTGCACTGGCAGCGTGAAGTCTTAATCACTGGATCACCAGGGAGGTCCCTCTGTGGCACATTTCATATCCTATAAGTCATGCCACAGACCATGTGGGATCTTAGTTCCCTGAGCAGAGATTGCACCTTCACCCCTTGCACTGGCAGCGTGAAGTCTTAATCACTGGATCACCAGGGAGGTCCCTCTGTGGCACATTTCATATCCTATAAGCCAAATATTTTGGTCAGTTATCCTGTTTATGTTCTGCCTTCCCTCTGCTAGATCATAAACTCGGTGAGGAAAGGATTTTTCTCTGCTTTGTCCTCAGTGTTTACAACAGACCTGATACATAGTAGTTGCTCAGTAAATACTAGATGACTAAATCAGTGGACTGGATAGTTGCTACATTCCTGATATCGGCAGGAACGACCTGGCTTAGTCACTAGCTCTCAGGGAGACTGGCTTTAAGTCTACACCGGGCATGAGTCTTGGAGGGCTTCAGGGAAGAGGTGAATTTGGAGCTACATTTTAACAGGAGAGCAGGACTATTCCAGGCAGAGAGAGGCAAGAAGATTGCTGAAGATTACTGGCAGGGCTTGGCATTTCATGGGCTCAGGGAAGGGTTTAGGAGGGTGGGATGTGGGTAGGGGGATGATGGGGGTAGAGCTGGGGAGATGAGATGAACGTGCTGCTGAGTCAGAAGCACTATCTTGTGGGTGGGAGACTCACTGAAGAATTCTATGCTGGGGAGTTTCATGATGCTGCTTGTATCAGAAAGACATCCCTGGAGAGGTGTGGAGGCTGTGATGGAGAGAGAGAAGAAGGAAGCAAAGAGGTCAGGCAGGCTCTGCCTGTCCTGATGGGAGATGGAACCTGGGCAGGTGAAGCGGGCAGCAGAGTGAATCTGTTGCTTGCTCGATACAAGATCAGGGAGTGTCAGCCTGTGAACATGACACTTCAAAGATGCCATTTATGGTGGTGTGGTTTCTGATGGTCTGGGTCTAGGTCTTTGAACACTTAAATTTTTTAAACTACACTACCTCTTTACACTGTCACCTAAAATTTTTAAAAGAGTTTAAGCAGTTGCAAAGGATGTGATTTTCAGCATATTGCATATATACAGGCTCACCTTGGAAATATTGTGGGTTCAGTTTCCAACCACCACAAAAGCAAGTCACACATTTTTTTGGTTTTCCAGTGCATGTAAAAGTTATGTTTATACTCTACCATAATCTATTAAGTATGTAATAAGAGCATTAAGTCTAAAAATCAGTGTGTGTGTGTTAGTCACTCAGTCGTGTCCAGCTCTTTGTGACCCCATGGACTGTAGCCCACCAGGCTTCTCTGTCCATGGAATTCTGCAGGCAAGAACACTGGAGTGGATTGCCATTCCCTTCTCCAGAGGAGCTTCCCAACCCAGGAATCGAACCCTGGTCTTCTGCATGGCAGGCAGACTCTTTACTGTTTGAGCAACAGGGAAGTCTACCAATCAGTGTACATACCTTAATTAAAAATACTTTAGCCTTCAGCAAGTCATAGTAACATCAAAGATCACATAACCTAGGAGCATGGATCATATAACATAGTAACATCATAGAGCCCCATAACTAATATCATAATGAAAAAGATCGAAACATTACAAGAACTACCAAAATGCAGTACAGAGACATGAAGTGAGCAAATGCCATTGGTGCTGTTGGGAAAACAGTTGCTTGATGCAGGGTGGCACAAACCTTCAGTTTATAAAAAGTATAATACCTGCGAGGTACCTGTGAGGTTCGATTAAGGTGAAATTCAATAAAATGAAGTTTGTGTGTGCTGTGAGCTAAGTTGCTTCAGTCGTGTCCAACGCTTTGCAACCCCATAGACTGTAGGCCGCCAGGCTCCTCTGTCCGTGGGATTCTCCAGGCGAGAATATTGGAGTGGGTGGCCATGTCCTCCTGCAGAGGATCTTCCAGACCCAGGAATCGAAGCTATATCTCTTAAGCCTGCTGCATTGGCAGGCAGGTTCTTTACCACTAGCGCCACCTGGGAAGCACAGAACACAGTATACTTGTAGTCACTAAATGAAAACTCATATTTTGCCCTTTTAAATATAAGCCAGTGGAATCTCATTATCATAATAATTTGATTCTTATGAGTACTCATTAAAAAATATGTATATGAACAAACTGTTTTTTTGTTTGTTTGTTTTTGCCCCACCTTGAGGCATGCAGGATCTTAGTTCTACAACTAGGGAGCTAACCCGTACCCCCAGCAGTGGAAGTGTGGATTCTTAACCACTGGATCAGCAGGGAAATCTTGAAAAAATATTTTTAATGTACAGAAATTGTCTTTCTTTCCTTTTCCTTCTTCAACTTGGATTGTCATTCCACTTCCTTGATGGAATTTTATCTTAGTGTTGTATATTTTGTGCTTGAAAAATCTTTCCTTGATCACCCTATCATATTTACCTTAAACTAAAATTATATATGAATTGAAATGCATAAAATTTTAAAAAGTTTTCTGTGATTGTAGTGTCTCAGTGTTAGGACATTTTTTTCCAGGTCGAGTTCTTATCATGATTTTTATTACTTTTTTAAAAATCAACACAGTTGATCAAAGCAATAAAAACTATATTATAAAATTTGAAAAATAGCTATTAAACATAAAGAGAAAAAATAGTGGAAAATGAATCTCTTAATGAGATGACTGGCTGCCCGTGATTAATTCCCGTGTCCATGAACAGCTATCATCTATGATCAGAATAGCTGGTGCTGGGCGTTGGTTCTCTTCTGAAGAATCTTATTTAAGTCAATAAAGAGTTGGGATGACGGCGTTTGGTTAGCGGGCTGTCACTCAAAGCTTTCTTCTGAGGCACAGGGATCTAACATCAGGATGACTTTAATCATCTGTCACTTGACAGCTTAATTAGTTCAGGCAGTTTTGTGGTTAGCGAAGAATTGGAAGTCATCTGACCTACAGGAGAATCATTCACCCATACTTGAGGCACTTTTATTTTCTTAGCACAGACTCCAGGGCTGTGAATGGGGCTTTTGTTTTCCACCCAGGAGATTTTTAGCCTGAGGGCCAGTATGCCACAGGAAAGGTGCGGTCTTTCCCAGTGAAGGGTGATAAGGGCCTTTTGTGGGCACCTCGCTGCTCTGATGAGCTGTTCTAGCAAAGAAGCCATGGAGGTAGAGAACCTGTAAGCGATTCTCTTGGCACTATCCACTCTTAGGTATTCTGGCGTCCACAGGCCTGAATCTGAAACAGCTCTCTAGGTTTTGGTCCAGGCAACCCTTTCATATCAACATCTATAATGACAGCTATGGCACGCCCAACAAGTGGCTGATCAAAGCGGTGACAGGTTGAGGCAGTTCTGCATGACTTTGATATTTTCTTCCACTCCTTTTTTTTAAAAAAACAATTTCTGTAGTTTTAAAACTTGTCTTATTTATATATGTCTAAGGTCAATATTGGACTTCCCTAGTGGTTCAGTGGTAAAGTATCCACCTGCCAATGTAGTGAACATGGGTTTGATCCCTGGTCTAAGAAGGTCTCCTAGAGAATGAGATGGCAACCCACTCCAGTATTCTTTCCTGGAAAATCCCAGGGACAGAGGAGCCTGGCAGGCTATAGTCCTTGGGGTCACAAAGAGTTGGATGCAACTTAGTGACTGAACAACAACAAAGTCAATATTACAAACTTTGCCAAGGGCAAAACCCAGCCTTTCCTTAACGAGATTCCCTGACTAGATTCAGATCTTCCTGGGCCCAGGATCCTCATCAAGGTCCTTCTTCTTTCTTGGGGAAGAGCCCACCTACTTCCCCACAGCTCCATCTCTTCTCAAAATGTTACCTTCAAGTCTCTTTTGCTGGAACAATTTAACATCAGCACTTTATTATTTTTTCTAGATTAGTAACAGAATCCTCTAGGAGCTAATTTTCTTCCTGTTTGAATTATGCTTAGAACATTTTTATTATTCCCACAGGCACCAATTTTTCCCTTGTAGAAATAATCTGTATTATTTAAAAATGCAAGTCAATAGAAGCACAATTCATTTGCATTCAAGAAAGCAACTCTTCTTTTAAAATTTATTTAATTAAAGATTTTGAATTTAGTATTATTGACATTCAACATTATATTAGTTGCAGATGTATGCCATAATAATTTGATATTTGTATGTATTGCAAAGTTATCATACAAGTCTAGGTAACATCAGTCACCATACATAGTTACATTTTTTTTTTTTTTGATGACAACTTTTAAGATTTACTCTCCTAGCAGCTTTCAAATAGGCAATACAGTTTTATTAACTACAGTTGCCACAGTATACATTACCCTCCCAAGACATATATTTTGTGCTTGGATGTTTGTACCTTTTGATCCCCTTCACCCATATCGTCCATCCCACCCCCTGCGTTTGGCAACCACCAATCTGCTCTATGAGCTTGTTTTGTTTGCTTGCTTTTTGGTGGGTTTTTTTGTTTGTTTGTTTTAGATTCCACCTATAAATGAGATCATACAGAAATGATCTTTCTCTGTCTGACTTATTTCGTTTAGCATAATGCCCTCAAGGTCTTTCCATGTTATTGCAAATGGCAAGATTTCATTTTTAATGGCTGAGTAATATCCCGTTGTGCATGTATACCACAGTTTCCTCATCTGTTTGCCCATCAGTGAACACTTAGCTTGTTTCTCTGTCCAGCAGCCCTTCTTTTAAATACTCCATTCTTTTTTAGATCAGTCTGCTCATACGACAGCCACCCTTTCTCTGGTGAATGAGGCACAATATCTGCTGATAAACAGATCCAGTATTTTGGAACTTCAGCAGCAATTAAGCACAAGGTAAGATTCCTTTACTATGTGCTATTTACCTTGGGAAAGAAAGCCTGCAATGCAGGAGACCCAGATTTGATCCCTGGGTTGGGAAGATCCCCTGGAGAAGGGAATGGCTCTCCCCACTCCAGTATTCTTGCCTGGAGAATTCCATGTACAGAGAAGCCTGGCAGGCTACAGTCCATAAGGTCAAAAAGAGTTGGACGTGACTGAGCGACTAACACTTTGGGAATAGCAAACAGGTGTAACCACTTGCCCCTGGAAGTGAGCCAGTCACCTGCCTGGGGAGAAAAATTCTGAGAATCTTGAGTTCAGGCCCTTCATTGAGAAACCAAGGTCCAGAGAAGTCACAAAACTTTTTAGACCAGTTTACCTTAATCTTTAATAGGGTTCTTTATCTTCCAGTGTCCTTCTTGATGCCCTCAAGATGCTTAGTGGAGAATACCAACTCTCATTGTCTGATCATTTCAGTTCTTAACACTTGCTTAATGGACTTGTCAGCAAGTTGACACAGCTGTTTTGCCCCCCTCCCAATGTTCCCTGGCCCCTAGGACCCTTGCCCTCCTTCCACAGTTATTTTGAGTGAAAATAGCAGTCATGCTTTTCAAGTTATAACTGCAGATGTCATCTGTATCATCAGACAGAACCAGCGCCCTTGCCCGCTCACTCCCACCCAGAGATCTCCCAAGGACTCTGGAAAGGTCAGCTCCAGAAAGGGGCTTGGGTGCTTCAAGCCCCCTCATTGGTTTTTAGAGGAAATTGAAATCCCAAGGTAATCAGATCACTGGGACCAAAAAAGCTATTATGTAAGAGACAGGCAGCTCATTCGTCCATACCTGTTTGTGCCCTGAGCCAGGCTTCTGTGAATGTCATGTGCCATGTGGTCCTTGGCACCTGTGTGCACACACACAGACGTGTACATATGTAGCTTAATAAGAACAACAAAGATGACTTTTGTAGTAATTGCTGCTGATGTGTGTGCTCAGTCGCTCAGTCGTGTCCGACTCTTTGCAATCCCTATGGACTATAGCCCACCAGGCTCCTATATCTGTGGAATTTTTCAGGCAAGAATACTGGAGTGGGTTGCTATTTCCTACTCCAGGGGATCTTCCTGACCCAGGGATCAAACCTGCGTCTCTTGTGTCTCCTGCATTGGCAGGTGGAGTCTTTACCACTGCGTCATGTGGGCTTCCCAATTCCTATTTATTGTCATCGGCAAAAACAGACAATGGTGTTCCCTTGCTGAGGTCCGTCCTGCCCTGTTTGGGGGCAGAAATGTAATGCGTGGTCCCTGGGTGTTGACTGAGTTTTCCCAGCACTGAGGGACCCTCTTTCTTAGGTGCCTGGAGCCCTGGAGGGATCAGGTTTGTGGTTTTTTTGGAATTTTTCGTGTGGAAGAAGAGGTGGCTTGATGCAGCTCTGGTTCCTGTCAGCTGGTTTAGTGAAAAGCTGACAAGTGGTGGGGGATAGGAAGGACAGGTGATCAAAGATAAGAGAAACAGCCTGTGGTTAATACGTGCTGAGCATCCCTGGTCCTATTTTCGAATTTGATGGATGCTCTTGTATACATACTGATGCTGATAGCTTTTAGACATGAAACTTTCCCTTTCGTAAAGCACAGGGGAGGGCTTATCACCTGGAGGGTAAATCCAGAATCAAAGGATATCAGAACTGGGACTTGCTAACCCTCTCCTTTCCCACAGAGACCCTGCAGTTGTCACTGGTCCTGGGAATTGCACATAGTGCAAAGCTGGACTTGGTTATTGTGGTCCCTGGCTTCTTCTGGCTGTCCACTCTTTGGAGAGGATTGGGATACAGACATGGACCCCTTTCTCTCCGCCAGAGCCTTTCCGTTCTATCTCCAGGGAAGGCTCCAGTATGCTCAAAGATTTCCCCTGAAACGTAAAAGTTTTTTTTATTAATGTGCAATGAAGGGCAAAAATCATAAGTACATAGTTCAGTGGATGTTTACAGATGTCTATATACCCATGGAGCCACCGCCTCGATCAAGCCGTGAACAGTTCTAGTGCCCCAGACCCCTTCCTCCTGCCCCCTCTCAGTCAACCTCATGGACATCACTAGTATGGCTTCTTTCACTCTAGAACAGGGGTCCCCAACCTCTGGGGTCTAGTGCCTGATGATCTGAGGTGGAGCTGATTTAATAATAATAGAAATAAAGCGCACGATAAATGTAATGCCCTTGAGTCATCCCAAACTCCCCCACCCACCCTCATCCAGGAAAAAATTGTCTTCCATGCAGCTAGTCCCTGGTGCCAAAAAGGTTGAACCCAACTTAATGGGCTTATACTGTGTGCTTGCCTGCTGAAGTTTTCAGATGCTTTTTCAGATGCTTTTTTACCTTAGGGGATGGGATGCGTGGAGGTACAGGTAGCCTTTTCATGGTACCTCTGGAGAAGGGAAAGGCTACCCACTCCGGTATTCTGGCCTGGAGAATTCCATGGACTATATAGTCCATGGGGTCGCAAAGAGTCAGACACAACTGAGGGACCTTCATTCATTCATTCATAGTAGTAAACAAAAATTTTAAACAGGAAAATTACATAAATAACATACACCTAGTTAAAACTGCAAACAGGATGGAAGTTAGGAAATAAAGTTTTTTAATTGAGGTGCAGTTGACAGGCAACATTATATTAGTTTTAGGTGTACCACACGATCCCATATTTGTATATATTGAGAAATGGTCACAATAATTCTAGTTAACATTAACTGAGGGACCTTCATTCATTCATTCATAGTAGTAAACAAAAATTTTAAACAGGAAAATTACATAAATAACATACACCTAGTTAAAACTGCAAACAGGATGGAAGTTAGGAAATAAAGTTTTTTAATTGAGGTGCAGTTGACAGGCAACATTATATTAGTTTTAGGTGTACCACACGATCCCATATTTGTATATATTGAGAAATGGTCACAATAATTCTAGTTAACATCTGTCACCACACATAGCTGCAAAAATGTTTTCTTGTGATGAGTACTTTTAAATTTTATTCTCTTGACACCTTTTAAATATGCAATACAGTATTTTTTTAGACAATGCACTATTATTAACTATAGTTGCCATACTGTACATTACACCCCCATGACTTGTTTATAACTGGAAGTTTGTACCTTTCAACCCCCTTCACCCATTCTACTCACCCCTCACCTCTGGTAACCAGCAACCTGTTCTCCATAGAAAATACATATTAAAACCTCCCATGTATATACTCTATCCAGCTTTATGATGGTCTAATATCCAAAAATATCCAAAAAGAGTGTGAGCTCTTGGTACTTTTTAGGTCCTTGGTAATTAAGCCTGTTGACATTCTTTAAATGCCCTGTCCTGACTCACCTTGTAGAACTGGTATTTTCTCACAAGTTTATCCACTTGACCCCCTCCCTGTTCACTGGGTTTACCAAAGTTCTTCATCGCGTCAGCAAGGACTGACTCACTCATTGCACTGCCTCTTGTGAGCTTCTTCACTGGAGGTGGGACCATATTCTAGGGGAGATCCTGGAGGTCTGACAACAGCGGTGTGTCTTTTAGCCTTGCACTCAAGATAAAAGCTTCTTCGGATCATCTAAGCCTCAGGCCACAGTACAGCTGATGAACTCAGGCATCGAATGGCAGGAACGTTGACTTACTACAATACTGCAATTATCCATGCCTCCCTACCTTTTCTCTTTCTGGTGTGTCTTACGCAGTCGTGAGAATGGCAAAGAAGAATTATTCCCAATGAACAATCTCATCTCACGTTTCCGTGCCAATATTATTACCAACGGAACAAGGGCTTTTGAAGAAGAGAAATGGGATGAAATTTCAGTTGGTTCCTTGCGTTTCCAGGTAAGTTCTGAGAAGTCTTATTATCTTTCCTTAAGGGTTGTCAGTGGGGATTGACCTCAACCCTTGGCTGGGATAGTAGCCGGTAGAAGGGAATCCCACCCTTGGGGTTGACTCATACCCACAAAACCTCAGCAGGAGGGTATGTGACATCTGCATCCTGGCCACCCTTTGGAATGATCCATCCATCCTTCCTTCAAGGGGGGTGCCAGTTTCCCATGAAGAAGAATGTCCGGGTGATGGAGGTACAGACCTCGTCGCTATATCTAGACAAGCTATGTCTAGGAATGCTTGTGTCTGTGAGAACCTCCTCCTCTCGAAACTTGCTGTCTGGAGCTCCTGGAGGACGTCCAGATGCTTCATGGTCCTTCAGCGCCCAGGGCGGCTGTACTTCTCCTCCCGCTCTTGTTTCTGGTCCTCACTGGAAGCTGGGGAGGAGCTTGCAGTCAAAGGATGAGGCACCAAGTTGTCCTGCCTCCCCAGGCTTTGGGGTCCCCAAACCCAAAGTCTTCAGCTGACATCTACATTCCTCATGAGAGTGGATAAAGCCCCCAAGCCCCGAGCCCTGTGGCTGCTCCCATTTCCCTGAGGTCGGCACCCCCTCCTCTTCTGCCTGTCCTGCAGACCTTCTCTCCATCCCCTCAACAAGCCAAGATACCTGCCTCAGCACCTTACCCTTGCTGTCCCCTCTGCCTGGCACACTTCTGCAGCTCCTTCAGGTCTAGCTCAGATGTTACCTCTTTGGGAAGGCTGTTCCTGACCCACCGCAGGGTCACGCTCCGCACAGTGTCCGCTTATTTCCTCAGAGTGTAGGAGAGTGGGACCAAGTCTATTTATTCCCCACCGTCCACCTGGGGCCTAGAACAGTCCTGACCCAGAGTCAGTGTGCCATGGTTGCCGACAAAATCATTAGCCGGGACAGCCAAGGAAGAGCTGGGGATGGAAGGACGGTCCTCTGCACAGAGCAGCTCTAACTTCCAGGAAAGCAGGAAGCAGTAATTTAATCTCTAACGGCAGGTTTCAGAGTTCTGCAGGTGGTGTGTGTGCTGTTTGTGTTCAGTTGCTCAGTCGTGTTTGACTCTTTGCAACCCTGTGGACTGTAGCCCGCCAGGCTCCTCTGTCCATGGGATTCTCCAGGCAAGAATACTGGAGTGGGTCGCCATGCCCTCCTCCAGGGCATCTTCCCAACCCAGGGACGGAACCCNGGCAGAGCGCTGTCTCTTATACACATGGAGATGTGTATAAGAGACAGGTGGACTGTAGCCCGCCAGGCTCCTCTGTCCATGGGATTCTCCAGGCAAGAATACTGGAGTGGGTCGCCATGCCCTCCTCCAGGGCATCTTCCCAACCCAGGGACGGAACCCACGTCCTTATGTCTCCTGCATTTGCAGGTGGGTGCTTTACCACGAGTGTCACCTGGGAAGCCCTGCAGTTGAGGGTAGCGATAAACTGCGTGGCACACACACACAGACACACCCTCACGGATGCCCCAAAGAGCTTTTCTGTCCACTTACCTCTCCAAACTTCCTCTTATGCTGGAAGCTGCTCCCCCTTGAAAAAGCCATCTCTTTTCTCTCCTGCAGAGCTCTCTGTGTGCCAGCCTTCCTGCCATCCCCCTCATCCCTCCATCCTGACTTCCTCTTCTTCATTTTCTATTGCTGTGTCCTTGCCATGCTGTAAAAGCACCCACTCTGACATATCCGGCCTGGGCCAGGGTAAACACTCAATATATGATAGATGGAGAGAGAGGGAGAAAGAAAGGAAGAGAAGAAGGAAAAGGAAAGAGAAGGAACTACAACTAGACTAGGATCGCTGTCGGAAACTTACTTTGTAACAGGTAAGCTGTAAGACACATGGGGACATGAGTATAAGAAAGACTATAAAATACCTCTCTCAGATGCTTTGCTTTCTTTAGGTCATGATGCTTAATAAACATCAGTTAGTGAAAGTAAAAATATACATGTCCTTTGACCCAATAAATTTACTTGTAGAAGTATATACCACAAAAAAGTACTCTTATAAATAGGTGAAGATATACTACAAAATTACTTATTGCAATACTTTGTAAATGTAAAAATTGGAGAATATCCTAAATATCCATAAGAGGGAGGTTGAATAAATTAGGTTACATCCATACAGTGTTGTCCTATGCAAGTGTTAAAAAATATAAGCTATAGTTAATACTGTGTTTTTCAAAAAGTAAATGCTAAATGAGGAACCAGGGATTAATGGATACACACTGACATATATAAAAAAGATAAACAACCAGGACCTACTGGGTAGCACAGGGAACTATACTCAGTATCTTATAAACTGTAAGGGTTATTTTTTTTCGGGTGACTTTATACCTGAAACATCATAAATCAACTATACTTCAATTATAACAAAATTTTTAAGTAAGTGCTTAAGAGATGTTTGTGGGTGGTAGTACTCAGTGCAGAAGCAGTTACAATGCAAAAAGATCCAGCACATCTCTTTTGGAAAGCAGTTTCTCACTGGGTATCATCAAGTCACAAGAGCTTTATACGTATTGACTTTATAACCTCATTTTGAGAGATTTAGCCTAAAAGATTCAAACATGAGAGAGTTATGTGAATTAAGACCTTTATGGCAATATTATTGATCAAGCAAAGCATGAAAAACCATGCACCTGGCTTCAACGGAGAAGAGCTGAGTGCATCCACGCACAGGAGTGCCAGGCCTTGGTGCCAGCTGCAGTTTCACAGGGGCACCTGGGGTTGCGTGAGCTGCTTGCCCAAGTCTCAAGTGGTCTGTGGCCATCACAGGAGCACGGGGCGTGTGGCTGGCCACCTTCTCCCAGTATGTCCTGCAGTCAGTGCTTTGTGCCCGGAGGAAGCCCCACACCCCCTGATAATCTACAAAACCCTGCTGCAGGGGTCTGTCAGCTAGCAAACACATGTGGGTGATTCCCTAGTGAGCGCTGGGAAGAGGTGGCACTCTTGGCTCCTGAAGTTGGCTGCTTACCACCATTCCTCTTGGACCCAGATTCCTCCCTGCAGAGTGGGACATTGGGTCAGTTTCATGACAACACTGTCTTTCCCCTTCTCACCGCCCAGGTTTTGGGACCTTGTCACAGATGTCAGATGATTTGCATCGATCAGCAAACTGGACAACGAAACCAAGATGTTTTCCAAAAGCTTTCTGAGAGGCGAGAGAGAAAGGTAAGCATGATTGCTAAATACGACACCCCATCATCTTAAGATCCTGATGCGTTGTCTATACTGGAACTAATCCTCAATAATGCTGAGTAATTTTTAGAAGTGGGAGAACATTCTAAGGCTGATAGGCTACCATCAAGGTTCAGACTTTGTCTGTGACATGATCTTATTTTTCTTTTCTATTCATTTCCTCGCTTTTTAAAAACATTGTTTTTTTAACTGGAGGATAATTGCTTTATAATGTTGTGTTGGTCTCTGCTGTACAACAGCATGAATCAGTCGTAAGTATACATATGTTCCCTCCCTCAGGAATCTCCCTCCCACCCTCTACCCCATCCCACCCCTCTAGGTCTCACTTTTTAAAAATTACATATATTTTTGATGCTTTCGAATCTTGTTGAAGAGATAAGGAGTATAGATAAGAAATACTTTTTTTTAAAAAAAGAAAAGAAAGGGACTTCCCTGGTGGTCCTGGTTAAGACTCTGCACTTCCATTGCAGAGGGCACTGGTTCGATTCCTGGTCACGGTACTAAGATCCTGCATGCCACGTGGTGTGGCCAAGGCAGGTGGGGGCGGGGCGGGAAAGAAATAGTAAGTAAAGTAATTCTGTCATCTTATTTTCTTTGCCACAGAAATCTCATGAAGAAATAAAATGCCTTAGAGTGCACAGGATAGCTGCACAGAAAGATTCAATAAATTTCACTATAATAAGTTTGTAAGTCATATTCTTGAGGCTAAAATGACTAAGTGTTATTGTGGGATTCAGATGATAAAAGCTGACTTTCTAACAGATTATTCATTAGGAAGACTCATTTAGTTCCAAGCTCTCACTTTCTGTCAGGACTTTCTATTTGCAAAGTATTCCAGGAAGCCAAGTAAGCAGTCAGGCTGCATGGAACAATTCTTGAAAATTAACAGAAATAATGCGAGTGTTTCATCTCTTTCCAGTAACAGCCTGGCAAGTTAAGTGATGGTAAAATATCTGCATTGTCCCTTGCGTTTTTCCAAAGCCAGTTTTTGTTTCACCTTCATTGATTGACAAAAGTTTCCTTTCAGAGGTGGACAGGTGTGGTCTGCAGAGCTGTTGCCCTTGAGCGTTACACCAGTGTGTCTCTCTGCACAGGTGCAGCCGGCCACGTCAACTGGGGGCATGGGGACCTTGAGTCTACCCCAAAGAGGTTGTTGCTGCTGCTGCTAAGTCACTTTAGTCGTGTCTGACTCTGTGCGACCCCACAGATGGCAGCCCACTGGGCATCGCCATCCCTGGGATTCTCCAGGCAAGAACACTGGAGTGGGTTGCCATTTCCTTCTCCAATGCATGAAAGTAAAAAGTGAAAGTGAAGTCGCTCAGTCGTGTCCGACTCAGCGACCCTATGGACTGCAGCCTACCAGGCTCCTCCGTCCATGGGATTTTCCAGGCAAGAGTACTGGAGGTTAGGAGAGGGGATGGGTGGGCACGAATGCTATTAGACATGGAAATGGTATTTCTCAGTGTCACGATAATTCTTGTGCGCAAGTCTTTTATTCTCTCAAATTTTGGAATAAATTTAGATTTCTAGAAAAATTGCAAAGAAAGTACAGAGAACTCCCATGTACTCCTCATCTACATGTACACAAATACTAAGGAATTGATTTGGTTCCAGTCCCTAGCCTGGGGTCTGGACCACGGTGGTGGCCAACTGCTATAATCCCAGGAGTGAGCCAACCTGGGAGCATGTCTTATATTCCAAAGGGTTGCTCACTGTTTGGAGCAACTCTACTGGCTCACTCACACTGATGGCAAACCTTGAGTAACTCACATCACTCTTCATTTTGGACCTTCCATCTTTATTCCGGAGAATTTGGAAAACTTAGTGCATATCAGTTCAGTTCAGTCGCTCAGTAGTGTCCAACTCTTTGCAACCCCATGAATCGCAGCACGCCAGGCCTCCCCGTCCATCACCAACTCCCGGAGTTCACTCAGACTCACGTTCATCGAGTCGGTGATGCCATCCAACCATCTCATCCTCTATCATCCCCTTCTCCTCCTGCCCCCAATCCCTCCCAGCATCAGAGTCTTTTCTTATACAGCCTTGATGTACTCCTTTTCCTATTTGGAACCAGTCTGTTGTTCCATGTACAGTTCTAACTGTTCTGACTAGTCAGAACAGTTCTGACTAGTGCATATCACACGTTCTTATAGAAAATGCAGAGTTTTGCCCATATTTTCACAAAATGGCTTTTGCACCAGGGAACAGAGCAGAAATCAGCCTGACAGTGGGTCAGAAGGCCAGAGCAGGACAAAGCCCTCCTGTGGGAAACTCAGGGGATACAGGAAGGAGGAAAGAATAAAAGATCAAGCAATAAAAAGGTGTGGAAGACTGTCAGGAAGAAACTCTTCAGAATGAGAATCTGTGGTGTCATGGGCTATTAGGATTCTCCCTGTTTTTTTTTTTAATTTTATTTATTTTTAGTTTTGGCTGTGCTGGGTCTTTGTTGCTGCACGTGGGGGCTGCTCTCTAGTGCAGCACACAGGCTTCTCCTTGCAGTGCCTTCCCTGTTGCAGAGTATGGGCTCAGTAGTTGTGGCGCATGGGCTTAGTTGCCCCGCAATACGTCGAAGCCTCCTGGACTGGGGTTGGGACCCATGTCCCCTGCGCTGGCAGGTGGATTCTTTACCACTGGACCACCAGGGAAGACAAGGATTCTCCCTGTTTCTCACTACTTCTACTACATGACGGACAGGACATATCAAGTCTCAGGACCTGTCTTTAAAGAGCTGACTTAATTTTAGTGGAACATTATCATTTGCAAAATTATTTTAACTGCTAAAATAATTGTTGCTGTTGTTGCTGTTTTGTTCACAGGTGAAATTTGGAGTGTACCTGATGCATACGTCTTTGGATTTATCTTCTCCATGTTACCTCTCTGTAGGATCTCAGGTGCTCCCTCTGCTGAAAGAAAACATAGAACACCATGAAATACCTGCTACCGAGAAATGTCAGGATGCTATCTCCTAAATTTTTTTCAGTATATATTAAAATTTCTCTTTTACCCTCTTCATTCTTTTTTTTTTTCTTCCAGTTTTATGGAGATATAATTGACATACAGCACTATGTAATTTTAAGATGTACAGCACAATGATTTGACTTACATACATCATGAAATGATTACCACTTAAGTTCAGTGGGTGTGTGTTTAGTTACTCAGTTGTATCCTATTCTTTGTGACCCTGTGGACCATAGCCTGCCAGGCTCCTCTGTCCATGGATTCTCCAGGCAAGAATACTAGAGTGGGTTGCCATTTCCTTCTGCAGGGGATCTTCCCAACCTAGAGATTCGAACCTGGGTCTCTTGCGCATTGGCAGGCCGATTCTTTACCGTTGCGCCACCTAGGAAGCCCCAAGGTCAGTGCACTGTCTTATGTAGATGTATGGGGCTGGCCAGAAGTTTTCTTCATTTTTTTCATAAGATGGCGCTAGGAGAGCTTAGTTGTCTAGCTTCATTTGAAACAATTTTATTAGATTAAAATATTGTGACTGCTGTCATATCAGCATACATTAAAAAACATCAAAATTAGTGAATTTTTGTATTGCTATTTTAATATTGAAGATGAAGAAAAGCAACATTCTTGGCATAATGTGCTTTATTATTTCAAGAAAGGTAAAAATGCAACTGAAATGCAGAAAAAGATGTGTGCAGTGTGTGGGGAAGGTGCTGTGAAGGAATGTGTGAAAAGCGGTTTGCAAAGTTTTGTGATGGAGGTTTCTCACTGGACAATACACCACAGTCAGGTAGACCAGTTGATGTTGATGGTGATCAAACTGAGACATTAATTGAGAACAAGCACTGTTATACCACACGGCACATAGCTGACAAACTCAAAATACCCAAGCCAAGTGTTGAAAATTATTTGCACCGATTGTTATGTTTATTGCTTTGATGTTTCAATTCCACATAAGTTAGGTGAAACAAACCTTCTTGATGGTATTTCCACATGCGATTCTCTACTGAAATGTAAAGAAAAATGTTCTGTTTTGAAAACAAATTGTTACAGGCCATGAAAAGTAGAGACTATACAATAATGTGGAACAGAAGAGATCATGGGACAGGTGAAATGAACCACCACCAACCACACCAAGGTCCGGTCTTCTTCCAAAGAAGGTGATGTTGTGTATATGGTGGGGTTGGGAGTTTTCTGTCGTGAGCTCCTTCTGGAAAGCCAAACAATTGATTCCAACAAGGACTGCTCCTAATTAGACCAACTGAAAGCAGCACTCAACGAATAGCATCTGGAATTAGTCAACAGGAAATGCATAATCTTCCATCAGGATAATGCAAGACCTCAGGCTTCTTTGATGACCAGGCAAAAACTGTTACAGCTTGGCTGGGAAGTTCTGATTCATATGCTGTGTTCACCAGACATTG
Source organism: Cephalophus harveyi (assembly GCA_006410635.1). Lineage (NCBI taxonomy): Eukaryota > Metazoa > Chordata > Mammalia > Artiodactyla > Bovidae > Cephalophus > Cephalophus harveyi. Next base: position 1,029,319 of record SJYT01050724.1, on the reverse strand, counting down.
CCTCTTTGGATTTCCATTTAGTCTCTTAATGGAAAAAGTTTCCATTCCCTGAAAGACTGTAAAAGGCACCTGGAACAGTTCTTTGCTCAAAAAGATAGAAAGTTTTGGGAAGATGGAATTATGAAGTTGCCTGAAAAATGGCGCAAGATAGTGGAACAAAACGGTGAATGCATTGTTCAATAAAGTCAGTGGTAAAAATGAAAATGTGTCTTTTATTTTTACTTAAAACACCGAAGGAAGTTTTCAGCTAACCCAATAAAGTTAAAGAAATGGAAACCAATACAATTTTTCCTTGTGATGAGCACTCTTAGGATTTGCTCTTTTAACACCTTTCCTATATAATATAAAACAATGTTAATTATATTAATCATGTTGTACCTTACATCCCTGGGACTTACTTATCTTATAACTGGAAATTTGTATCTTTTGACTGCTTTTATCCAATTTTCCCACCCACATCTCACCTCTGGGAACCACAAATTTGATCTCTTTTTCTATGAGTTTATTTTGAAGTATAATTGACCTGCAACATTATGTTAGTCCCGGGTACACAGCATAGTGATTCAATATTTCTCTTCTTTTCAAAATGATCATCAGGATAAGTCTAGTTATGATATGTCACCATAGAAAGATATTACATAATTGACTATATTTCCCACACTGTTTCATTTATTTTGCAACTAAAAATTTGTGCTTCTTAATTTCCTTTTTTTCTTCCCCCCTCCCCTCTGGCAACTACCTGTTTTTCCTTTGTATCCATGACTTTGTTTAGTTATGTGTGCTTATTTGTTTTGTTTTTCGGATTCCACATATAAATGAACTCATACAGTATTTGTTTATCTCTGTCCAATTTACTTCACAATTAGCATAATATCCTAGGTGCATCCATGTTGTCACAAATGGCAAGATTTCATTCTTTTTTTAAAAAAAATTTATTGGAGTACACTTGAATTACAATGTTGTGTTAGTTTCAGGGGTACAGCAAAGTGAGTCAGTTATACATAAATGTATATGCACTTTTTAAAGATTCTTTTCCCGTGTAGGCCTTTACAGAGTTTTGAGTAGAGTTTCCTGTGCTTTATACAATAGGTTCTTATTAGCGACTTCATTTTCACTTTTCACTTTCATGCATTGGAGAAGGAAATGGCAACCCACTCCAGTGTTCTTGCCTGGAGAATCCCAGGGACAGAGGAGCCTAGTTGGCTGCCATCTATCGGGTCGCACAGAGTTGGACACGACTGAAGCGACTTAGCAGCAGCAGCAGTTACCTATTTTACATTTAGTAGTGTGTGTGTGTCAGTCCAATCTCCCAATTTCTCCTCCCCGCCTTATCCCCTGGAAACCATGAGTTTGTTTTCTATGTCCATGACTCTACTTCTGTTTTGTAAATAGATTTATTTGCATTCATTTTTTGGATTCCATATGTAAGCGATGGCATATGGTACTTGTCTTTCTGTGTCTGACTCACTTCACTCAGTCTGACAATCTCTAGGTCCATCCATGTTGCTCTAGATGGCATTATTTTTTTTTTTTTAAGTGTGAATAATATTCTAAAGCATGTATGCACCCCTCCTTTTTCTGTTTGTTTATTGATGGGCACTTAGGTTACTTCCATGTCTTGGCTGTTGTAAATAATGCTACAATGAACACAGCGATGCATATATCTTTTTGAATTAGTGATTTAATTTTCCGTGGATATAAACTCAAGATTAGAATTGCTGGGTCATCTATTTTTAATTTTTTGAGGAATGTCTATATTGTTTTTTATAGTGGTTGCACCAGTTTACCTTCCCACTGTTAAGTGAAGTGAAAGTCGCTCACTTCTGTCTCTTTGTGATCCCATGGACCCCATGGGATTCTCCAAGCCAGAATACTGGAGTGGGTAGCTGTTCCCTTCTTCAGGGGATCTTCCCAACCCAGGGATCGAACCCAGGTCTCCCACACTGCAGGTGAATTCTTTACCAGGTGAGCCACAATACCTTCCCACTAATAGTACACAAACGTTGCCTTTTCTCTGTATGCCCATCAACACTTGTAATTTGTTGCTTTTTGGTAATAGTTCTTCTGACAGATGATTCTGACATCTCATTGCAGTTCTGATTTTCATTTCCCTGATGATTAATGATGTTGAGCATCTTTTCTTTCTTTTTCTCTTTTTTTGGGGGGGCAGACATTTATTTCTCAGTTCTGGAAGTTGGAAGCCCAAGATCAAGGTGTCGGCAGATTCAGTGTCTGGTCGGGCCCCTCGTCCTTGTTCACAGGCAGCACTTCTTCCTGTGTCCTCACTTAGGAGAAGAATGAGGGAGCTCTCTGAGATCTCCTTTGTAAGGGCACTAATCCCAGTAAGGGGGACTGAGCATCTTTTCATGTGCCTATTGGCCATCTATGTCTTCTATGGAAAAATGTCTATTCAGGTCCTCTGCCCATTTTTAAATCAAGATTTCTTGTTTGTTTGTTATTTATATTGAGTTGTATGGTTCTCTGCATACTTCAGATAGTACCCCCTTATTGGATATACCATTTGCAAATATCTTCTTCCATTCAGTAGATGGCTTTTTGTTTGTTGATAGTTTCTTTCACTGTGTGAAAGGTTTTCAGTTTGATGTAGTCCCATTGTTTCTCTTTGCTTGTGCTTCCCTTGCCCTGAGGAGACATATCCAAAAATATTGCTAAGAGTGATGTCCAACTGAGTGCCACCTCGTTTTTCTTCTAGAAGTTTTATGGTTTCCAGAGTACATTTAAGTCTTTCATCCATTTTGAATCTGTCTTTGTGCATGATGTGAAAGAATAGCCTATTTTGATTCTTTGGCATGTAACTGTCCAGGTTATTCCAACACTGCTTATTGAAGAGGTTATCCTCTCCTCATTGTATATCTTGCCTCCTCTGTCATAGATTGAAAGTGTGCTCAGTCGTGTCCGACTCTTTGCGACCACATGGACTGTAGCCTGCCAGGCTCCTCTGTCCATGGGACTTCCCAGGCAAGAATACTGGTGTGGGTGGGTGGCCATGCCCTCCTCGAGGGGATCTTCTTAACCCAGGGATCAAACCCGCGTCTCTTAAGTCTCCTGCATTGGCAGGCAGGTTCTTTACCATTAGCGCCATCTGGGAATCCTGTGTTAGACATATAACCATTCTTAATTAGTTAACATTTTTAGTGAATCTCACTGGGAATATTTAACCTCCTCCAATTGGAGGAGGTTACCGTGCTCTTACTTGGCCTTTAGAAAGACACTTTAGGTTCTCTTCTTGTACTGAGGAAGATAGTCTGTGCCCAGTGATCTAGCAGAAATGAGAATGGGCCTCCCCCACTGCGTGTACAGAGGAGGCAGGTTTTTGCTCAAGGCTGAGTGTGACTTGTGTCCACCCTCCTTAGGAGAGGTTTGACCAGGATGTATTGCTCAAAGTCATGGGCCAGCAACCCCCTTCCTCCTGCTTCCTGCCCCTGCCCACTGTCCGTCTCCCTGCTGCTTCCTGCCCCTGCCCACCATTCCTCTCCCACTTTGAGTTGCTGCACTGAAGATCGCTCACATGCCTGAAGACATACTCAGTGACTCGGTTGTATTATGTGAACAATTGTGCTCCTGACCACAAACCCATCAGACAGGGTTGGTTCATCTACCCAGAGCCTCCAAATGCTAGTGAAAAGAGGAACTTTGGAGGTTGAAGGATCCCATTTGTGCCACCTCCAAGGAGCACTCCTGGTGCCTCCAGTTGAATATGTCTAGTGATGGGAAGCTCATTCCCTAAAGAAGTTACCTAAAACACTGAGTTGCTCAAAAGTTCTTTGCCGTATTGAGCTTGTTTCTGCCTCCTGTGATTTCCAGCCATGGGTCTTGCCCTGTCATCAGGAGCTATCCAGACCGAGTATGTACCCTCCCTACCCAGCCTGCTAAGTCCTTCTGAAGCATGGAGTCCATGTGTGAATCCCAGGTTGCTGGCCAGACCTTTAGTACCTTCCACCTATGTTGTTCATTTGTCCCATCACTTCTTTTCCTTAAACCCTTGCCCAGCCCTGCCTACAGCACATACCTAAAACTGGTCTTACCTACTGCTCAATTATTTAACATGTCAGTCTCAGGCTTCCCTGCCTGGTCTATTCAGAGCTCTTGAGAATAGGAGTCAATTTGTTTCCTTACCTGATTTGGGGGATCAGCATAACATGGGCTTTGAAAGATGAGGAACGGCTCTGGTGAGGCTGCTGAGATGCAGCCTTGTGCTCACCCTCTCATTTGGTGGCAGGATTATTGACAAGACGTGGTCTCTGACTCAGTAATTTCTGAAGCTAGTGAACAAAGAGGCAAATGATGTTAGAAGCTTTTATTACTTTAAAGAATCTGTGAAAAAGTCAGCCTCTTTGAAGACCCAGTGACGCCACGCCATGTATGTGGCCCTGTCCTCATCCCCTAACCAATGGGAGAAGGATGAACTGATGTGCTGGCCTCAATCAGGCCAGTTTCATGCATGAGGAGACTCTTCCCAGACAGCATGCCAGCCATGCTTGCATCCCATCAAATATGAGTGGAGTCCAGTAAGAAAGCACGTTTTACAAGAATCCGGTCACGTGTCATCAACATCTTCTCAGGACCAAGTGAAAGTGAAAGTGAAGTCGCTCCGTCGTGTCTGACTCTTTGCGACCCTGTAGACTGTAGCCTACCAGGCTCCTCCAACCATGGGATTCTCCAGGCAAGAATACTGAGGTGGGTTGCCATTTCCTTCTCCAGGGGATCGTCCCAACCCAGGGATCAAACCCAGGTCTCCTGGATTGGAGGCAGACACTTTAACCTCTGAGCCCACCCATGTCACTTTTTGCAGTCAATAATTTTGGGAATGATTTCAGATGTTTTAATGCATGATTGTTTTATAATTACTTACATTACTGACTGCACATCTGTCTATCTCCACCAGACTGTGAGCTCCACACGGATAGGGCCTGTGTCTGTCTGGCTCACCAGTGCATTTCCAGGGTTGGCAGGTAAGAGATGCTCAATAGAACCTGTTAACTGACTGGATTTATTAAAGCTGGTCCTGTTTTTATCATCAATCAGTTGATTTTTAAGTGTAAATTGTCTTTTGGGTCTAATTTCAACATTTCTCATATGTGGTTTTAGCTAGAAGTGTATTTTGTAGCTTCTGTGGCGATGGTTTCCTATTCAGGCTTCTTGGATATTTATTATTCTGGGTCCTTCCTTTAATTCCCACCTCCTGAACTTCAGCCCTATGTGCTTCTAAACGAATGTGAAAGTCAAGGGCAATGGCACATCCCTTGAATTTAATTCTAACACCACATCTCAGAAAGTCAAATTGTGTTTTCCACATGTCCTCAGTATAGGCAACATCAGTGTCTTTCTGGGTGTTCTCTTCATGGTTCTTACAGCTGGGAGAGAGGTTCTCTTCTACATGCTTTAGACTGATTCCTTTGAAGAGGGGTGGTGGTTTAGTCACTGAGTCGTGTCCAACTCTTTGTGATCCCAAGGACTGTAGCCTGTCAGGCTCCTCTGTCCGTGGGATTCTCCAGGCAAGAATACTGGAGTGGGTTGCTATTTCCTACTCCAGGGGATCTTGCCAACCCAGGGATTGAACCTGTGTCTCCCACATTACAAGTGGTCTCTACTGACAGAGCCACCAGGGAAGGCCTTGGAGAGGGAGGCGGTACTGAATTCTTCCCACTGAGATGCAACCTCTTCCCCTCCTCCACCTTATGGGATGGGGAAGGGCAACCAGTGAGTCCTTCCTTTTATTGGAAGATGTCCATTCATTTACTTTTCATTCAAAACGTGCTGAACAGGTTCCATGGCTACAGAAATGAAAGAAACAGAATGTACATTCAAAGGTCTCACCATGGAGACAACCCCAAGAAGGGAAAGACAGACCAATACATCGTCCAGTGTGATATGGAATGTTTCAAAAATATACTGTACTCCAAAGCACGCATTTGTTGTTTGGGATTTACTTAAAGTGTCCAGGAGATGTTCTTTGGTGAGAAAATTCCAGAGGGGTCAAAAGTGCAGTTGAATATTGCTGAATAAGCATCTCTGATGTTATAGGTTGACTTCTAGGCCAAGATGATCAAGTCTGCATTCCAGGACACACAGGCACAGAACTCATTTAGAACTTGGCCCTCCATACACATTCCATAGTCTTTTCTATGTGAAAACAGAGTAGAGTCTTTATAACAGTATTGAAGTGAAGTCGCTCAGTCGTGCCCGACTCTTTGCGACCCCATGGACAGTAGCCTGCACGAAGCTCCTTCATCCATGGGATTTTCTAGGCAAGAGTACTGGAGTGGGTTGTCCTTCTCCAGGAATCTTCCCGACCCAGGGATCAAACCCAGGTCTCCCGCATTGTAGACAGATGCTTTACCATCTGAGCCGCCAGGGAAGTCCATTAGTAATAACAGTGTTACTAATAGCCAAAGTTGGAAAGGGCCTAAGTGTCCATTAACAGGAGAATGGGAAAAAGGTGATAGTGAAAATGAAGGGTTTGGAACACAGTGTTAAGAGAGAAAGAAGCACATTTCAGAACATGTGCAGTAAGATTGCCGAAAATCAAGCAAAACACTACCATGCCTTGCTTTAGGGGACATGCGTGCATGCCAAGCTGCTTCAGTTGTGTCTGACTCTTTGAGACCCCATGGACTGTAGCCTGCCAGGCTCCTCTGTCCGTGGGATTCCTCAGGCAAGAGTGCTGGAGGGGGTTGCCATGCCCTTCTTCAGGGGATCTTCCCGACCCAGGGACTGAACCCAGGTCTCCTCTGGCTCCTGCACTGCAGGCAGATTCTTTACCGCCGAGCCACCTGAACAGCAACAACGATACGAGGTATCTAAGAGAGTCAAATTCAAAGAATCAAGGAGTAGAATGGTGATTGCCAGGGGCTGGAGGAGGAGGAATGGGAGTTACAGTTAAACAGGAAGAAGCCCTTTAGGGTACATACATCCATAGAAAAGGAATAGAGAAATGGACAGGATGATAAGTTACACAGTTTAGGGGTGGAGAACTAGAAACAGGGAGGGCACATGGGGCTTTGGCTCTACTGGGAGTGTTTTATTCCTTTTAAGTTCTCTTTCTCTTGCTCAAAGAGCACGACTTTGATCAGGGGAAGGTGCCCTGCCTGTTGAGGTGACATCTGTGTCCCTGAAACTAAGCCAAAAGCAGGCTCATGAAAGCAGGGGCTTGCACGTAGGCTAATAGATTTGCTATGTTGGTAGCAGGTGGTATTATCTGAAACTTATGAACAGAATTTTTAAGAAAGATTTTATTTGATTGTGGTAGGAACTCTTGACATGGGATCTACACTCTTAAAACTCTAAGCATGCATACATCATTGACTGTTGGTACAATGTTGTACAGCAGGTTTCTATTCTTCCTGTTTAACTGTAACTCCCATTCCTCCTCCTCCAGCCCCTGGCAATCACCATTCTACTCCTTGATTCTTTGAATTTGACTATTTTAGATACCTCGTATCGTTGTTGCTGTTCAGTTGCTAAGTCATGTCGGACTCTCTGCGACCCCATGGACTGCAGCACGCCAGGCTTCCCTGTCCTTCACCATCTCCCAGAGTTTGCTCAGGTCCATGTCCACTGAGTCGGTGATGCTATCCAACCATCTCGTCCTCTGTCGCCCCCTTCTCCTTTTGCCTTCAATCTTTCCCAGCATCAGGGTCTTTTCCAATGAGTCAGACATCTCGTATAAGTAGAATCATACCTGTGACTGGCGCATATTTCATTTAGCATGAATGTCCTCATCTGTGTTGTCACTTGTTGCTGAAGCTCCTTTTAAAAAATTAAGGATGGATAGTGTTTCATTACATGTATGTATCACATTTTCTTTATTCATTCATCATCTGTCTGTGGACATTTAGGTTGCTTCCACATTTTGACTACTGTACATGGGGCTGCAATCATGGGAGAGCTATCTCTTTGAGGTACTGATTTCAGCTCTTTTGGGTAAATACCTAGAAGTAGGATTGCTGGATCATATGGTAGTTCTATTCTTACCTTCTTGAGGAATCTCCGTGCTGTTTTCCATGGCAGCTACACCATTTTGCATTCCTACCAGCAAGTGTGCGAGGGTTCAGAGGACTTCCCTGGTGCCCCAATGTCTAAAACTCCCAATGCAAGTGCCCCAGGTTTGATTCCCTGGTTAGGGCACTAGATCCCACATGGTGCAGCTAAGAGTTCCCATGCCACAGCTGAAGATCCACATGTCACAAGGAAGAGGGAAGATCCTGCCTGCCTCAACTAAGATCTGGAGCAGCCAAATAAATAAATAATAATTTTTTATAAAGTATGCAAGGGTTCAAGTTTTCCCACATTCTCACCAACACTTGTGGTCTTTTGTCTTTTTTTCATGATAGCGGGTGTGAGATATCTCATAGTGATTTTGATTCACACTTTCCTGATGTCAGTGACATCGAGCATTTTTTCATACACCTGCTGGCTATTTGCATGTCTTCTTTGGAGAAGTATCTATTCAATCACTAAGCCAATTTAAAAAACGGATTATTAGTTTGTGTGTATATGATATTAAGTTGTGGGAGCTCTTTATGTATTTTGGAGATTAATCCATTGTTAAATACATGGTTTGCAAATGTTTTATCCATTTTGGTAGATTGCCTTACACTCTGTTGGTTGATTGCTTCTTTTGCTGTTTAGAAGTTTTTTAGTTCAATATAGTTCCACTCATTTACTTTTTTTGATGTTTTTGCCTGTGGCTTTGATTTCATAAGCACGAAGTCATTGCTGAGACCAATGTCGTGAGGGTTTTCACTTATGTTTTCTTCCAGGAGTTTTATGGTTTCAGGTCTTATGTTTAAGTCCTTAATTCATTTTCAGTTGACCTTTGTGTATGGTGTAAATCAGGGTCCAGTTTTATTCTTTTGCATTGGATATCCAATTTTCCCAGCATCATTTGTTGAAGGGACTGTCTTTCCCCACTGTGTATTACTGGCAGTCTTTCTAAAGATCAGTTGAGCATATGTGTGGGTGTATTTCTGTGGTCTCTATTCCATTCCATCAGGCCATGCATCTGTCTTTATGCTAATACCATCCAACCAGTCCATTCTGAAGGAGATCAGCCCTGGGATTTCTTTGGAAGGAATGATGCTAAAGCTGAAACTCCAGTACTTTGGCCACCTCATGTGAAGAGTTGACTCATTGGAAAAGACTCTGATGCTGGGAGGGATTGGGGGCAGGAGGAGAAGGGGACAACAGAGGATGAGATGGCTGGATGTCATCACTGACTTGATGGATGTGAGTCTGAGTGAACTCCTGGAGTTGGTGATGGACAGGGAGGCCTGGCGTGCTGTGATTCATGGGGTCGCAAAGAGTCGGACACAACTGAGCGACTGAACTGAACTGAACTGAGTACCATAGTGTTCTGATTACTGTAGCTTTATAATACATTTTAAAACAGAAAGTGTGATGCCTCTAGATTTGTTCTTCTTTCTCAGCACTGATTTGGCTCTTTGCAGTCTTTCATGATTCCATATGAATCATACAATTTTTTTTTCTATTTTTATAAAAAATGCTATTGAAATTTGATAGGGTTTGCATTGACTCTGTAGATTGCTTTGGGTAGTTGGACATCTTAACAATATTAAGTCTTCCAATCCACAAACACTGGATGCCTTCCCATTTTTGATATTTTCTTTAATTTCTTTCATTACATTGTACTTCCAGTACTATCTTGAATACAAGTGGCAAAATTAGACATCCTTGCCTTACTCTTCAACTTAGAGGAAAAGTTTCTAGTTTTTCACCTTTGAGCGTGATTTTAGCTGTGGGCTTTTCATGTATTTACTGTGTTGAGCCTTTACTGTGTTGAGTTGCTGTCCATCTATTCCTAGTTGAGAGTTTTTATCATGAAAGGATGTTGAGTCTTGTCAAACATTTTTCTGCATCTATATATGATTATGTGATTTTTATTCTTTATTCTATTAAGCAGATCACATTAATTGATTTTCATATGTCAAAGCATTCTTGCATCCAAGGGATAAATCCCACTTGGTTATGGTGTATGATCCTTTTAATGTGCTTTTGGACTTTTTTTTGCTAGTATTTTGTTGAGGATTTTTGCACCTTTATTCATCAGGGATATTGGCCTGTGTTTTCTTGTGGTGTCTCTGTTTAGTTTAGTAAGAGTAATACAGGCATAAAATGAGTTTGGCAGCATTCTTTCCTCTTCATTTTTAGAGTGTAGCTTGAGAAGAATGGGCTTTAATTCTTCTTTAAAATGTTAGAATTCACCAGTGAAGCCATCTGATCCTGGGCTTTTCTTTGCTGGAAGAATTTTGATTATTGATTTAATCTCCATACCTGTTGTAGATCTGTTCAGACTTTCTCTTCATGATTTAGTCCTGGTAGGTTGTATGTTACTAAGAACTTCTCCATTTAAAAAATATTATTCAATTTGTTGGAGTATCATTTTTTTGTCGCTTGTTTTTTTGGCTGTGCCATGCAGCATGCAGGATCTTACTTAATTCCCCAGCCAGGGACTGAACCTGTGGCCCTTACGGTGGAAGGCCAGAGTCTTAAGCACTGGACTGCCAGGGAAATCCTGTAATTATTCATAGTAGTTTCTTATGTTCCTTCTTACTTCTGTGTCATCAGTTGTAATGTCTCTTCTTTCATTTCTGAATTTATGAGCTCTCTCTTTTCTTAGTCTAGCTAAAGGCTTGTAAATTTTATCTTAAAAAAAAAAAAAAAACAAACCCAACATTTAGTTTTTGTTGATTTCACCTATTGTTTTTCTCTTTTCTAATTCTTACTTCCCTTCTTATCTGTTATTTCCTTCCTTCTACTAACTTTGGGTTTAGTTTGTTCCTAGTTCCCTGGGATGTAAAGTTAGGAGTCATATTGTTCATTTAAAAAAGGCTTTGCTTTCGATACAAGTGAAGACGTTATGAAAATAAGCCTTGTTCGTGATCTGTGATGGGTCCTCTGTGCCTTCCACACTAGTGGATGGGAAAAGCCACAGTTCCTGTATTCAGTGAGCTTGATGGTTCCTACCAGGCGATCGCCAGACTGGGGTGTCTTGAAGGTGGTCCTAGGACAGGGGAACCTCTAGGAGTGAGGAGGCTGGCCCAGGGAGGAGAAGGGAAAACCCTGCGGTGATGGCCCGGGCAGTGCCATCTCTTCTGGGTGGCAGAAGCCTGTCCAAGCTGGTGCTGCCTGGGTGACTTCCACCCACAAAAATCTTGGACCTCCAGCGTCTTCCACAAGGGACGAGATGAAAATACCATTTAGGACCATGCCCCGAACTTCAGGTTGTGGTAAGAGAAGTTAAGCCCTGCAAGGCCAGCTGCAGTGGGTGGCATTTGCTGTTTAGAGTGACCCCGCCCTGATTAGAAGACTCCATTGGGATCAACAGACTGCCATCTTTCTCGGGTTCCCTTATCTAGCCAGTGAGCAGCCGAGGAGAGCCCAGGCTGCAGGGATCCAGGGGGTCTGAGATCCACTGCTAGAACTGAAAGTCTGTGGGGACCTAAGTAGTCACTGATGCAAATGGCCCGCCTGAGACCCTGGCAGTGGATGAAGGCTTCCCTGGGCGGGCAGTGTTTGGAGCACCTGATCTCCAAGCAAGGCTGAGGCTCTTCTCACTGCCAGGGAAGTTCAGAGAGTAAATGGAAGCAGAAGGAAACCTAGGCTCCAGCTGACAGATAATTTCAGCCTGTCTTTTTCTAAATCTTTTTTTTTTTTTTGGAGTGGGGATACTGATAGAAATAACTTCTATCTATCTCACTTTGCAAATCCCCAAATTAAAAACATGGCAAACATCATCGCATATTACCAAGTCACTGAACATTTCTAAACCTCATCTGAAAAGTAAGAAAACCCACAATACTAAAATTGCACGGCAACTAAATGGGACAGTTTGTGTTTAGCACAGGGCTTGAATAAGCCACGTCTGCCCCCTGGTGGCGGCATTAGGGAAGTGATTTTGTTCTTCAAGAAGATGAAAAATAGCTCAGATTTGGTGCTGCTGCTTAGTCGCTCAATCGTGTCCGACTCTATGCGACCCCATGGACTGCAGCCTGCCAGGCTTCTCTGTCCATGGGGATTCTCCAGGCAAGAATACTGGAGGCGGTTGCCATGCCCTCCTCCAGGGGATCTTCCCAACCCAGGGATAGAATCCAGGTCTCCCATATTGCAGGTGGGTTCTTTACCGTCTGACCCACCAGAGAAGCCCCAGATTGGGTGCTGCTGCTGCTACTGCTAAGTCGCTTCAGTCGTGTCCGACTCTGTGCGACCCCATAGACGGCAGCCCACCAGGCTCCCCCATCAGCTCCTAAATAGAAGAAAAGGAAAAATATCAGGACACTTCTGACTCCTTGCCTGCCTTCCTGAATGGACCAACTCGGAGAAATTTTTCTATGTTGATACTGGAGTCCTTTAAAAAGATGGTTCTTAAAGTTAGTTCTTGAACTATTTCTTGGTCTGATGGACGGTGAACCTACATTGCATCAACCATTTTTTTGAGGTTCCCTATTTTTCTTAGGATTTTAAAGGATGCTGGTTTGAATTGGTAGTTCTCTTCCTGTCTCTCCCTCCCTCCCCACTCCCATTTAATATATAATACGTTCTGTTGAGTCAAGGCTATGGTTTTTCCTGTGGTCATGTATGGATGTGAGAGTTGGACTGTGAAGAAGGCTGAGTGCCGAAGAATTGATGCTTTTGAACTGTGGTGTTGGAGAAGACTCTTGAGAGTCCCTTGGACTGCAAGGAGATCCAACCAGTCCATTCTGAAGGAGATCAACCCTGGGATTTCTTTGGAAAGAATGATGCTAAAGCTGAAACTCCAGTACTTTGGCCACCTCATGAGAAGAGTTGACTCATTGGAAAAGACCCTGATGCTGGGAAGGATTGAGGGCAGGAGGAAAAGGGGACGACCGAGGATGAGATGGCTGGATGGCATCACTGACTCGATGGATATGAGTTTGAGTGAACTCCGGGAGTTGGTGATGGACAGGGAGGCCTGGTGTGCTGCGATTCATGGGGTCGCAAAGAGTCGGACACGACTGAGCGACTGAACTGAACTGAACTGAACCTTCTGTTGACTACAGATCCAGGTTTTGTGGTCCCAAAGACTGTATAATCTTAAAGTCATCTTGAAGGAAAGGGATACAAAATAAAAATTGGGCACAAAAGCTAATCTTTACTTGCATAGAAATGTCGGGGCTTAGAAAGAGGTCTGTGCAAGTGAGGGGCCCTGAGCTTGAGCTTTGTTACATTTGCAATGGCTCCAGCTTTGCATGGTTTTCTGGCTGCTCTGTCTTCCGGGTGCAACTAAGCGCTTCTCAAAGATTGCTTTGCTCTTCTGCAGTTTATAGAATATACCAGGTTTTATTCACTTTCTAAGATAGACAGCCACTTGCAGACCTTTCTTGGTTTTTTCTCTTCCACCCATGGATGAAAAGTGATTTTCTGTCATCACTCTGAGATTGTGACTCACTCTGGGCTCATCCTTGCTCCAGCTGGGACCGAGACCTGAGAGGTTGATGAGTATGTGAAATGATGCATGGCTGCATTGTATTGTAAATAATTAAAACATACTCCTATACTCCTGTAACAGACATACAAGTTTCTAGTTTTAAATTTTATAAATGAGACTGTAGTAAATTTTGCTTTTGAACATGGCTATTTACATACTTATTCATTTATTTTTGCATTTAATTTTCCTTCTTCTAAGTGATTTCCTAGAAACAAGAATAGAATTCCAGGATAACTGCTGCTGCTGCTGCTGCTGCTAAGTCGCTTCAGTCGTGTCCGACTCTGTGCGACCCCATAGACGGCAGCCCACCAGGCTCCCCCGTCCCTGGGATTCTCCAGGCAAGAACACTGGAGTGGGT
>SJYT01050724.1:688286-1015138 GCA_006410635.1 Cephalophus harveyi | reverse complement strand
CTCCCAACATGTGGTATGTGTGTGTGTGTGTATGAGTATGCATGTTTGTGTGTGCGTGAGCTCAGTCATGTCTGACTCTGTGAGACCCCATGGACTGTAGTCTGCCAGGCCCCTCTGTCCATGGGTTTCTCTAGGCAAGAATACTGGAGTGGGTTGCCATTTCCTCCTCCAGGGATCTTCCTGACCCAGGGATTGAACTCGTGTCTCGTGTCTCCTTCATTGGCAGACAGGTTCTTTACCAATGCACCGACATATGTGGGGCCCAAGGCAAAAGTTCAAATGGAGGCCCATAAGCATATATTTAAATATATTTTAAAAAGTGAAAGTGACTCAGTCATGTCCGACTCTTTGCGACCCCATGGACTATACAATCCATGGAATTCTCCAGGCCAGAATACTGGAGAAGGTAGCTGTTCCCTTCTCCAGGGGATCTTCCCAACCCAGGGATCAAACCCAGGTCTCCCGCACTGCAGGCAGATTCTTTACCAGCTGAGCCACAAAGGAAGCCTAAGAATACTGGAGTGGATAGCCTAGCCCATCTCCAGTGGCTCTTCCCAACCCAGGGATCAAAGTAGGGTCTCCTACACTGACTGCACGTGGATTCTTTACCAACTGCGCCATAGGCCACAGATATATTTAAAATCCATAAATCAAACAAAATGTTAAGTAAAATACACTCTTCCTACTTCAACAAATACAACTTTATAATGACTTGGAAGGACAGATCTGAGTTTAGGGTTCTGACTCCGTGGCACTCCACACAGGAAAAGGGCAGCAAGAAGAAAGCTGGCCCAGCCTGCTTGCCGCCATGGCCTACACCCTTTCTCCTCCCAGCCCTGAGACATGAACTCCAGAAGTGTGGCCCCTGGATCCTGCATGTCCAAATGCCACCCATACCCTCTGTAAACAGCCCCCCCATAGTCTCTTCTTAGGCATAGGGGGCAGCAGGGACCACCCTTAGGGGGATCACCCAGGGAAGAGACACATGTGGGCACTAGGTATATGTTCAGGGCCATCTGGGCAGGGGATTCTGTGGTTCCGGGTACCTGGAGACCAGTCTCAAGAGAGAGCAGCTTGAGTCGCAGGTATGTATAACACTTGGTACAATGAACTCCTTGCCCTTCAGGGAGGGGTGGCAGATTGAGGCCCTCTAATGCATGGAGCCTAAGGCCAGGCCCCTCTTGCTCTGGGCTAAGAGATGTACTGGTAAGAATGTCCCTGGATAACGTAAACTGCCCCAGAAAGAGGACCTAAAGATACTCAAGGAAAAAGCCATCTGTCCACAGCCTGTCTGCAGTGAAGCCCACCAGGCAAAGTGCCTCAGTTATACCTCAGAGCTTCCAGTCAGTTTTTAACATGAGTGAAAAGCCAAGGATCACAAGTATTAAGGATAAATTCGACTGTAAAAGAAAATGACAGAGAAAGAGAAGGCGGGGGGGACTCTCAAACACAGACATGGTACAATGAAATGAAAACTAAAAAAAAAAAAAAAAAGGAATCAATGATATAAGAGAAATCCAGAAGACAAGAATAACATGGAAAATTGGAAAACAAGAATGTGAAATGAATCGCCAGTCCAGGTTTGGTACACGATACAGGATGGTCAGGGCTGGTGCACTGGGATGACCCAGAGGGATGGTATGGGAAGGGAGGTGGGAGGGGGGTTCAGGATGGGGAACATGTGTACACCCATGGCGGATTTATGTCGATGTATGGCAAAACCAATACAATATTGTAAAGTAATTAGCCTCCAATTAAATAAATTTATATTTTTAAAAAAGAGTTCTTGAAAATTAAAAATTCGAATGCTGAAATTAAAATTTAGGTGAGGGACTTCCTTGGTGGTCCAGTGGTGAGGTCTCCACGCTTCCACTGTATGGAGGTGAGTTCAATCCCTAGTCGGGGACCTAAGATCTCACATGCTGTGCAGCACAGCCAAAATTAAAAAAAAAAAAAAAAATTCAGTCAAGGAGAAGGAACATATAGTTGAGAAAAATCTCACAAAATGTAGAACAAAATAATCAAAGAGATGAAGAGGGTGGAAAAGTTAAGAAAATTAGAGGGACTGGTTCGTGTCCAATATCCGATTAAGAGGAGTTTCAGAAAGAGCAAGCAGAGAAAACTGTGGAGAGGAAATTATCAAAGACACGATACAAGAACATTTCCACAAATCAAATAACTGGATCCCTAGGCTAGAAATAGCAATGGAGTCTCAATACGATGAATGAAAATGAACTCACACCAGGGTAATTTATCATGCAATTTCAATATACTGGGAATAATGAGAAGGTTCAAAATCCTCCAGAGAGAGGGAAAATAAAAAGTTCCATATATTATACAAAGTAGGTAATCGCCAGACCACACATCTTCTCAATGGCAATAATGAAGCAATGCCTCAAACTGAGTGAAAATCATTTTCAGCCTAGAATTGTATATCATGTGTGTCAGACTGTTGCAAAGATGACTGCAAGAGTCACTCAGGCCTCTGTGCAATGTGACTTTGCTTCTCCCATCAAGGTGTGCTCAGCTGCTCAGCCGTGTCCGACTCTTTGCCACCCCATGGACTGTAGCCTGCCAGGCTCCTCTGTTCATGGGATTTTCCAGGCAAGAATACTGGAGAGGGGTGTCATTTCCTATTCCAAGGCATCTTCCTGACCCAGAGATGGAATTCAAGTCTCTTGCATCTCCTGCATTGGCAGGCAGATTCTTCGCCACTAGCGCCGCCTGGAGTGCAATCTTTTTCTCTGTTCTTTGAATCTAGGCTGGCCTTGACTTACTTTGATTAAAAAGACAGTGGTGAAAGGGACACAGCATAAGCTCTGAGCTCAAGGTTCAAGAAACTCTTAAGGTTTTGCTCTTGAACTCTTAGTATGCTACCCTAGGACTGCCAATGGGAAAAAGCCAGGACTAACTTACCAGATGGAGAAGGCAATGGCACCCCACTCCAGTACTCTTGCCTGGAAAATCCCATGGACGGAGGAGCCTGGTAGGCTGCAGTCCATGGGGTGGCAAAGAGTCGGACACCACTGAAGTGACTTAGCAGTAGCAGCAGCAGCAACTTACCAGATGCAGGAGGAGAGACTCCTTAGCCAAGTCTACAAGTTCATAGATACATTTTCTATCTTCCAAATTACTGTGGGCAATTGTTTTCTCAATTGTTTTATTGCTACATAACACACGTAACCATATTCCCGGGTTTCAGCAGTAATTTTTTTTTTTATCACTATTTCTAGGACCTGGCTTCTTCACATGATAGTTTCAATTCCATATGCTCAGAGGGTGAGAACAGATGCTGTAAGGATTCTTGAAGCCTTAGTTTCAGAAGTCACACAGTGCCACTTCCAACACAGGCTACCACAGTAAGCTACACAGCGATCCCCACTCAAGGAGTGCGGAAATAGACCCCATATTTTGATGGGGCAAGTGGCAAAGTCACATGGCAAAATGGTGGGAGAAAAAAGTGTGGGAAGGGATGTGGCCAATCTTTCC
Source organism: Cephalophus harveyi (assembly GCA_006410635.1). Lineage (NCBI taxonomy): Eukaryota > Metazoa > Chordata > Mammalia > Artiodactyla > Bovidae > Cephalophus > Cephalophus harveyi. Next base: position 1,011,649 of record SJYT01050724.1, on the reverse strand, counting down.
AACAGAAGTACCACACCAAGGCAAGCGTGAGGCTGCCTGTGTGCTACTCACTCAGTCGTGTCCAACTCTTTGTGACGGCATGGACTGTAGCCCGCCAGGCTCCTCCGTCCATGGGATTTTCCAGGCAAGAGTACTGGAGTGGGGTGCCATTTCCTCCTTCAGGGGAATCTTCCTTGCCAGGGATCAAACCCAGATCTCCAGCATTACAGGGAGATGCTTTACCATTTGAGCTACCAGAGAATAAAAATTACTTTTAGAGATGAAAGTTTCAAAAATTTACATTTTCTCAGAAAACTACTGGGCTACAGTTTTTTTTTTTTTTTTTTAATTGCAAGTGTAAACCAAGAAAGAATATGACATGTGATCTGAGAACCAGGGGTTCCCACACAAGAGGGAAGCCAAGGAAATCCTGGGTAGGAAAGAGCTGAGAGGAGCAGGAGGATGGAGGAAGGCTAGAGGGGTGTTTCTGAGAGGGGTGTCCTAGGGCTAAAACATAGCATCAAGAAATTATTTGATATTATCAAAAGAGGAATTTTCAGAGCTGTTGCAGGATATGAGATCTAACCGGCTGCTCAAGAAAAAAATAACTGAAAAAAATTGAGGCAAATATTAACTTCAGAAAAAAACCAAAAAGGTATTCAAGAAAGGCTATGTAATCATGTGAACTACTTGGCATAAAAGTGAACAATAATAACAAAAACCATTACTTTAAAAATCATGAGGACTCCCCTGGTGGTGGAATGGATAAGAATCCCCCGGCCAATGCAAGGGACACGGGTTTGATCCCTGGTCTGGGAAGATTCCACGTGCTGTGGAGCAACTAAGCCCTCCCACCACAACTGTGGAGCCTGTGTGCTGCAACAACTGAAGTGGGTGTGCCTAGAGCCTGTTCTCCAAAACAAGAGAAGCCACTGGGATAAGAAGCCTGCTCACTGCGACAAAGAGCAGCCCCTGCTCGCTGCAACTAGAGAAAGCCCACACAAAGCAACAAAGAGCCAGTGCAGCCAAAGACAAATAAATAAAAATTGTTGCTGCTGTTTACTCACTAAGTCATGTTTGACTCTTTTGTGACCACATGGACTGTAGCCTGTCAGACTCCTCTGTCCATGGGATTTTTCTGGTAAGAATACTTGCATTGCAGGCCGATTTTTAACCAATGAGCTACCAGAGAAGCCCCAGATAAAAATCAATAATAAATAAAAAGACTAAAAAGAAAATCACTGAATAAGAATTTAACTAAAATCGTGCTAAAACTATATTGGGATGATGGAGAAAGGAAGTCTGTAATGTAGCATGATATAAAATCAGTATATTCTCTAAAATTAATTGATTAAAATAGAGTAGTGTCCTTATTATTTAAAAGTGAGTGCCTCTGGGAAGTGAGAAGGGATGTAGGCGGTGATCATGAAACAGGGGGCTGGTATTTTTTGTTATAACTCTTGACCTTTTAAACTACCAGAAGTTAAAACAGAATGATTTCAAAAAATACATTGAGAAAAAGTTGGCTGTTAATCAGAGGAAAATATTATTGCTAAGAGCAGTTTCAAGTGAGTTGTCAGGGCAGAAATCCTCAAAAGAATTGATGCCCTCTATGATTAAAGTTTTTGAAGGTTTCATTTTAGGTGCCAGTCCCTATTTGAAGTTTTAAAACTAAAATTGAGTAAGACAAATTCCAATCCTTTAAAGTCTTATGGTTTAGAAGAGCAGGCATACCAGGAAGCAAGTATTTTCAATGCAACATGAAAAGAGCTACCATACCCACAGTAGAGTAATCTGAGACCACAAAGGTAAGCGATACCATCCTTGTTTGGGGGTGAAGTTAGAGATGTCTCTCTAGAAGAGCTGATCTTAGAAATGTGTGTTGGAGGATAGGTGGATTCAGCTGGCTGTCTAGATAGGTAAGAGGAGCTTACCAGGTTCAGAAGCTCACATGAAAAATCTCAGCACGTTTCAGTCAGTTCAGTCACTCAGTTGTGTCCGATTCTTTGCAATCCCTGGACTGCAGCAAGCCAGGCTTTCCTGTCCATCACCAACTCCTGGAGCTTGGTGATACCATCCAACCATCTGATCCTCTGCCATCCCCTTCCCTCCTGCCTTCAATCTTTCCCAGCATCAGGGTCGTTTCAAACGAGTCAGTTCTTCCCATCAGGTGGCTAAAGTATTGGAGTTTCAGCTTGATCATTAGTCCTTCCAATGAATATTCAGGACTGATCTCCTTTAGGATGACTGATTGAATCTCGTTGCAGGGGGCTCTCAAGGAGTCTTCAACACCACAGTTCAAAAGCATCAATTCTTTGGCGCTCAGCTTTCTTTATATGCTCAGCTTTCAGCATGTTTGGGAAAGGATGATAATTCAATGTCGCCAGGATGTGAAGGAGTAAGTCTGGAGAGGTAAATTGGAGCAGATCTTAGACGGTCTTGTGGGTCATGCTAAGGGGTTTGGCATGTAAGGATTTTCCCCTGAGATATGACACACCCATGAAATTAAAAGACGCTTACTCCTTGGAAGAAAAGTTATGTCCAACCTAGACAGCATATTCAAAAGCAGAGACATTACTTTGCAACAAAGGTCCATCTAGTCAAGGCTATGGTTTTTCCAGTGGTCATGTATGGATGTGAGAGTTGGACTGTGAAGGAAGCTGAGTACCAAAGAATTGATGCTTTTGAACTGTGGTGTTGGAGAAGACTCTTGAGAATCCCTTGGACTGCAAGGAGATCCAACCAGTCTATTCTGAAGGAGATCAGCCCTGAGATTTCTTTGGAAGGAATGATGCTGAAGCTGAAACTCCAGTACTTTGGCCACCTCATGCGAAGAGCTGACTCATTGGAAAAGATTCTGATGCTGGGAGGGACTGGGGGCAGGAGGGGAAGGGGACGACAGAGGATGAGATGGCTGGATGGCATCACAGACTCGATGGACGTGAGTCTGAGTGAACTCCGGGAGTTGGTGATGGACAGGGAGACCTGGTGTACTGCGATTCATGAGGTCGCAAAAGAGTCGGACATGACTGAGCGACTGAACTGAACCGAACTGAATGCACATCTTTGAAGGATCACTCGCTCTGAGACACCCGTGGAAGCTCCAATGTAGGATGCAAGACTGGGGATGGAAACACATTGGAAGATTAGCCTAGGAAGTGAGGGCTAGACAGAGGGAGAGTTGAGAAATATTTCAAAGGCTGATTCAGTGACAGGTCATAGTGACCAATAGGAGGATACAGGACCCAAAGATGTCTCTGATGTCTCACTCATTCATCAGAATCTGTGGTGTGTCTTTTCTGTGCTAGGCACTCTGCCAGGCACTGGGGGCAGGGTGTATAGGGTTGAATACCACATGCTCCCTGCCCCATACGTTGGTTTTCAGTTTAGTGAAAGCACAGATATATATTAACAGAAATTGTAGTTGTGATGCTCTATTTTTTCGAGGAGAACAGAGCCCAGAGGAAGTGAGAAGAGCTGATGAAGTGGGAGAAGATGAACTTAGAATGGGTAGAACTAATGAAGCTGAGAAAAAAGAGTTTAAAAAAAGCATGGTCCATGGTGACAGATGCTGCTGAGAAAGTGGATAGCAAGGCTGAGATGTCCCCCTAACGAGGCAACAAGGATGGCATTAATGGTCTCAGAATAGCAGGGAGGGCTGTCCATTAGATGTTTTGTGGAGCAAAGAGGTGGTGACGATGCTGAGAAATGAATATAGCTCTTGCTTTCAGAAGCTGATCAGGAAGTGAAGAGGAGATAAGCCACGGAGAGGCAGCCTTCATAAAGATGTAGTTTTTAAGACAAAACACTTGAATATTTATGCTCATCAGGACCAGCTGTATAACTTGTGGATCCCAATGCAGAATGAAAATTCCAGTCCTTTTGTTTAATCATGATGAGTTTAAGGACCACAACAGCAGAGCGTGAAACCAGCGCAGGGCTCTTCTAAGAGCTGGGATCTGTACGATTAGCCCAGGTTGTGTGCTAGGAGGCCGGTCCTGATTCTCAAGGGGAAGGAGCCCAGGAAAGCAGGAAGAAGAAGGCGAGATGAGTGACACAGGCTGCTCCCAGGGGAGACAGGAAGGGACTCAGGATCCAGATGGAAGTAGAGCCTTGAGCAAGAAGAAAGCCAGGGCTCTGGCCATCTCTTGAGATGGAGGAGATAGAGGATGGACATGGAAGATGGAGAGGAGGGGAGTGGGAAGGGGAGGACTTCACCCTGGAGTGATGATCTTCTTTTCTGAATAATCTGTAGGTGAAGCAGCAGAAGCTTGTGGCAGCCTGGGATGAAAGGAGAGCCACACTGAGCAGTGCTGAGAAACCCGGGGGGAGCGGGGTGGGTCATTAGGAGTGGCTGCTGCCAGCAGTGGATGGGGTGGGACCATTCTAGGGACCTGCTAGGTGAGGCCAAGAAAGTGATATAGCATGGAGGTCACGGATGGGCTGGGATTCATGTAGGGACAGAGGTGAGAAATGGGGCGGCTAGAAAGAATGGAGGCCTCCCTCACTGCGGAGAAATGAAAATGGTGATGAAAATGGGAGGGTAGGAGGCCAGGGTTCAAAGGGGATGGGATTTTAGCCTCTACTCAAGAGCTGATGGTGAGGTTGATGTACTGGCCTGTCAAAGGACTCGTGCAGAGAGAACTAGCTCTGCAGGAATGAGCAGGTGTCACTGATCATGGTTATTTTAAGAACAGGCGTAAGCCTGCACGTGCGACGCGGAGGGTCCACGGAAAAGGAAGGTCACAGGTGAGTGAGAAGAGGCTAAGCGTGGGACGCGGGGTTTATTCCCGTTGAAGAAGGGGAGCCACATGCCACAAAATCGGCTTGTTTAGACGCGCATGTTGAGAGCCACTGAATTTATTCCACGAGACCTGCATGAGGCACGAGGATACCCGCGACCTTGGCCATAGCCTGGAAATGGAGAGAACCGGGAGTTCTTATTGGAAACGAAGGGGGTCACCCTCGAGCAGCGAGAAGCCTCGAGGCGCGGGGCAGGCCGAGGCGGGCAGGCTGCAAACCTTCCCTCCAAGTCCCTCCGTGCCCGGTGGATCCCTCGCTCGCCGCGGCCTCCCTGCAATTCGGTGACCCCGCCGGAAGCTCCCCTGCGGCCCCACTACATCCATTTAGGGCTTTCGGAGACCTCACTGGCCAAGAGGCCGTGGGGATGCGGAGGGTCAACCAGCACGCGCAGCTCCCGAAGCCTCCCGCCTGGCGCCCTCCTGGGCTTGTTTCTTAAGAACCGCTGCCAAGGACCCCTGGTTCACCCTCCTCCTTTTTAGCTTCCTTCTCTTCGAGGGAAACCTCCCCGGAACCCTGCCCAGGGCTCCAGGTGGCTGCCGCTACCCCGCTTGCTTTCTTGCTTGTCGGGGTGGGGTGGGGCCGGGGGCTTCCTCGCCTCCTGGTGCCCAGCTGGGGCTTTCGGAATCCAGGCAGCAGGAGCCCGGCCTCCGCCGCCTTCATCTGGAAAGAGTTAAGCCTGCTTTCAGATGGATAAGATGCCCGAGGACGGCTATGCACCCCCACCCGCCGCACACCTCGGTTCCCTTAGCTCAGAGGGGTGCAGCTCGGCCGGGGCGCCCCGGGCGGCGGGGCGCACGTGCTGCCAGGGGCCCAGGCGGCGTCCGTGCTGCGGGGTCTGCCCGCGGAGCTTTGTGTGTGTGGGGCGCGGGTCGGGGGTCTTTCCGCCAGCGCACTCGGCCCAGGGCTGCGGATACTGCGCAAGCCGCTCTCCCTTTCGCGTTCCCGGCGGCGAGTCGCGTGGGTCCCGGCTGGCGCGCGGGGGACGCAGAAGGGGAGGAGCCGGCGAGCCCGGGGAGGAGGGGGCCCGCCGGCCCCGCCCCCGCCCCGCCCCCCGCGGCCGGAGCCCGGGCTGCAGCCAGGCGCGCCGGAGCCTGCGAGCCCGCGAGCCAGGGAGCGGCGGTCCCGAGGCGGGATGCAGAGGGTTCCCCGCGCCTCGCCGTTAGCTCTGCCGGGTGGGCGGGGTGGGCTCGGACGCCGGCGGTCGGTCCCCGCACCCGGGAGGGCGGGCGCCGAGCTCCGCGCGGAAAGAACTCGGGCCCCGGGGACCCTGTTCCTTTCGAGGAGAGACCCGAGCGACGCCCGGGACAAAACCTCTTCTACCTCTGGGGCCGCTGCAGGCGGCAGCGCGACCCTCGCGATAAAGCACGCTTCCCGGGGACGCCTCTCCTTCCTACCCGGGGGGCGCCGCGGAGGACGCCGCCAGCGCGCAGCGATCGTGCTCAGAGCAGCCCCTTTTTTCTTAGAAGAAGCAGGTGGTCTTGGGGGAGCAGTGGCCGTGGGAGGAGGGGCGGGGGCGCCGAGGGGCGGCCCGCGCGCACAAAGCCCGAAATGAGTGACCCCTGGGAAGAATGGCTTGATTTCCCCCCCCCCCTTTTTTCTTTTTTAACCCTTTGCGGGACAGGCATCTTGCAAAGTGTGTGTGTTGCAAAAAGAGCTGGGCAAAGCCAACCATTTAGTTTACCTAGGAGAACCCTTCCTCCCACTTAAATAGAGTGACTGTATCTTGAATTACTTACCTGGTACTTTTTTTTTTTCCCCGCTTAGGGTTCATATCAAAGCTTGTAGATGATTTATTCTTTGAGGATCAACAACTGATAAATGTTTGGAAGCGATAACACTTGATGACAAAAAGAACAAAATTAAGTTTTAAAAATTCCTTAGGTTTCTGTATGATGTTCACCTGCCTCGGAAGAAGGGAGGGAGGTTGATGTGGAAACCGGTGAACTTTGGCAGTGGTGTCTGTTGGTAGTATATCACGGCTCCCCCCTCCCCTCCCCAGCCCCCACTACTTAATGAGTAACCCGTCTTCAGGAATGAGGAGTAAGGCAGTTCTCTCTCCTTGTCTCTGTGTTGGTGCAGGATGGATAGTCCCGGGAACCCCTGTGGTCATGAAAGGTTGGGTTGGGAGATGGGGAGACAGAAAGATGTCTTGTGGATTCAGCTTATCAGGATCACTTTGTCAGTTACTTGGTTCTTCTCGATCAGTGGATTCAGTTAAAAATCTTTGCAGGGCTTCTTCAGCATCATGGTTATTTCATTCATTATGGTCTCTGATTATAGTGATCCTTTTGTTGAAACCGCAGAAGACTCATAATTGTGGCCCTGTGACCTTGAAGTGGTTTCCTTGGATTTCAAACCCGGGGTTGACCTTTCAAGCTGGAAACTGACAGACATTTTTATGTTTCCATGGATGAGCCCTGTAGCCAGATCCAGTGTTCCTGGTCTGGTAGGAGATCCCGATGCCCCAGCGTTATGCTTTCCCCGCCCCCACCTCCTGGAAGCCACAGCTCAGCAGCTGCACTGGCTCACAGGACTTTCAGCAATGACCCTTGTGGAATAAACGGAACCTGAAGACGTCCCACAGATACCCTTGATCCCTTGTCCTGGGGGGCCCGGCCAGCCTCAGTCTCAGAGTCTGTTTCCTGAAGACCCCTGTCATACCGTCAGATGTGTGGCATGGTTGTTCACATCTAAAGCCGACTCAGTGGCTGGTTGTATTAGCCAGGGTTCTATAAAGCAGAATTCAGGGCATTTCCGTGCCCAGGTGTGCATTACTATTGTAAACTGCTGGTTAATTTCCAGCAGGAAATCTCCCAGATTGAATGATCCATCTATGATAGACAGAGCTAATGCATTTTGAGTGGTTGGTATGTAGGTGTGTGCTCTACTAGGGATGTCAGTGTGGCATCTCATTTCATGTTACACGTATCTGTCAAGTGCAGACTTTTACTGGACCTGTTTGATGGATGGGGAAATTGAGGCTGAGAACAGTTGAGTAACCTAGTTTCTCTGAGTGGGGAGCTGATATTGAGACCTGGTCTGTGTGACTTGAGACCCCACTGCTGTTCTGCTCTCTGGACCAGTCGTTTGGCCAACTCCGCATCTACTCTGGCTTCCCTTCCATTAACTTGGGGAGTTCCCGACTCAGTTTTCTAGGCCAGGTACTTTTTGGCCTGGGGCAAGCAAATGTTACTAGCATGAGTAAGAGCACTGAGACAGAATTGCTGACCTGGTAGAGTTCACAGCCAGAGGGGGAAACAAATTGTTACCAACCTGGCTATGAATTAGCTAACGGTGAGGGAGTGGGGATGCCCCTGCCATGGGTCTCCTTGCGCCTGGCCTGGCAGGAAGATGAGTTTCTGGGGCAGGGGACATTCTGGGTGGTGAGAGGGGAGAAGCATGACTGTGAAACTTCGGAAACTCTTAGCATCCTCAGCCATCTGACCTGGGAGTGCAGACTTTGGCTCGAAGTAGATGGTATACACAGAAAAGCGTGCAGGCCCCGAGTGAGCAGCTGGATGAATTTTCACTAAGTGGACACACCTGTGTAACACGCCCCTCAAAGACCCTGCAGAGGGTCTTAATTTGTAAAGTTCCCCTAAGGAGTCTCTGTGCTGGGAACCTCTGAACTGGTTTACCCCTCCCATCCTTTCCAGCCCAAGCTTGAGCCTATGTATCTTTTCCTAACCTTAGGAAGTATGTATAAATTTATCTTTTGTTTGCTGACGCCATTAGAAATTAGTTGTTCATTTAAATCATTGACTTGGACAGAAACAACACATTGTTCTTATAATGTTTTATCTTTTTTTTTCCCAAGCTGCTAGACTGAAGCTTCCCCTCCCCCCAGCTTTTTATAGTAGTTCCTTGAGGATGACTAAATAAATGATTAGTCTAATAATAAAAAGGTCAGTACAGAGAATAGGTGCCGTATTCTCACTGGGGAGATGTTTATTCTGGTGGTTATATGTTTTATCTGGACTATGTGAGGCCTTTGTTTTCAAATGCTGCATGAACAGGTGTTTATTTCTGGTTTAGTGCCTTGAAAAGAATTGTAATTATAGGACTTCTAATTTAGAAAAAAAATGTGCAGTAGAATTAACAGAATCATGGACCTTTCAAAGCATGAATGTATTTGAATTGATTGGTGCTAAAGGCAAAGACTCTAAGGATTCTTATTTCTACTTGAGAGGCAAACTGAAATTGTAGAACATTACAGAAAAGTGCTAACTAGCGTGTGTATCAAAATGGCAATTATGACCTAATATTTAATTCAGGAAATGTTTCTGTAGCTGCTGAGGACTAGAGAGTAGAGAATAATAGCTCCCAGGTTCTGGCCACTTGCCTGCACCAAGCACTGTCCCAGACATGCATCCTTCTGCCAAGCTCAAGACCACCCCATGGGTCAGGCACTGGGATGATTGCATCTCAAAGCCGAAGAGCCCGAAGCGAAAAAAAGTCAGCAGGCCATGTGAGTGGGAAGTTCCAGGACCGGCATTTGGCACAAGGTCCGAGCCCTTAATGACTCTACTTTCATGTCTTGAGTTTCCTCCTTCCAGGCAGCCCGCCCACGTTTCAAGAGTTCCATCCTCTCATTGGATTAGCCTGGACGGTGCCCTGTTCATTGCTTTCTCACTGCCTTTCTCTTTGTGGTTCCCCTGCTGCCCCGGCTACCCCACCTGCAGGACAGCTGATTGCTGTGAGGGTTGGAACCTTGGTCCTCCGCGTGTGGGCTGGGTGTCACCTGGGCTCTTAGAAATGCACTCTCAGGCCTCCCCAGGCCTGCGGAGTCAGAATGTGTGTTTTCCCAAGATGCATCGTAGATTCCTGAGCACACTGCAGTCTGGGCAGTGGGGACTAGAGGTCATTTAGGTTAGACTCAGTACAGGGCTAAGAGGGTTTTCCATGCGCCTCCTGTTCACACATACCTGCCTTGAGGGTAAAGACCTGGCTGCCCAGTTCTCCAGGGTTCTCCCTGAGGCTGAGCAGCACTAAGACGAAGCCTGCACTGAGTTGATTGATGGGCGTCAGTTTTAGAACACAAATCCGCTGGTATTACTGCTCTAATGAATTTCCACCTTAATCCTCTTAAGGGACACATCTGTTTGTTACATTACATTAAGATTTTTTAAAGATGAGATCATTAGTAAAGTTGGCCAGTGTGTTGTGTCACACAGCATCTTAGGACAAAACTGTTTGAGAATATTGTACGAACAGCTACGGGCGTCTCCAACCCGAGTTGACTCCCAGTCTATTGTAATTAGCTCAGTTGGTTGGAGCTGGGCTATTGAGATCAGGCTCATGGGATTGAACCCTTTATGGGTCAGTTGGCTTTGTGCCATGCATGGCCACAGACTGCATCAGGAACCCAGTCGGATGTCCAGCGGGTGCAGGTATGGCTCCCTGCCAGGGTCTGGGTGGGGGTGGTCTGGCAGAAATCTTTGGGGGTGAAGGGCTAACGTATAATGGGCTTGCCCTAGGCACTTTTCAGTGAGTCTCGGCGTTACAACCCCATTGACCTCACAAGAGTTAGTGCAGACCGACAGTGGTGTCTGCAGTTAGCAGATGAGGAAACTGAGGCACAGGGAGCTTAGGCAGGTTGTCTAAGGTCACACTACTTTTAAGTGGAGGAGCTGAGATTTAAGGTCAAGTCTTTTTTTACTCCAGAGCCTGTAGCCAACTGTGTCCCATTATTAGAAAACCGGCAGAGCACATGCTCTCCGTGCTGGGCGAGGGGAGGGCAGAGGGGGCTGCCTGTCACAGGCTGTGAGTTCAGTCGGTGAGCTCTGCTACGTCCTTCCAGTGCAGAAGCTCTTGGGAGTCTGTGCCTCTTGCCCTCGAAGTCCAACCTGCTTCCCTCTGGAAAACACAGTACTGCCTTTGCCCTCCTCCTCTGGACTCTGAAATGTTCGTCTTTAACGGTGGCAGATTTAAAACTGAAAACATGCTGAAACCATCTCAGGAGCAACAGGGGGGGGGGGGCGGGGGGACGGTTGAGGTCCCCGCTTTCCCCTCCATGGTTTATTTCTCTCTGAAGTGTTCCTGGAACCTTCCTGTCCTCAGATGGAGGACAGTCACCTCCTGCAACCTCCACACTGTGCCTCCTGAAGCTGATGCCCCGTTGCCTGTGTGTGCCAGCTCAGGAGTGTCCCAGCTTTAAACCCGGTTTTCTAATCTGAGTAGCTGGTTCCACGTCTGTGGGGCATATCCAGTCTTGAGTTTGTCAGCATCTGGTCCTTTACGGAGGCAATCAGACTGCTTTTGTTTTGTTTTAGCTATTTTATTGGGTTATGTTTCTGTACCTTGTTCTGAACTAAGTAAGAAAGAATGGGGGAAATTGTTACAGTGAATGTTAAACCTCACCACAGGGATGTAATCAACAAAATCCAGATTGTGGGAAATTATAGTTTCTCTAACAAATAAATGGTAAAGGAGAAGATGGAGATGGAAGGAAACCTTAGATTAAAAGAGATTTAAGAGATATATCCACCAGTTGCAATGTGTGGCTCTAGCTGGATGCTGATTCAAACAAACACATTACAAACAAATATTTGAGACCATTGGGGAAACCTGAACAGGGACTTATTGATATTGAAAGTTATTAAAGTTAAGTTAATAAAAATAAAATGAATAACTATTTAACATTAAAATTATTAAAGTATAATAATATTGTGCTGTGTTTAAAAGTTTGTGTGTTTCAGAGATACATACTGAAATATTTATAGATGAAATCATATAACTTGCTTCCAAATAATCTTGGTTGAGGGGCAAGAAGTAGGTGGGTGAGTATATAGAGGAAACAAGATAGACTATGAGTTAGAGCTAGATTATAGATATATGGGTGCGTCATTAGACTATTTTCCGTACTTTTTCATATATTTAACTTTTTTTTTAAATAAAAGAGATGAAAAACTAGCTTATGGGTTCTAATGTTCCCTTTGGGTTCACAATCCTTTCATTAAGTGTCACTGTGTGTCCTAAGTGTGTTTGCTATGACTGAGATGGCCAATCAGCAAATTTTTTTGTAGTGCCTCTGCTGCTAAGTCACCTCAGTCATGTCCGACTCTGTGCGACCCCATAGACAGCAGCCCACCAGGCTCCTCTGTCCCTGGGATTCTCAAGGTAAGAACACTGGAGTGGGTTGCCATTGCCTTCTCCAATGCATGAAAATGAAAAGTGAAAGGGAAGTCGCTCAGTCGTGTCCGACTCTTTGCGACCCCATGGACTGCAGCCCACCAGGCTCCTCCGTCCACGGGATTTTCCAGGCAAGAGTACTGGAGTGGGGTGCCATCGCCTTCTCCCGTAGTGCCTCTACTGATATTTAAATCCAGGGTTCCCATCCTTGACCCCCTACTGCTCTATTTGTAGTTTAATTAAATGAAAGAGAAAGGAAAGGAAAATGAAGTCGCTCATATTTACTATAACGTGTGCTACACCCTGGACACCTGGCTTTCAACCCTCCTGACCACTGTGAGGGGACTTCTGCCCTCTGACATCATCACGCAGGCTGCAGGCAGCTGGAGGGGTGTGAGTGCCGGACCGCGGGGAAGCAGCTGGCTGACCGCCACCTGAGGGGCACAGTCTCCACTGCCTCCCTGACTTCCATCTTGTCCACAGCTTCAACGGGTGTTTCTGGGCTCCCTGATCCCCTAAGTAGTGTATTTTTGGGCTAACAACCACCCCCCCCCCCCCCCCCCCCCCCCCCCCTCCCCCCCCCACTTTTTTGCACTTCTTTTCACGCAGGCTGCAGGCAGCTGGAGGGGTGTGAGTGCCGGACCGCGGGGAAGCAGCTGGCTGACCGCCACCTGAGGGGCACAGTCTCCACTGCCTCCCTGACTTCCATCTTGTCCACAGCTTCAACGGGTGTTTCTGGGCTCCCTGATCCCCTAAGTAGTGTATTTTTGGGCTAACAACCACCCCCCCCCACCCCGACCCCCACTCTCTTACTCACCGTAGTTTATGGCAAGTCTTGATGGAGTGAGGTGGAGGTTCCCTCCTTGCCTGGGAACCTGGCCATTAATAGGAAAAAAACGAAAACTTAGAGATGGGGTCCATTCATTGGGTTTTAATGGAGGGAACAGTGTAGGAATCAGGCCCGTGTGACCAGCTAGGGAGGAAACAGGGTCAGAGCATGGCCCTTCTCTGCTCCAAACCTCCCTCAGTGCCCCTGCCATTCAGGGTCACCCAGGCCCTTGAGGGACTGGCCTGCTGCTCCCTGAGGTTTGGTTGGTTGGTTGGGTTCCTGGTCTGCTTGGTTTACTGGTCTAGCCCTAGAACTTGGAACAGTGCCTGGCACATTGTTCCTGTAAGTAGCTGTCGAATGATTGAATTATCAAAGGCATTAGAGTCGAAGGGAAAAAAGAGGGGTCTTCTCACCCCAGCCATGTCCATGCAGAAGTCCCTTCTGTGAAGCCTCTGGTCAGACACGTTCTAGCTGCTTCTCCTTGGATGATAGAGAGCAGTTGGTGCCCTCCCTTCAAGGGTGGCCTTTCTCCATTTAAAAAAAAATTATTTATTTTTTTAATGGGAGGATAATTGCTTTACACAGAATTGTGTTGTTTTCTATCAAACTTCAACATGAATCAGCCATAGGTATACATATGTCCTCTCCCTCTTGAAACTCCCTCCCACGTCCCTCCCCATCCTACCCCTCTGGTGGTGGTTTAATCACTAAATCATGTCCTACTCTTGTGACCCCATGGACCAGGCTCTTCTGTCCATGGAATTTCCCAGGCAAGAATATTAGAGTGGGTTGCCATTTCCTTCTCTACTGGATCTTCCCAACCCAGGGATCGAACCAGAGTCTCCTGCATTGCAGGCAGTTTATTTACCCTGAACTAGCTGGGAAGCCCCTAGGTTGTTGCAGAGTCCCTGTTTGAGTTCCCTGAGCCACAGCAAATTCCCATGGGTTATCTATTTTACATATGGTAATGTAACTTTCTCCAGTTTTGAACTTCATTTGTTAGAATTTATTCATTTGTCCCTGATTTTCACCGGGAAAGGTGGATCCTCATATCCCCACAGATGGGGATGGAAGTGGATCATTAATTGCCTGAGTGAGTCCAAGAGGATGGAAATAGGATGGATAAGGCAGAAAAACCATGACCTCAGGGTTTGGTAAGTAGAGTGACCTGTGACCTGCAGATAGTGCTGGAAGGAGTTATGGAAAGTGTGGATACTTTTCCCAGTGATGACGAAGTAAAAAGCTGCTTTCTTTTTGTGTTAAAGCTGAGTCATCTGGATTGTTTTTATTACTCAAATCAATATGTGTATCTTGATATGTGTATGTCTGGTACCCTAAGGCATATTCACACTTGCAATTCCATTTTGCTGTTTGTGTGGAATCAGGGAGACATTGCTGGGGAGAGGTTACAGCTAACAAAGCTAGATTCAAGGAGGGGAAGGCCAGAGAGCAAAAAGTCTGTCCTTAAGAAACAAACAAAGTGTCTGTTCCCATCACAGAATGAGCGTGTGTATGTATTTTGAGACTACAGAAAAGCACACTGAAGAAATAGAAATCACCCAAAGGGAACTATTCTTAACATTTTCTACCAGAGTGAAAATATAGCATTATATCTGCGTAGTGTATCATCTTTGGCCCATGTCAGCATTGCTCTGTGAGGGAAAAGTCTCTGTTTTCTTCAGTGTTTATTTGTCCTGTGTGTGTGTGTTAAGTTGCTTTAGCTGTGTCTGACTCTTTGAGACCAGACTGACTCTTTGGACTGTAGCCTGCCAGGCTCCTTTGTCTATGGGATTCTCCAGGCAAGAATACTGGAATGGGTTGTCATGCCCTCTTCCAGGGGATCTTCCGCACCCAGGGACTGAACCCATGTCTCTTATGTCTCCTGCACTGGCAAGTGGGTTCTTTACTACTAGCACCACCTGGGAAGCCTTGCTTTTCTGGTAAGGGCACTAATCCCATCAGGGGGGTCCTGCCCTCATGACCTTATTTAAACCTAATTACTGCCCGAAGTCCATAATAGCATCACATTGAGGAGCAGGGCCTCAACGTACTGGGGAGACACATTCACTTCCTGACAGCCAACATGAGTTATAAAACTGTACATATGGAAATGTAGGTAAGAAATGTTTAAGATGGAATGAGTAGCTTTCTTCTCCCAGACCTGCTCGCTACACCCCTTCTGTGTCTCCCTCTTTGGAAACACCACGAGAATTCGTCAGCCTCAGCTCCTCTGTGCCTATCCCATCCCTTGCTTTCCATTCCCGATTTATCCGGGCTCCCGTCTGGACTATGTATATAAGTGCTCTGATCTACCCCCCAACCTGCTTTTTCTGCCGCCGCCTTCTTGCTGGTGGTTCCCTGTTATTATCAGGGTAAAGTCGCAGCTTGTCACGGGACACCCAGGCCTCTCTGGGGCCTGGCCTCCTGTCTGTCCCTCCCAGTCGGTCCTGACCGTCCTTCCCTCCCCATCACTCCCCATCCCTCGCTGTGCTGAAATGCTTGCAGTTTCACAGAAGGCTGCCCTGGTGGTTCAAGCCCGTAGCTCTCCCCAGTCTGCCCCCCCACCCTCCAGCCTGGAGGGAGACCGTGCCTGCGGGTCATCTCCGCTGCCTTTCCTGGCCCCCTCCCCGTCCCGTGCAGGCCCCTCGCCCCCTCCCACCTGTGACGCTCTGGTTCTTCATCCCTTCTCACCATCTCCCCACCAGCTGTAAACCTTCAGTAGCAAAAGGTGCATTTCAACTCCCCACTCAGCTCAGAGTTCCTCGAACAGTGCCTGGTACACAATAAGCCCCAATAAAAGAACCGAAGAAGGTTCAGTGAAACAAGTGCAGGCTGTGTTTATATACGCGATGACTGCAACCGGAGGGCCTCAAGAGCCAATATCCTCACATCTTTGTCAGATTCCTAATCTCCAAACGTGATTTGCATGTCATAATTTCCCTCACAAACTGGCTGAGTGAGGTATATAACCAGCTCTTCCGAGCCTCCAAACCTTATTTTCTGGCCTCTTCCACACCAAGCCCAGGCCATACCCTGAGGCAGGAAGCCTGGGGTTGGCCAGAGAAGGCCCACTGTCGGTCAGCATCGTTTCTTGTTGCATCGGTAGGGGTGGGTGCGTGCTCCGGGGCCCTCCTGGGTGGGGGTCGTGAGGTCTGCTCCGTGGGGCCAGGCTCGAGGCCTGCAGGGCCAGGTGGGGGAACACTGACTCCTGCCCATTTTCCCGTTTGTCCCCGAGCCTTCCTGGTTGACAGCTGCTGCCCAGGCTGGGCGTGCGGAGGGCAAGGAGAGTTGTGAGCTGCTGTGTGTGTCTGGGGCGGGCAGTGGGGGACAGAGGTGGCCACAGTGAGTGGTGGGGATTCCGAGCAGAGGGTGGATCTGGGAGACTGGAGGGGTGCCCGCAGAGTCCAGCCACCCTTCTTGCCCCCGGGGGAGATTCAGCCCTTTGCCAACCGCGGTGGCTATGGGGAGATTTTATTTCAGGCGATGGCACTTACCTAAGAGGGATCTATTACCCCTTCTCAGGGTCAGATCATAGCTGCAGCCACAGGAGAGCCTGGCTGGCTTCAGATCGCAGCTTCCATAAATCACCAGCACCTCTGGCTTCTGCACGATCAGGAAGTTTCTCAGTGGCTGGTGTCTGAGTGCCCTGTGCCTGGAGATGAGAAGGCCTGTCTAGTCCTCTTGAGGTCTCCCATTCAGATTTATCAGGGCCGGGTGTCTGGGGGCAGGGAAAAGAGAGCAGCTGGGCACCCTGGCCAGAACAATAGTCATGGATATGAGTGGTTTTTTGTTCCCAGAATTGGGTGCATTTTTGTGGATGGTGATTCATCCCTGAATACGCCAGGAGCAGAACCACGGCGTGTCTGTGCAGTTCACAAGGCGCTGGGACGCAGGCTCGCCTGGCTGGTCCTCACACAGCCCTGAAGGAGGGGGAGATGGGCTCTGTAGGCCCCGTCTCCAAGTTGAGAAAACTAAAGTCACGTTACTTTCAGGACCGACACACAAAGATGGCTAGAGCTCACATACATGTCTTCTGACCTCAGGCTCACTACAGAGTGAACACAACTAGGGGGATATTTCTGCTGAGTTCATAGACCTCACAGGTAACCACTTGGTGATTATTTTTTTTTGAGGGCTGGGGAGCAGGCGGGGCTGAGTGGGAAGCTTTATTTCTGTCGATGCCACTGATCCCAGCACATGATAATCATCTCCTTTATTGTGGTGCTTGGTTGGAGAAATCAGTCAGAAAAGTGAAACGGCCTCTGAAGGCAGCATGTGACTCACGTCTAAGTGTGATGTAGGCAGCCTGGCCTGTAGCAACGTCAGAAGTGGGAAAACTCCATGTGGACTGCGCAGTCCAGAAAGCCTCCTGGAGAGAGCGGTGGGGTGAGTGGGTGAAAGGAAACGGGAAGGCCGTCCACGCGGGTGAGAAGCAGATGGGAGGCGTGTGGAGATCAGGTGCGGATGGCCCTGGGTGAGTGAGAAGGGCCTGCTAGCTGTGAGCACATGACTGAGAAGTTACTTCCATTCCATGTAGTGGAAACATGAAAGAAAGGGAACAGGAGAAAAAGCCAGACATTTGGGAAGGAAATGATTACAGAGAAAAATTGAGGGAAGGGAGAAACAGGGAAAGGAAGACAGAGTAGGATGGTCAGGCAGTGACCGCAAAGCCACCTTGTGACGAATGCCTGGGAGGACGAAGAGCTCGGGACCTGGCCTGGGCCCTGGGGCAGGGTCTCCCAAAGCCCACGGCCGCGTCACTGCTGATTCCTGGTGGGCTGAGGAGCTCGCCAGCGAGGCTTCAGGTAGGACCCTTTCTCCCACCTTCCTCGCTTTCGTGGGTGTCTGCTCAGTGTCAGGCTCTGTTGGGGCCAACGCAGGCACCAGAGTGAGTGAAACAAGAGTGGGTGAAGTGGCTGGGCCCCAGTTCCAGCCTGCTCCCTCTCCTCACACTTTGGAACGTAGCATCTCCCTTGTGGGGCTGTCGTGAACAAAACCAAAAATGCATCCTGCTGTTGCGTGTCCCTGGGGACTGCCACTTGGCTTTCGTGGTCTCCAGCCCTACTGCTCGCGGGCCTGGGCGGGCTGCTTCTGTTTCCCTGGACAGCGCCCCCTCGTCCCCCCTTCCTCATCTCCCCCGCCTCCCTGCCACTGCAGAGACAAAGCAGAACCTTCATCCGCAGCTCCTGCCCCGACTAGCCTGTCTGCCTGTCTCCACGTGCCCCCTCCTTCCCACCAGGGCAGCTGTGCCCCCTCTTCTGGCTGGGCCAGGCCCCTTTCCTCTGGGCCTTCAACCCCTGCTTCCCTCTGGGATCCCTGCCTTACTTGTGAGGGACTAACACCTTCTTCATCCATCCTTCCACCTCCCTTCCTGTCTTCTACCTTCACCCCTCCTCCAACCCAAGTGTCTTTCGAGCTTGTCTGAGCCCCTCTGTCTGGCTCCCTCCCCACCAGCCCAGCCACAGTGCCCTTGCCCTGGCGTGTATGTGTTCAGTCGTGTCTGACTCTGCCACCCCAAGGACTGTAGCCTGCCTGGCTCTTCTGTCCATGGGATTCTCCTGGCCTGGGTTGTCATTTCCTTCTCCAGGGGATCTTCCTGACCCAGAGATTGAACCCAGGTCGCTTGCAGCTCCTACACTGGCAGGCGATTCTTTTACCACTTGTGCCACCTTGTCACTAATGCCCAGACACCTTCCAGCCTTTTATCTCACTTAGTCTCTAAGCGGCACTTGCTGTTCCCGAGCATCTCCTCTGAGGAACGCTCGCTGTCCCAAGTGTGATGGTGAGCGATCCACCTTGCCTGAGCTCTTCAAGCTTTCTGCTCCCTCCTGCTCTCAGCTCTGTCCCAGGATCAGGCCTTCTTGCAGCTTACCTCCTTTCCTGGGCAGCTTCCGAGGGCTTTCTGACAGCCCCCCTCGTTGGCATCTGGGGCCCCATGCTATCTTGAGTCCAGCTCCCCAGCTGCCCTGGACAGCTCCTCTTGGGTGTCCTGGGGACGTTGAATGCACACTGTGTCCACGTGGGATTGTGATATCTTCCCCCAGACCCATCCTGCCTCAGTGAGGAACATGACTGTCGACCAGCTGCCCAAACCCAGAACCGCCCCCCAACCCTAACTCTCATCTCTTAGCCGTCACAGTCTGCTGATTCTGGCACTTCTCTCCCCATCCCATGGATAGTTCTTGGCTATAGAAAGTGCTCAGTAGAGGATGAAATGGATGAAGAGTAGACACGATGGTATATGAGGAAATATCTGTCACATGGCAGTTGTCCTTGGCTGTGAACACATCACTCTGAAGCACAGAAGCACTCTTAAGTTACTTACAACATTTTTATTATTGCTCATGATTTCCTTGGACCAGGAATTTCGGGACAACTCTGAGCACTTTTGGCTCAGGGTCTCTCATGAGGCTGCAGTGAGGTGATGGTGGGGCCCAGGACCATCTCAGAGGGTCTTCAGTTGAAAGTTTGGTGTCTGGACCAGGAAGATGCAAATAACTGGGAGTTCCTTGAACATCTCTCTATGTCTCTTTGGTCTCTCTACCAGATACCTTTAGCGAGGCGGCTTCCAGATAGCTAGACTTCTTATGTGGCCATTCAGGGCTTTAAAGGAAGAGCAGGATCAGGTGATGTTGTATCACTTTTCTTAACCATCCATCTCCTTGCACTGTGCTCCTTAGAATCAAGTTGCCAAGCCTGGCCCACATTCAAGGGCCAGGGAACTAGATACCATTGTTTTCTGGGAGAAGTGTCAAAGAATTTGTGAACTTTTGAAAAAGAAATCTACATACAGTGAAATTCATTTTTATTTTTGATGTTCAGTCCTGTGAATTTTAATATACCTATTGGCTTTTTAATTGAAGTATAATTGACTTACAGTATTTTAGTCATTTTAAGTGTACAGTATTGTGATTCAGTACTTTTTTGGAGGTTATGCACCAGAACAAGTGTAGATTCTTGTAACTACCATAGGATACAGAGCAATTCCAGCAATGTGGAGGATTTCCTAGGCCTTCCCTTTGTAGTCAGACACCCCCTTACCCCCATCCCTGGTAAACAGGGATCCGTTCTCTCCTTATAGCTTTGTTCTTTCCCAGAAAGCCATCCATAGGAATAAAGTCATTTGTATATAACCTTTAGAGAGAGACTGGCTTATCTCACTCTGCACAATACCCCTGTGATCCATCTAAGGTACATTGGTGGCTCATTCCTTTTTCATGCTGAGTAAGATTCCATTGTATGGATGAACCAGTTTTGGCTCAGTGATAAATCATCCATCTGCAATGAGGGAGACCCTGGAAACGCAGGTTCCGTCCCTGCGTTGGGAAGATCCCCTGGTGGAGGGCATGGCAGTCCACTCCAGTATTCTTGCCTGGAGAATCCCATGGACAGAGGAGCCTGGTGGGCTACAGTCCATGGGGTTGCAGAGAGCCGGACACGATTGGAGCAGCTAAGCACGCATGCACCCGTTTGTTTATCCTTTCACTTTTCCAAGGGCATCGTGTTGTTTCTAATTTTTTGTGGTTACAAATAAAGCTGCTCTACGCATTTGATCTGGAGGCTGATCTCTTTGCTTCTTTATGTCATACCGCCGTTTCTGCTCTACTGATTTGGGTGGAGATTTTATGGGAACATAAATTTTCATTTTGCTAGGATAAATCCCTAGAATTGGGATGACTTTTTGGCAGAGGTTTACCTGGCTCTTTCCTTAGCAGGACTGTCAGGAGGTTTTTACTTCTTGGGCAAATTACCCTTGGTCAGAAGAATTTGTTATTTGAGTCTTTGGACTTCAGACTATAATTACTTTTGAAAACACTGCCCACAGAAAGGACCATTCATTTAAAAGTTGCTTACAGTTATTCTTTATTTTTAAGGCTTCGAGGCCCTACCGTGGCTGCATCGGGGTGTTCCCCCCCCCCTCAGCCTGGTCCCCCTGAGGGCTGATGTCACCTTGCACTCACGCCACACTCTCATCCTGCAACTCTACAAAAGGGTGATGACCCCATGGAGCACAAATCACCCGAAATTCCACAGTTGGCAAAATACCATAAATAAATGAAGAGCAGCCTTGGAGAATGCTAGCATATGAAAACTGCACTTTGATCACAGAGTGTAGAGTTGAAGTAAGCAGAAGTGGGGGCAGGGTAGGCAACTGAGGGTGTGCTTCTCTTCCCCTGAAAGTCAGAGACCAGGCCTGAAGTGAGGGAAGTGGCCGGGAACCATGGGAGAGGTGGCATATTTAAGTTCAGAGGCAATAATATGAAAGATCCAGTTTTTGAACGACTTTACCTCTTTACCAAGGGAAAGCTCCATGTCCAGAAGGCCACTAAGATCTCAAGATGTCCTTCATGTGAGCTTTCTGCTCACCCCATTTGTGCTTGGCTGGATGAAACTCCCAGCCTGGGAGCCTGCCTGAAATACACGGTAGGGCCTTTCAGCTCCCTTTCCATTCTGTGGTGTTGCCTGGGAATACCTACCTTCCTGAGGGCACTAGAGTACGTAAATTAGGTCAAGGAGTTGAAGGGAGGAGTTCTGTGTGGCTCTTCAGGTGCCTTTAGGAACCAAAGACGTCGCCACGTGCATCCTTTAGGAAAAGGAAGTTCAGCATGAAATTCATGCCTGATCTGTGCAGCAGTCTTTTACTCAGCTTGCACAGATGTGAGTTCTTGCTCTTGTCAGGTTCTCTGCAGTGTGTTTGGAAGTCAAAGAAGAATAAAGCATGGGCCATGCTGTCAAGAACGCAAAGGCCATGATGGCAACAGGCTGGCTGTGTGTCCTAACCATAGGTACCACTTTTCTGCTGTGAAAAGTGCATTCAGAGCTCCAGACAGCCAAGTCATGGTGAACTTACACCCATCGCCTCCTGGGTATAGGTTGCGGACTTTGCTTATGCAAGAAGTTGTGATTTGGCTTTGATTCAGGAGAGTTTCGTTAGACCCCTTTGGTTGTGCTGAGATGTTGAGGACATCATCAGCATCATAGCTGCCCCCCTGAGAAATCAGCCCCCCCTCTTTATTCTCCAACCTTGGGACTTTTCCTGGTCTCTGTCCATTTCCTCGGCCACTCGAGAGCTCTGTATTCCAGATTCGGCCTCTGGTGACCCACGCCTTTCTGCTCTAATGCATCTTCCTAATTCCGAGTCTCGTGGTTCCCTTGTTCACTCTGTGTGTAGAAACTTTCACCAGGTTCCCTTACAGATGAAAGTGGGGGGCTTCTGCAGAGGGGGTGTGGGAGTTAAGGTGGATCTGGGGGCCTTGGGCACATCCCGAGATTCTGAAATTTGCTTGTAGCATTAGAATTCATGCACAGTCTTTGGGTTGGGGGCCCCAGAGATAAGAGCCCAGTGCTTTTTGGGCCCCAGTGCTTTGTGGGTGCTCACATGTGCACCCCATGAGCTCCTGCCCCACGCCTACCTGCAGAGAGACACCCCCCCCTCCCCGCGCTGTCCCAGGGAACTGGATTGGTGCCCAGCCAGGCAAAGCCTCCATCTCATCTGTCATCAGCCTGACTTTGGGAAGCAGGGTCTTGGTGTCCTGGTTGGGTCTGTGTCCCGGCCCCCTCCCCGGTGAGCCGCCTCCGAGCCTGTGACCTGCCAGGCCGGCCAATGGCGGCTGATGAGACTAGGAGTAGGAGCTAATCCCAGGCTGAGGAGCAGGAAGGGAGGGAGGTTCTTTGTGTCTGGGGCTCTGGGGCCTGTGAGCCTCTCTTCTCCCCCTACCCTTCCTTGGATGGCTGTTGCTTTCATTTCACCAGAGTTCTTGCCCGGTCCTTGAAGCAGAACAGGCCATTAAGTCAATACATGCCATTCTGCAAAGTCTAAATAGTTTAAATTCATCATTCTGGGCAGTGTTTGGTGATTGGAGTTTGCCAAAGCAGGGGGATTGGTGGGGGGCGAGGAGAGGTTTTGCCCCCCTTCACACCCAGGACCCTGCTCTCTTCTGCCTTCTCGAGTGGGTGGAGGGGATTGGGCTCCACCACGTTGAAGCTGTGGGTAGCAGTGAAGTTCTGGGCAGCAATGGGATTGCTCTCATTCTACTGCCTGGGTCCTGGGGGCTAAAGATCCACCTGATGGGGAGAGGCTCTGCTCTGAGGCCTTGCAGAGCTGTCTGTGCACATTCCACAGAGTATTTTGGTCATAATGATCCATCACTGTCAAAGGACCTTAGGTGTCATTAGCATTTTAATAGTTTCTGATCAGTTTCCACTTCCGAGGTGGCGCTGGTGAGAAAGAACATACCTGCCAATGCAGGAGACATAAGAGACCCAGGTTCAATCTCTGGGTTGGGAAGATCCCCTGGAGAAGGAAATGGCAACCCACTCCAGTATTCTTGCCTGGAGAATCCCATGGACAGGGGAGCCTGTCGGGCTACAGTCCCTTGGTCACAAAGAGTCGGACATGACTCAACAATGAAGCACAGCACATAGTTGATTAACAGTGTTGTGATGCTGATTTCAGTAGCACATATACTAAAATTGGAATGATACAGAGAAGATTAGCCTGGCCCCTGTGCAAGGATAACTCACGAATTCGTGAAGCGTTCCATATTTTTAATATTATCCCCAATACCTGCCACCCCAGTCTTAGTTGGTGGTGGAAGAATGGTCTCAGAACTGTGACTCAATTGGCCATTTAAGTTTAATAGTACAAGCCTGGTTAATGATAACAGTGCATTGAAAACCTTCAGAAGGAAAGGAGTATGTTTTGTGGAACATTTGTTTTGTGTGTGGCAGTTTTAAGTTATTTGTTTTTAAAATCAGTACTTTTAAATGGAAACAACTTGACCGAAGGTCTGTCACAGAATTTGAGATCCATTTTAAAAAGCTTAGTGAGAAAACAAAAAAAATATTGTGTTAGTTTCAGGTGTACTACAACATGGTTCAGTTACAAGTATACAAGCATATACAAGTATCTATTCTTTTTCAAATTCTTTCCTCTTTTACTGTGTTTCATAATACTGAGCAGAATTCCCTGTGTAGGTCCTCAATGGTTATTAATTTTAAATATTGCTGATCTTCATTGCTATCTGTGTATTTCCAGAATGTATAAAATTATTGCCTTCCCCTCACTTTAAATCACCCTGGAGAAGGAAATGACAACCTGTTGCAGTATCCTTGCCTGGGAAATTCCATGGACAGAGGAGCCCAGCGGGCTGCACACAGTCCATGAGGTCGCAAAGAATTGGACACGACTAGTTATGCACACACACACACACACACTTTAAATCAGAGAGCTATGGCCAGTCCCTGGGTCAGGCGCAGGGGTTCATGAGAAGGTGAGGAGGAGCCAGCACCCCTTTGGGGGACTGCCCGGTGCCCAGGAACTGAGTGAGTGTGTGTGGTTGGTAACACAGCCAGTGTGCATGTGACTCCTCCTCCTCTTTCTTGCTGTGAGGCTGGATCACTGAGGTGGGGGGGAGGGGCAGAGCCTTCCAAGAGGGTGGCAGCAATTGGGGTAGAAGGCAGACAGCAGGTGTCGGGGCCCAAGGTCAGGTAAGAGGAGGGATGGATGGTGAAAATGGAAGAGCAGTGGGTAGCCTGAAACTGCCCACCTTCCAGTCCTGCCAGGAGAATGATCAAAGGGACCCCCTGCTTCCTCTTGGGAGGATGACAGGGGGAGGGACATCCTTAGGGAATCTCCAGAAGGGCGGTGTATCGGGTCTGTTTCCTTCACTGCTGAATCCCAGCTTGGCCCTCTTTGCAACGAGGTGGGGGATGGATACGGGGAGCGAGACTGCAGCAGAGACACCGGAGGAGCGGGGTGGCCCTGGAGCCTGCAGAGATGAAAGGACGGGCAGGTTCACAGGGGAGCTGGAAGGTTTGGTGTCGGGCACGTCAGGTTGAGACTGCAGGGTCCAGCCAGCCAGCCCCTTCTGCTCATCACCAACCCGTCTCCTGGAGGCCAGGGCATCTTCAGGAGGCTGTCTCCATCTCCAGTGGCCTGCAGGGCCCCATCCTCTGTCCAGTCTTGTCCCTTTGCATTTTTCGTCTCATGTTTTGTGCTTCAGCAGGCCAGCCGCCTTAGTCCCTCACGTTCCTCGCTGTTTCACGCTGGCCTGCCCTTGCTTTGCCTTCACCGCGCCCTGTCCTAGCCCCCTCCTCCTGGTAAGGCCATCCCCTTCTCTTTACACCGATGGCTCTGGTACAAACTCATTCATTCATTCCACAGACACTTATCGCTGCCTGTATAGTGTCAGATGTGACTGCTGGGTGCTGCCACCTGCCCCCATCCCCCACCCTCCAGGCCACATAGGTACCCCTTCTGAGCACACCTTTGGATCTCTGTTCAGTCCAGCATAATGATTTAAAGCATAGGCCTTGTATCCCACAGATACACAGTTTGTATATCTGCACTTCAGTTTGTATATCTACGAATTGGGAATATACAACACCTTCCTTGGGGGAGCGGACTTCAAGCCTAAAATGAAATTGCCCCTGGAAGGCATTTAGCATAGCGCTTGGCCCACTCAGAGACAGGGAGGTGTCCTGAGGATGCTTATCTGTCTTGTAGCATCACCGGGTTGGGATTCCCTGACTGGGTCCCTTTCCTATGGGACCCAGGGGCTGGCTTCAAGAAGGAAATAGGGTTTAGCCAAGTCTGGAGCACAGAGGTGGTGTTAGGTGCATGGGAAAGGGGAGAGTAGGTTAGAGGCATGGAGAGTGAGGAGTTTGAGATAAGTAGAAGCCAGCCGATGAAGGGTCTGGGATGCCAGGCCCCAGTTCTGGTCTTGGTAACCAGGATTTGGTCCATCCATAGTGGGTCCTGATGATCAGCCGATTTGGGCTCAAGATCCAAGGCCTTCAGGCAAACTGAGAAAGGCAACCAATGTATTTGAGTGTCTATAAAAGCATTTAGGATCTTGTGTGACATATGTGATCACTGAGGGGTGAAAGCATTTGGGGAGTAGTAGTTTCAGCACTTCCAGAATACTCTGCCAAGAGGACCCGGGGCTGGAGGTGGGCAGGAGGGATTGGAGCTGCTTAAGTGGTGGAACCAGGAGGCAGGTCCACTCTTGGTGGGATCAAGAGCTTCACTTTGCCTGAAACTCTGGGAGTACTTCCTTGGGCTTCCCAGGTGGCGCCATAAAGAACCCACCTGCCAATGCAGGAGACATAAGAGATGTGGGTTTGATCCCTGAGTTGGGAAGATCCCCTGGAGGAGGGCATGACAACCCACTTCAGTATTCTTGCCTGGAGAATCCCACGGACAGAGGAGCCTGGTGGGCTACGGTCCATGGGGTCGTAAAGAGTTGACCATGACTGAAGCAACTCAGAACACAGGCACTGGGGGTGCTAGAATGGGTGGGTAGAGGCATTCTGATATGCCTGGGCTGTGACCTCCCCCCAAGCCAGCAAGGGCTACATTCTGTGAGTAATAAAACATGCTAGCTGAAGTCTCCCATTATCTGCAATCTTTCCTCGCAGAAGATCCCATCCACTGCAGTCTTTTAAACTATCTTCTTTGCTCATGTTAAGCGGAAGAATTTGCTGGTGTGCCCCACTGCAGGACTCTGTGTTCTAAATTTTCCTTGCCGTCTGCTTCGCTTGCTGCTGCCAACTCCCCGTCTTTTGTGGCCTGCCTGACTGGTGCCCGGAGAAGAGTGTGTTGAGCTGAGTTGAGAGAAGAAAGCTGGTTTGGTTAGAAGAGTCCTATTTTGGATCCTGTGGCCAACGGCCAAAGTAATTTAACGTGCTTAATTTGATATTCCTGGCTGTCCACAACCTGAATTCAGCCTGTCTTTGTCCTGCTCTGCTGTTCCCTGACACATTGATCTGCCAGCTGTTTCTTGCCTTTTCAGGCTCCCTCTTTAAATATCCAGAGAAGGAAATGTCAGCCCACTCCAGTATTCTCGCCTGGAGAATTCTATGGACAAAGGAGCCTGGCAGGCTACAGTCCATGGGGTCGCAAAGAGTTGGATACAACTGAGTGACTGTCAACTGAGTGACTGTCACTCACTGACTCACTCACTCTGAATATCCATAAGGGGAGGTCCCTGGCAGTAAATAGAGAAGTTGATTCTGGGCCTTTGTGTCCTAGTGTGTTTTCCAGACTGTATACATTTGTGAAGGTAGGTTTGGGGAGGCAGGAAAAACTTGCCTTTAGGCAGCTGTACCTGTCTCCTGAGCTATTCTCTGAGTGAGCCACACACTGTACCAGTGACTAGCTACTCCCTTTCCTCCAAACCTTGCTAGATTGCAGGGGCTGCTCTGACAGTTGCTGTGGCCTCCATGAAGCCTGCTCTGCTGAGCCTGGCCAAAGTAATCACCCTGCTGCTCGCCCTCCCAGTGATGGGTCTCTGCTGCTGCTGCTGAGTCGCTTCAGTCGTGTGCGACTCTGTGTGACCCCATAGACGGCAGCCCACCAGGCTCCGCCGTCCTTGGGATTCTCCAGGCAAGAACACTGGAGTGGGTTGCCATTTCCTTCTCCAATGCATGAAAGTGAAAAGTCAAAGTGAAGTCACTCAGTCGTGTCCAACTCTCAGCAACCCCATGGACTGCAGCCTACCAGGCTCCTCCATCCATGGGATTTGCCAGGCAAGAGTACTGGAGTGGGGTGCCATTGCCTTCTCCGGTGATGGGCCTCTACCTTTCCCCAGAAAAGAAAGAGAAATTTAATACTAAACAACAACAAGTCAGTGATTCAGTACAGGTCGAGAAACGCTGGGACACCTAACGTCGTACTGTCCGAAAGGACAGGAAGTGGTAGAGGGTCTCAAACGAGTTTGAGTACAAGCAGCTCAGCCACTACGGTAGGTTGGTAGAGTAGGAGACCGTGGGGGAAGAGGAGGACAGAGTTACTAAAACTTAAGGAAAAGGGAACCCTCTCCTCCCTATGAGGAGTGACCGATCCTAGGACGAAAGCACCTAGAAGCATAGGGGACTTCACTAACGGTGACGAAGGAGATTGAGAAAAAGTCGGTAAATAAAAGAAAAATGAAAAGAAAAGTTTAAATATCTCAATTAAAAAAATTTTTACTCAAAAGGTAGGACCAAGATCCAAAGACCATACATAAAATCCTTCACTGACTTCTACTTTAGACATTTCTAGTAAACGTAAAGTTCAAATTCAGGAGTACAATGACAGATCAGAGACTCCAGGGGATCGGTTTGTTTGTTTGTTTGTCTTGCTAAGAATTGGTCGTGGTCGACTCTTCGACTTTCCGACTCATCTTGATGTCTATCAGAGTACTACGACTCCTCTATTTTTACTGTTCAATTCCCGAATAATGTTTCCACCTCTCTAGGACCTTTATGGAGTACCAATATTTATGGGACAACGAAGTGAGTCCTTGGGACTTCCTGACATAGGATCCTCTTTACCGAATGATTTTTATCCGGTTGTCAATATTTCTGACTTTGGGTTGGAGTTCAATCGACTGGTCTTATCTGGTTCAAATGTTTCTGACTTTGGTTCGGAACTTAGTCGACTTGACGACTAACCTAATTCTATTAGACAAGGACTAGATCAACGGACGGTGTTTGACTTCTTTTAGTACATTGTTGTAGATCGAGGAAACGTCAAAATTTATATATTTTGTAAGTAGTAAATCGATTTCTTTATGGTCCGTATATTTGTCCGTCCTAGTTCTCTTCTTTTTCTGTGAGTTTTGTCTGGGTGTCCACTATGTATATGACATTAATAGACTATCTGTAATTACAGTCACTAATTATCTAAGTTCTTTATTTTACTGTTCTACCTCTCAAAGTAGTCTCTTGACCTTAGATGAATGTATATTTTTTAGTCTTCAGGATCTTGACTTTATCCGTCACTATCATTCGTACGGACACACGATTCAACGAAGTCAGTACGGACTAAGACACTGGGACACCTGACATCGGGTGGTCCGAGATGACAGGTACCCCAAGAGGTGACCACCTAAATTTGTCACCGAATCTACGTCGACATCCCTCTTAATCACTAGATATTCTCGTCTATTCACTCATCTTTATAGGACGGATTTTGTCCCTCTCTTTTTTTCTACTTTTTGTTTCCTTTATAGGTGGTTTCGATTTACTATGTATTACTTTTCCGGATTGTGTGTACATTAACTTTAGGGTCTTTTTATTACCTTCTTCATTTTAAGGTCCTCTATGATTGTCTTAAAAGACTTTTGTTACTTTATATGGTTCGGTCTTTGATTTCATCATGACATTTGGGGTTCGTTCTCTTATATCTCTTTTTTCTTTAAACAGTCATTATAAAGACTTTTGGTTTCTGTCTTTACTTTAGACTTTCGTCAGGTTCTTTTTTCTGTGTTAATGAAAGTTTCTTTCTTGTCCTTCTGACTGTTGACTCAGCAATTGACATTACTACCTGAGGTCTTTTGTTTATACAGAACTTTGATAACTTCACAAAGATAGATCTAAAGGGAGCGTCTAAAGTGTTTCTAAAGGGAGATCTGAAGTGTTTCCACTTTATTTTAGTAAAGATCTGTTCATCTCTGACTTAAATAACAGTCGTCTGTGTGAGATTTTTATCATTTTCCTCAAGAAGTCTTTCTTCGTACTGGGGTCTATCTCCGCACCTATACATCTTCCCTTACTTTTAGTCACCGATTCCATTTATGTACTCATTTACATTTACTTGAGGACTGACACGTCTACAGAGTACCCTAATTTCATGTACATTTTTGTTTTATATGTTATTCCTTGTCGTGTTTTCTTACTCCCTCTATTTAGCTTAATTTCACAAAATTTTGAGAATAAAAGACCTCTTACCCTTCCACAATCAGTTAATATTCAGTTCCTACAACAAACGTACTATGGGAATTTTATTGTCATTTTCTTATATTTCAATTGGATCATCTCTTCCTCTATAAATTTTTATGTTCTAATTGGATTTTCTTGAATTTTTAACTTTTTTAACTCTCTTCTTCCCTGTAATTTGTATTTCCTGTTTATCGTTTGTCTTGTATCTAAATTTAAGTCTAGATAGTCATTAATATCATTTACTTTTACCTGATTTATAAGGTTAATTTGACTTTAGTTGTGAAACTTATTAAAAAAAATGGAGCAAAATCCAATTAGATGCTACTTGCAAAAAGATGTTGAATATAGAAATACAGGAAAACTGATAGTAAATGAATATAAGAAAGATATACCAAGCAAAAAAGGTGATATTGGAAATGACACAACATATGCCATAAGATAGACTTCCCAGGTGGCTCAGTGGTAAAGAATCCACCTGCCAATGCAGGAGATGCAAGTTTGATCCCTGGGTTAGGAAAATCCCTGGAGGAGGAAGTGGCAACTCACTCCAGTATTCTTGCCTGGAGAATTCCATGGACAGGGGAACCTGTTGGGCAACAGTCCATGGGATTGCAAGGAGTTGGACACAACTTAGTGTGGACTTACCTGGTGGCTCAGATGGTAAAGCATCTGTCTACAATGTGGGAGACCTGGGTTCAATCCCTGGGTCAGGAAGATCTCCTGGAGAAGGAAATGGCAACCCACTCCAGGACTATTGCCTGGAAAATCCCACGGACAGAGGAGACTGGTATTCTACGATCCATGGGGTTGCGAAGAGTCGGACACGACTGAGCGACTTCACTTTAGTGAGTATGAGACTTTAAGTCAGAAAACACTTCGAGTTAAAAAGAGGGGCAATTCATCAGGGAGATACCAGAAAACCTATTTGTTTGCATCTAGTTATAGAATTTATAAAACTGCAAGAAAAAATAGACAAATTTATAATTAGGGTGGGTCTTAGCATACTGTTAGTAACTGATTACAGAAGCTGACAAAAAAGTTTGTACAGCTATAGAAGATTGAAATCAGTTCAGCCGCTCAGTCATGTCTGACTCTTTGCAACCCCATAGACTGCAAGCAAGCCAGACTTCCCTGTCCATCACCAACTCCCAGGGCTTACTCAGACTCACGTCCATCGAGTCAGTGATGCCATCCAACCATCTCATCCACTGTCATCCCCTTCTCCTCCTGCCTACAATCTTTCCCAGCATCAGGGTCTTTTCCAATGAGTCAGTTCTTCACATCAGGTGGCCAAAGTATTGGAGTTTCAGCTTCAGCATCAGTCATTCTAATGAATATTCAGGACTGATTTCCTTTAGGATTGACTGGTTGGATCTCCTTACAGTCCAAGGGACTCTCAAGAGTCTTCTCCAACACTACAGTTCAAAAGCATCAATTCTTTGGTGCTCAGCTTTCTTTATAGTCCAACTCTCACATCCATACATGACTACTGCAAAAACTATAGCTTTGACTAGATATAACTTTGTTGGCAAAGTAATGTCTCTGCTTTTCAGTATGCTATCTAGGTTGGTCATAGCTTTTCCAAGGAGCAAGCATCTTTGAATTTCATGGCTGCAGTTACCCTCTGCAGTGATTTTTCAGTTCAGTTCAGTCGCTCAGTCGTGTCCGACTCTTCGCGACCCCATGAATTGCAGCACGCCAGGCCTCCCTGTTCATCACCATCTCTCGGAGATCACTCAGACTCACATCCATCGAGTCAGTGATGCCATCCAGCCATCTCATCCTCAGTCGTTCCCTTCTCCTCCCGCCCCCAATCACTCCCAGCATCAGAGTCTTTTCCAATGAGTTAACTCTTCGCATGAGGTGGCCAAAGTACTGGAGTTTCAGCTTTAGCATCATTCCTTCCAAAGAAATCCCAGGGTTGATCTCCTTCAGAATGGACTGGTTGGATCTCCTTGCAGTCCAAGGGACTCTCAAGAGTCTTCTCCAACACCACAGTTCAAAAGCATCAATTCCCAAAATAAAGTCTCTCACTGTTTCCATTGTTTCCCCATCTATTTGCCATGAAGTGATGGGGTCAGATGTCATGATCTTAGTTTTCTGAATGTTGAGTTTTAAGCCAGCTTTTTCACTCTCCTCTTCCACTTTCATCAAGAGGCTTTTTAGTTATTCTTCACTTTCTGCCATAAGTGTGGTGTCATCTGCATATCTGAGGTTAGTGATATTTCTCCCGGCAATCTTGATTCCAGCTTGGGCTTCATCCAGCCTGGCATTTCTCATGATGTACTCTGCATAGAAGTTAAATAAGCAGGGTGACAATACACAGCCCTGATGTACTCCTTTCCTGATTTGGAACCAGTCTGTTGTTCCACATCCAGTTCTAACTGTTGCTTCTTGATCTGCATACAGATTTCTCAGGAGGCAGGTCAGGTGGTCTGGTATTCCTATCTCTTGAAGAATTTTCCATGGTTTGTTGTGATCCACACAGTCAAAGGCTTTGGCGTAGTCACTAAAGCAGAAGTAGCTGTTTTTTCTGGAACTCTCTTGCTTTTTCGATAATCCAATGGATGTTGGCAGTTTGATCTCTGGTTCCTCTGCCTTTTCTAAATGCAACTTGAACATCTGGAAGTTCACGGTTCACGTACTGTTGAAGCCTGGCTTGGAGAATTTTGAGCATTACTTTGCTAGCATGTGAGATGAGTGCAATTGTGTGGCAGTTTGAACATTCTTCGGCATTACCTTTCTTTGGGACTGGAATGAAAACTGACCTTTTCCAGTCCTGTAGCCACTGCTGAATTTTCCAAAATTGGAATACTAATAACCAAAATATCCTAACTGATTATATAGACCAGTACATGCAAATATTGTGGAATACACATTGTTTACAAGTGCACATGGCACATGATTTAGCATATTTGAGTCTTAAAGAAATTTGTTCCATAAATAAAACCCTTCCTATAAGGAAATCTCAGTCTCACATGTCTTTGATAGTTAATTTGCCAAATATTTAGAGAAGAAGTAGGGCCAATCTTATACTGAGTCCTCTGGAGAATGGAAAAAGAGTTGAAGATTTCCCTGTTCATTTTATGAGACTAGCATAACCCTGAACCCCAGACTTGACAGGGACATTACAAGAAAGGAAAACTGCCTAGGTCAATCTCTTTCATAAGTGAGGATATAAAGCTAAACAAAATATTGGCAAAGTAAGTTCAACAGTACATTCAAATGATGGGCTTCCCTGGTGGCTCAGTCGGTGAAGAATCCATCTGCAATGCGGCACACCTGGGTTCGATCCCTGGGTTGAGAAGATCCCCTGGAGGATCCCCTGGAGGATGGCATGGCAACCCACTCCAGTATTCTTTCCTGGAGAATCCCCAAGGACAGAGGAGCCTGGCAGGCTATAGTCCATGCAGTCGCAAAGAGTTGGACACAACTAATTGACTAAACACACATATTCAAATGATGGGACAGAGCACCAAAATTCAGTCTAGAAATGAAATATTTGGTTTAATATTAAAGTGTATTGTTATTAAATATGCTAACAGGCTGAAAGATAAAAATAATTTGCTCACAATACAGAAAAAGCATTTGATAAGGTTTGTACCCATTTATGATAAAAAACAACCTTAGCAAACTTGGATCTCAGTGAACTGCCGATATTGATAAATGATATCTTTTAAGAAATAGAAGAAACATAATATTATATTTAATGGTAAAATTTTGAAAGCCCTGAAATTGAGGCTGAGATAGGGAAGCTGGCTGTAATCACTTCTTTTCAACAAAAATTAGAAAGTAAAAATGACAGGAGTCAAATCATCACATATCTAGGCATACATTTGACCAAAGATATTTAAGGCCTCTACTTAGATATGGGAGATAGTTAAAAACACTAAATTAAATAGATATAAAATGTTCATAAGTTGGAACCTTCAGTATTATAAAATTGTAATTCCAGTTAAAATCCCAGGAGAGTTTTTGGTAGACTTGCCAAATGGATTCTAAAATTTGTGTGGAAATGCGAAAGGCCAAAAATGTTCAAGATAGTCATGAAAAGAGCAAAGTTGAAGCACTTACACTATCAGAAATCAAGAATTCTTTTAAAGTGATAGTAAGCAAAATATTGTGGTATTGGTGCAAGACTTGATAATTAGAACATTGAGACAACGTAGAGCCCAGAAGCACAGCCACGTGCCTTGGTGATGACAGCGGCTAAGATGCAGGGTAGCGGGGAGACTTTGTTCTCTGAGCAAACAGTGCTGGTCTGTGTGCTCAGTTGTGTCCGACTCTTTTGAGACCCCGTGAACTGTAGCCCGCCAGGCTCCTCTGTCCATGGGATTCTCCAGGTAAGAAAGCTGGAGTGGGTTGCCATTTCCTCCTCCAGGGGATCTTCCTGACCCAGGGACTGAGCCTCCTGTATTGTAGGTGGATTCTTTACCGCTGGGCCACCAAGGAAGCCTAAACAGTGCTAGGTCAGTCAGATACTCACATGGAAACAAGTGAATCTTGACCCTTATCTTACGCTGCATTCAAAGTTCAATTCCAGAGGGATCACAGATCTAATGGTGAAGGGTAAAACAATACAGCCTTAGACGAAGACAGAAAAATAGTCACAGCTTTGGGTGGGCAAAGATTTTAGACAAGGTATAAAAAGCATTAGCCACAAGGTGAAGGTGAAGGTGAAGTCGCTCAGTCGTGTCCGACTCTTTGCGACCCCGTGGACTGTAACCTACTAGGCTTCTCCGTCCATGGGATTCTCCAGGCAAGAATACTGGAGTGGATTGCTATTTCCTTCTCCTGGGGATCTTCGGGATCAGTTAATGGAGTACAATAATGTTAAGACCTTGTTCATCAAAAGACATCAATACAAGTGAAAGGGCAAGTCACAAAGTGGGAGAAGATAATTATGCACCCTTTGTGTGAACTGAAGTGAAAGTCACTCAGTCGTGTTCGACTCTTCGTGACCCCGTGGACTATAAAGTCCATGGAATTCTCCAGGCCAGAATACTGGAGTGGGTACCCCTTCCCTTCTCCAAGGGATCTTCTCAACCCCGGGATTGAACCCAGGTCTCCCATATTCCAGGTGGATTCTTTACTAGGTAAGCCACCAGGGGAGCCCACTCTTTGTGTATATGTATGTATTTAACAAAGGACTTTATTCAAAATGTATAAAGAGCCTCTACTTTTACTAAATAAGAAAAGACAGTTGAATAGAAGGATAGGCAGAAATCTTAAACAGGCACTTCAAGATGATATACAAATGGCCAATAGACTTTACTGATCAGGGAAATGTAAACTAAAACTGCATACCCACTAGAAGGGTTGCAATGTAAAAGCACAATAATACTAGCAGTTGATAAAGATGTGGAATCAAAGGAATACTTGCAGACTCACTTTCCAGTGCTCTTTTGTAGCTGCAAAGCTGAGTATCTGCATGCTCTATGATCCAGCAATTCCATTCCCAAACAGAGACCCAAAAGATGTGTATGCATACATGCCCCTAAAGACATACAGACATATAGACATAATACATATATATACACACATATACACACATGCATAACAAATGATGTGCATCTATCTATTAATAAATGTCTACAGTAGTAATTTGTGTGATAGCAAAGCAAAGCTGAAATAATGTAGAGTTTATCAATGTGGAATGGCTAATTATACAATAGAATACTAAACAGCACTGAAAATGTATGGTTATATGTAGTAACGTGGATGAGTTCATAAACATATAGTAGAGTGAGAGAAGTAAAAGAAGACAGGAGGTTATTTACTGTAATTTATATCAAGTTCAATACAGGGAAACTAGTTTATGATTTTATAAGTTAAGATAGCTGTTACCTTTGGTGATAAGGAGGTTTTAGTGGCTGATTGGGGCCCCTGGGGGTTCTGGTAATGTTCTACTTTTTTGACATCTGAGTGTGGTTACATGGGTGTGATCCCTGTGAAAATCCATTGATTTGTATACTTTTCTAAATGTGATACTTAAATAATAATGTTAAAAAACTTGCTGAGAAAAGCACAGAGGATAGAAGCAGTTGGCTTTTGCCATTTGAGGATTGGCTGTCTGGAAAGAGGGAGGTGACGATAAACTTCCTGACTTAGGCCCATCCCTGAGCACGTGAGTGCTTTAGCATCGAGGTCTCTGAAGAGCCTGAGGGCCAGGAAGCAGTGAAGTATCCATCTCTGTGGCCCTTTGTCTCCCTTGGAGACACTGGAGCTCCGTGGGCTCGGCTGTATGCATAATAGATGATGCTGGCAGGGTTGAGTGCGCTGGGCAGGAGGCAGGAAACCAGAGACCCCTGTTCCTCTCCCCTCCCCTCTCCCCACTCCCACCCTCTCCTCTTTTCTTACTCTGCTGCAAAGAGCCGGGATTCTTGCTCAGGAGTCCACACCCACAGATGAAAAAGACAGAAGGATATTTATTTAGAAAAAGGACAGATGTAAATTCGTATTTTGTAGACGAGACACAAATACTTAGACTTCAGAATGTTGGTGGAACGTCAACCCTGTGGGCAGTAGAGAGGACTGCTTTGAGAAGGCAAGAATTGCATTTTCAGAAGCTGAATGAAAAGATGTGAAAAATTTTATTCAGGGAATGTTATGGACTGAGTGCTTTTTGTCCCCCTTACCCAATTCCTGTATTGAAGCCCCCAAACTCGAATGTAATGGTGTGTGGACGGGGGGGACTTCTGCAAAGTAATAGGCTTAGATGAGGACATGTGGAGGTGTGCTCTTGATGGCGGTATATATATTTAAGTGCCCTTTTATTTCCCTAAAATGTAAGTGCCCTTATATTTAGCTAAAAAGCCCTTATAAGAAGAGGAGGGGCCAAGGAACTGGTTCTCTCTATACTACACTCCAAGGGAAGCCCATGGAGCTCACAAGGTGGCCATTTACAAGTCAGGACAAGGGCCCTCACCAAGAACTGAATCTGTGGGCTCATCAATCGTGGACTCCCAGCCTCTGTGAGAGACACATTTCTGCTATTTAAGTCACCAAGTCTACAGTGTTTTGTTATAGCAGCTGGAGCTGACTAATACAGGGAAGTAAAACTTGACTTGGTTTAACACCTCTGATTTCTGCAAGCTGGGGCGGTTGCCCCTTCTCTGTGGATTTTATCTGCAGAGTGGGACCTCTGGGACCTACTTTATCTGAGATCACTGGGAAGCCCAGCCCATCCATCTTTTGTGAGCGTGGTAGTCAAGTTGAAATAAAAAATGCCCTTTGTAAGAACTAAAGTTTTCAGCCTGGTCCCATCTTGGTATTGAGAAAAGTCAAGGAAAGAAACCAGGAACACGCGTTTCT
Organism: Cephalophus harveyi; assembly: GCA_006410635.1. Lineage (NCBI taxonomy): Eukaryota > Metazoa > Chordata > Mammalia > Artiodactyla > Bovidae > Cephalophus > Cephalophus harveyi. The sequence goes on along the minus strand of SJYT01050724.1, from coordinate 974,886 downwards.
GGGAACAGAAATTTTCAAATATGCAAGCCGGTATCATAGTTAGGTTGATCTCTAAATCAGGGTTTCCCTTTAAATTTTGCTTGTTTTCAGTCTAACCAAATAGGTCATAACGCCTTATTTACTCCTGAAAAAGGGATCATAAAGGAACTTGCTTTTGGGTCTTAATTACTGCCTCGTCTCCTGTGTTAAGTGGGAAATGAAACTTCTTTTCTCCAATTTAACAGACAGTATGTTTCAGTGGTATAGAATTTTCTCCACAGATTTCACACTAATAAGATAGTTTAAACTGCTCTACTTCTTGAGAAAATAATACTGGCTTGTTTGGTTTGTGCAAAAGTCAAAAGAATGTCAGTGGTTTAGGAAACAGACTTAGCAGGAGCAGGTGGCCAGCTGAGTTGTCTTCACCACACCCACCGTTTCTGTGCGCTGAGTCTGGCATTTTAATCCACTGATTCAAGAGTCTGCAACGACCAGTTATCTGCACCAGCCAAAAATAGGCACAGAATCTGTTGCTTTGCATGGTATCTCTGCAAAGCGTGTCACGAGGTTTCTTTGAATTGGGAGATTTTCCTGCTAATTTGGGAAGCAGCCGGGGAGACCGACAGAGGTCTTGCGTGTCCCTGGGATCTACGCTGCCCTCCCCAAGGCAGCTCAGGTCTTTCCCCGGTTCTCCAGAGCCTGACTTTTCCCACAGCAGTGCTGAAACCACAGACTGCATCAGCTTTATTTACAAAAACAATTTTTTTAGTTGTGTTTATCAAAGGTAAGTAAAATCCACTGGGTGCTGGCACAGTGCAATTCAAGTTTTGTGAGGATTAGACGTTGCTACATATGTAGCATCTAGATTGTGCTTGGAATAGGGTAGATTCTAAAAAAAATGGTTAGTCGTGTAGGTGTGTTGTGCGCTAGCCACGGCTAGATGCTTTACCTACAGAATGCTGACTCCTCACAATGGTTCTGCAAGAGACTTATCTCCTTCTGCAAGATAGGTGAAGGTGAAGGTGAAGGTGAAGGTGAAGTCGCTCAGTCGTGTCTGACTCTTTGCGACGCCGTGGACTGTAACCTATTAGGCTTCTCCGTCCATGGGATTCTCCAGGCAAGAATACTGGAGTGGGTTGCCATTTCCTTCTCCAGGGGATCTTCCCGACCCAGGGATCGAACCCGGGTCTCCCACGTTGGAGGCAGACGCTTTAACCTCTGAGCCACCAGGGAAGCCCTCTGCAAGATAAGTAGCTCTTATTTTGGGCTTCCCAGGTGGCGCTAGTAGTAAAGAACCTGCCTGCCAATGCAGGAGACATAAGAGATGTAGGTTCGATCCCTGGGTCGGGAAGATCCCCTGGAGGAGGGCATGGCAACCCACTCCAGTATTCTTGCCTAGAGAATCCCATGGACCTGTCTCTTATACACATCTTTTATTCAGGGAATGTTATGGACNCTGCCTGCCAATGCAGGAGACATAAGAGATGTAGGTTCGATCCCTGGGTCGGGAAGATCCCCTGGAGGAGGGCATGGCAACCCACTCCAGTATTCTTGCCTAGAGAATCCCATGGACAGAGGAACCTGGCGGGCTACAGTCCATGGGGTCACAAAGAGTCAGACACAACTGAAGTGACTTAGCAGCAGTTATTTTATTAATAAGGAAGAAGAGCTTCAGAGAAGTTAAGTAATTTATGTAAGGTCACACAGGTATTGAACGGCGGGGCTGGGGATTGAATCCGAGCCCATCTTCTCTTCCTCCTTCTCTACCACCACTGCTGTATTCTCTCTAAATGTGTTTCTCAAGTTGGGATCTGGGCTGCCTGGAAAGTTTGTGGAAGTTTTCTTAGGGAGGTTGTCTATGAGTTTATAGTTTGAAAGAAATTGTTTTGTGCAAGAGGTCAGCAAGTGGTTTCTTTAAAGAACCAGATAATAGTTTATGCTTTAGGGGCCATACTCTCTATGTTGCAGCTACTTAATTCTTCTACTGCTGTTCACAGCATGGGCAGTATTTAACCAAATAGCTATGTCTACATTTGAATAAAACTTTATTTATGGGGAACTTCCTGATGGTCCAATGGTTAAGACTCTTCTTCCAATGCAGGGGTTGTGGTTTTGATCCCTGGTCGAGAAACTAAGATTCCATATGCTGCATGGGATGGTGAAAAAAGAAATTAAAAAATAAAATAACATCTGCAGAGACTTAAAAAATCCAAACCTTTGTTTATGGACATGGGTGACTGGCTGGATCAGGCCTGCAGGCTGTTGTTTGCTGAGCCCTGCTTTATTCCATGATCCCTTCTGTTCTCTTCAAACCCCTGCAGCCTTGGTGCTCCAGCTTCTCCGTCTGTCATCTTAGCAGCTTCTTCTCTATCTGCTCAGTTGTCAAAATCCCACATTCTACAGACTTCCTGACCTTATGGAACCAACAGCCTGGTGGGGAGACAAATGTATGCCACATGGTGAAGGGTAAGAAGAAGGCAAGGGATTGGAGAGTGACGGTGGCAGTGGAGGAGGGACTCTGAAAAGATGATGCTGGAGCAGAGCTCTACCAGAAGGGCGGCATAAACTACGTGGCTGTCTCAGGTGATGTGTTCCAGACAGAGAGAACAGCACGTGCAAAGGCCCTGAGGCAGCAGTGTGCTTGGGCTGTCTTAGAAACAACCAGGACTCCAGAGGGGCTGGGGTGCAGTGGGTGAGGGCAAGAGGGGTGGGAGAGGGGCAGGCAGGCAGGTGAGAGGCAGTTCACAGAGGGCCTTGGAGGTCATTGCAGGGCTTTATAATGAGTGGCCATGGTTTGAGGAGCTGAGTGTCATAATCTGACATGAAACAAAGGATCCCTTTGAGCTGCTGAGTGGAGCGAGTGTATAGGGTGAGAGGAGGGGGAGGCTGGGAGCCATTTAGAGAAGGATGGTGGGAGAAGCCTATAGATTCTAAATACATTATGACACCAGAGCCAATGCTTTCCCGACAGATTGAGTAGGATGTGGGAGGAAGAGAGGGGTCAAAGTTGACTTGAGGTCTTGGCCAGAGTGAGTGGAAAGTCAGAAAGTGAAAGTTGCTCAGTCATGTCCAGCTGTTTGCAACCCCACAGACTGTATAGTCCATGGAATTCTCCAGGCCAGAATACTGGAGAGGGTAGCTTTTCCCTTCTCCAAGGGATCCCAATTGCAGGCAAACTCAGGTCTCCTGTATTACAGGCGGATTCTTTACCAGCTGAGCCACAAGGGAAACCAAAGAATACTGGAGTGGGTAGCCTATTTCTCCTCCAGCGGATCTTCCCGACCCAGAAATCAAACTTGTGTCTCCTGCACTGCAGGTGGATTCTTTACCAACTGAGCTATGAGGAACGCCTATGGAACCTCAGAGTTGCCCTTTGCTGAGAGGGGAGGACTGTGGGAGCAGATTTGCCAGGAAGATGAGATCAGGTGCTGCTGCTGCTGCTAAGTCGCTTCAGTTGTGTCCGACTCTGTGCAACCCCATAGACGGCAGCCCACCAGGCTCCCCCATCCCTGGGATACTCCAGGCAATAACACCGGAGTGGGTTGCTATTTCCTTCTCCAATGCATGAAAGTGAAAAGTGAAAGTGAAGTCACTCAGTCGTGTCTGAATCCCATGGACTGTAGCCCACCAGGCTCCTCCGTCCATGGGATTTTCCAGGTGAGAGTACTGGAGTGGGTTACCATTGCCTTCTCCAGAGATCAGGTGGGATGTGTTGAGTTGGGACTGTCAGTTGATAACCAGGTGCAGAAGTCAAGTAGGCAATGAATTTGCAAGTTAGGAGTTTAAACTGGGACTCTACAGAAGAGAATCAGCAGGGGATGGTGGGCTTCAAAGCCAGGGCTGGGCTGGGATTGCCTAGGGAGTAGGTCAGAGAAAGAGTGGGCTGACCTGGAGGCCATGGCCCTCTCTTGTCCACCCCCCTGCCCCTGCCAATTTCAGGCCTCAAGACTCTTACATAAAAGCATCTTGAAGACTTTCTTGTCAGTCCAGGGGTTAAGACTCTGTGTTCCCCATGCAGGGAGCACAGGTCCGATCCCTGGCTGGGAAAGTAAGATCTTGCTACCGCACAGTTCACTTCAGCTCAGTTCAGTCGCTCAGTCATGTCCAACTCTTTGCCACCCCATGAATCGCAGCATGCCAGGCCTCCCTGTCCATCACCAACTCCCAGAGTTCACTCAGACTCATGTCCATTGAGTCAGTGATGCCATCCAGCCATCTCATCCTCGGTCATCCCCTTCTCCTCCTGCCCCCAATCCCTTCCAGCATCAGAGTCTTTTCCAATGAGTCAACTCTTCGCACAGCACAGCCTAAAAATAAATAAATGAGTAAATAAAATGAATAAATAAAAGCATTTTGATAGCTTCCTTCCTGGTCTGTTATCTGTGGAACTACCAGGGATTCCTGGAGCCCATCACCCGCCATGTCCCTCCCCTCTGAAACCTTTGGGGTGTCTGTGCAGCCTGCAGGAGAATGTGGGGGTACAGTCTCTTTCCTGTCCTCCCCACACTGCTGATCTGCAGTCTGCCTGTGGGCAGAGCCAGTGATGCCTGCTGCTGTCTCCCCGCTTGTCCTCAGCCTGGATGGTTCTTCCCACCTACAAGCACCACCCCTTCCCCCAACATCATGTCATAAATATGTGTAGCCATTGTGCTGAAAACATGAAAGGATTCAAGAGAGATGTCAGTCATTGTGTGTGAAGACCGACATCTTTAAAAAGTATTCCCTTGCGATGATGAAGGAGGTACTGGAGATATGGTCATGTTTGGGAGACTGAGAGAGAGTGGATAAGTTGAGTTTTAGCCATAAAGGAATGAAGAAGGGATGAGGCCAGCTGGCGTGGTGCTCTTGTCCAAGGGTGAGCAGTTTCCCAGCAAAGTTACGAACCCAGGTGCCACATCCCAACAGGAGAGAGCATCCCAGGGAATAACTTAAGCAGGGATAACTTAACAGACACTTAACTGGGGCACTACTGGCCTGCCTCGAGCAGCCTGGGGCTGAGGAAGAGCAAATAGCTTTCTCTTGTTTCTATCAAGTGACATCAATTGATAATGCCTGCCTGGGGGTGCATTCAAGGTCAGGTCTCAGAAGAATGAAGACGGTCATTGATTAGTCATGTCTACCAGGAGTCTGTGGGGCTGGGTTTGCTTCAGGACCACCCTGGGTGGTTTCTGAACTGTTTCTGAACTGTCATAGCTGTCCTGGGCACAAGAGCACTGGTTCTCTCCATCCACCCATGGGGAACCTGCAGTGTGATCTGGCCACCCATTGAGTTAGATCTGACTGGAAACTAACCAGCGGAAGTGCAAAGTAACCAAATGTATTTGCTTTTAAAAAGTCACAGGTTTTCTCCTCGTGCTTTGGAGGTGGCCCTTGACATTGTTGTGGTCTGTGTTTTACATCATGGAGCGGATTACACAGAAGCTTCTAAAGAAGTGAAAACAAAGCATCTGGGAGAAAAGTACATCCCAAGTAGCAGGAGATTTCTTTCACCAAAAGGAAATGATGTTTGTAGAAGTATTTCAAGCGCTATAAAGTACTCTATAAATGTAACGATTTATTATTATGCTCTGCTGGAGGGAAACCAGCTAAGCCACAACACTAACAATTACAGAACAGACTCCCTACAATTAAGTTGGAATTTGAAGAGAACCTCTGAGGAAGGGCTTTTCCTAAACTGGATGAGGCCCTTGCTGGTGAGTCCAGGCTGGTGGCAGGGACCTGTGTCCCATCGGGGCTTGTGGTCCACCATGGAGAGGGGCAGTTTATCCAGTAGGGATCCAGCCCAGGCAAGGGTGGCTGTTGCCTCCAGTGCTGTGTGCGTTGGCTTTAGATGGGGAGGCAAGCTAGTCACTGAAAATGACTGTCTACTGGGCAGGCAGACGCCAGAGCTGGCCTGAGCCAACCCTTACCCTTGAGAGGAGACATTCTCTGCTCCCTCCCAGCCCCTTCCAAGCCCCTCCCCTGCCCTTTCAGTACGGATAACATCAGATCACAAATATTTTTGAGTACTAATTTCTTTATAAGACTCTGCTTCTTCTGATTTCCTCCAAAGAGATGTATATCCAATTTTTTCCTATTTTCTTTCATAAAAGGGTGAAAAATTGTGAACAATAAGGTACAAATAATTGTCTCTGCTGGTATGAGATAGAAAGAGGCTATGAAATCCTCACTGTTAGTAAGCATCCAAAAATGTTGAATTGGAGGGTAATTTTTTTAAAAAATTGTACTTATTTTTAAATTCTTGGCTGTGCTGAGTTTTTGTTGGTGTGAGGGCTCTCCTGTAGTTGCAGTTCAAGGGCTTCTCATTGTGGTGGCTTCTGTTGTTGAGAAGCACAGACTTTAGGGCATGCAGGATTCAGCAGCTGCGGCTCCTGGGCACAGGCTCAATCGTGGGTCGCGCACGGACTTAGTTGCTGCGTTACCTGTGGGATCTTCTCGGATCAGGGATCGAACTCGGGTCTCCTGTGTCGGCAGGGAGATTCTTCACCACTGAGCCACCAGGGAGGCCTTGACCTGGCAGATAATTTAAGAATCTTCAAGAGGAGGGTTTGAGCTACTCTTCTTGGTTTCTATATGTACCCAACTGACAAAGAAACAGGACTGATTGTTACAAACTGCATTAGAAGTTAGTCTCTCTAGAGGTACTGCTTGTCCCTCTGAGCACATCGATGTCAGCAGATGACGGATGTGGCATTTGCTGGCCTGGTGCTTCCCTCTGTCACAGTATAGCTTCCGGGGGCTGCATATCAGGGCAGTTTTTCCTGTTGTGCTGGTCTGCATCCAGGTAGGAGGGAGAAAACACAGTGATTTAAACAGGGGACGTTTAATACAAAGAATTACTAAACTCTGATGAAAGAGTAGCCATAGGATAAATGAAAACTCCTCGTGGTACATACCCCAGGGCTGAGGGAGAGCAGTCAAGGAAGGACAGGCTTGGAAGGTGTTCAGACCTTATTGGAGAAGGTACAGTTGACCACATTGAATGGCAGAGAAATTTGCTCGTTTCGCTGGTCCTCAGTCCCTGGGCAAACGGGAAGCAGGCCTCCAGGGTTCGGGCAGGGTAGGCGAGCTGCTGTTGCGGGTGTGCTGTGGGCGGGGGATACTCAGTGTGGGAGGCTGGAGCACAGGAGTCTGCCTGGAAGGCCACAGGGGATGAGGCTGGGGGAGGTAATGAGGGAGCAGAAGCAAAGAGGACGCCAGCATGCATGGGAGGCCTGGAGGGCCCGATGTCTGTCCTGGGAGGGCTCTGCAGGGCCTGTGAGGTTGCGGGAGACAGCACCTGCTGGGTGGGGGTGCTGAGCCCCACTGGATGTCCTCACCCCATACCATCAACTCTGTCCCCCTGCATCCCCTTCCTCCTGCAGCGTCCCTCCAGCATTCTGTTGACAAAGCTTAACACTGTGTTGCTGTAAAGGAGAATTGCTTGAAGGGATTGCTTTCATTATTGCGGAACATGTATTGAAGGGTGAATCTGGAGCTGAGAGGGAAACTCATGGATAATTGGCTCCTTTGGCCCCCTTCCCTGCAGCACCTGTGGTCCCAGGACCTCTGTGAGGAGGGAGGGCACCCCATTCCTCTGAACTGCCCTGTTTGCTCCTGAAGATTGGCTCACACAGGGGCTGGCTCTCTGTTGTTCAGTCGCTAAGTCGCGTCTGACTCTTTGTGACCCCATGGACTGCAGCATTCCAGGCCTCCCTGTCCTTCACCATCTCCCGGAGCTTGCTCAAACTCATGTCCATTGAGTCGGTGATGCCATCCAGCCATCTCATCCTCTGTTTTCCCCTTCTCCTCCTGCCTTCAATCTTTTTCAGCGTCACAGTCTTCTAATGAGTCAGCTCTTCACATCAGGTGGCCATAGTATTGGAGCTTCAACTTCAGCATCAGTCCTTCTAATGCGTATTCAGGATTGATTTCCTTTAAGACTGACAGGTGTTCCACAGTTGATTGGAAGATTGAGTCTTCCCCAACACCACAGTTCAAAAGCATTAATTCTTTGGCATTCAGCCTTCTTTATGGCCAAACTCTCACATCCATATGTGACTACTGGAAAAACCATAGCTTTGACCTTTGTCGGCAAAGTAATGTCTCTGCTTTTTAATACGTGTCTAGGTTGGTCACAGCTTTTCTTCCAAGGAGCAAGCGTCTTTTAATTTCATGGCTGCGGTTACCATCCACAATGATTATATAGACTGCAGTTTCTCTGCTGGCAGCTGGGGGAGTGACGACAGTGGTGGAGAAGGACCATGACCGTCATAGGCTGCTGCACAGCTTGGGGCGAAAGGATGTGTGTGTGTCAGGGACTAAGCTGCCACAGGCCAGCATCCCTGCCTGCCAAAGGGTGAGGTTTAAGGCTTTAACTTGACCTTGTGGTTGGGGCAGTGGCATCTCTGACGGCTCGCAGAGGGTACCTCCCTCTCTCTCTTTCTCTATTTAAGCTAACTGGAGGGGCAGAACACTTGAAAGATGTGTGTTTCTGCAGCCCTGGACCACTGCTCCCATCATAGCTTGGGCAGTTCCTAGTTCCTGGTTTCTTTATTGCTGCAGGTCAGGCAAGAGGGAAGGTTCCCTGTCTTTTGCAGCGAGGGCTGGATCCAACTCTCGGCCCGTGGAGTAAGGGATCAGGTTTAAGTCTGGAAGGGCTTAGGCCTCCAGTGTCCCTCTGCCTGGGCCCCAGCTCCTGGAGATCCTGACTTCATTGATCTGAGCTAGACCTTGACATCATGATGCTTTTGCAGGACCGCCAGCTCTGCGCTGTGGTTTGTAAGCCCAGCCAATGGGAGGACCCCTGGCTTGAGTCAGTCTCCACTCCCTGGGCTCACGCTCTGCTCCTTTTACTTGTTTGTGCGTCACTCAGCTGTCGCCTGGGAGCATCTTGAAGACAGAGGTTTGTCATCCTCTTGGTATCTGTCCCCCACTCCGTCCCTGGCTGGTGGCAGCCTCTGCCTGACCCAGTCTGCACTGACCAGCCCTTGGTTCCCTGACATCGGTGGAGTTGCCAGTGCCCCTAGGTTTATCTCAGACTCAGCCCCAGAAGCTCAGTCTCCCCTGTGAGGTCTGACTTTTCTAGACTTTCTCAGGGTCCGAGGAGGAACTGAGGACTATCAGTTTTGGAGGAGATGGCCATGAGGCCCATCACAGCCACTGGCTGACTTGGTCTTGGAACACTTGAGCTGCTGCCTGTAGGTATGGGCGTCTGTCAACTCAAATCCTTCTCCACGCTGTTGACAGACTGAAAGGATTCCATGTAGCTCTCACTTAATTGGAGGGGATGGATTCAAACCATCGTAGAGCCACCCAGAGGAATGTACGATACTACCCTTTCGGGTTTATAACCATTCCTGCATTGGCATGCTCTACCATGAGCTGTCCTGGCCATTTCCAGATGCGAACACTCCACCTCTTTTGGACAACCCAGTTGTCCCTCCTGGAATATAGTGGGGATGGGAGTGGGACATCCTTTGTCTGACAAACCCCATTGGAGCAGTTCTCAAAGTATGGTCCCTGGGCAGCAGCTTCAGTATCACCTCGATATTTGTTAGAAGCGCAAATCCCATCCCCTCGCTGATCCTGGAACCTTGGGGGTGCAGCCCCTATTCTGTGTTTTAAGAAGCCCCCGGATGATTGATACATGCTCATGTCTAGGAACATGCCTTACCTAATAGACTGGATGCCTTAGCACACCGCAAGTACGGCATGTACTTTTCTCCTCTTTCTTTTTGACTTCTGAGACTTTGTCCCTACACATCCCTCCATTCTTCACGAGTGCCTTTTGAACTCATGTCCATATTCCTGGCCAGAGTCAGGAGTCACTTCATTCATGAAGCCTTACCTGATTCCCCCTCTCCAGCAGGTGTGTGCTCACCGCCCTGGTCACCCCGCCCCCATTGCCTGTGGTCCTCTCCTGGCAACACTAGCATCACTGGGCCCTCCTTGTATTGTTGTTATTCAGTTGCTAAGTTGTGTCCAACTCTTTGTGACCCTGTGGACTAGAGCATGCCAGGCTTCCCTGTTCTCTACTATCCCCTGTAGTTTGCTCAAGTTCATGTCCATTGACTTGGTGATGCTATCTAACCATCTCATCCCCTGCCACCCTCTTCTCCTTTTGCCTTTTGTCTTTCTCAGCATCAGAGTCTTTTCCAATGAGTCATCTCTTTGCATCAGATGGCCGAAGTACTGGAGCTTCATTATCAGTCCTTTCAATGAATATTCAGGGTTGATTTCCTTTAGGATTGACTGGTTTGATTTGCTTGCTGTCCAATGGACTTTCAAGAGTCTTCTCCAGCACCACAGTTCAAAAGCATCAATTCTTTGGCACTTAAACTTCTTTATGGTCCAAATCTCACATCCGTATTTGACTACTGGGAAAACCATAGCTTTGACTATACCCACGATTAAGGGCCTTCCTCAGAAATGCAGAATCCCAGCCTGCTCCATTGACTGAGTCAGAATCTGCATTTCATAAGATCTGCAGGTGATTCCCATCTACTATAAAGGCTGCTGCTGCTACTGCTGCTAAGCCACAGTCATGTCTGACTCTGTGTGACCCCATAGACGGCAGCCCACTAGGCTCCCCCATCCCTGGGATTCTCCAGGCAAGAACACTGGAGTGGGTTGCCATTTCCTTCTCCAATGCATGAAAGTGAAAAGTGAAAGGGAAGTCGCTCAGTCGTGTCTGACTCTTTGTGACCCCATGGACTGCAGCCCACCAGGCTCCTCCGTCCATGGGATTTTCCAGGCAAGAGTACTGGAGTGGGGTGCCATCGCCTTCTCCGACTTTAAAGGCTAGGAAGCACCTTTTAGACCAGGGACTCACATGATTTTCTTTATAAAAAAAAAAATGATTAATGTAAAATTACTATGAATAAGTAATCCTTTTATTTACCCTTTTTCTTTTCGGGTCTTTAACTGTGACGGTACTCGTCTGAAAGTCCCCAGTCACAATTACCGGGTGGAAACAAGATCCTCCCTGTTATAAGTCTACTGAAAATCTCTGTCCTCAGTGTGAAATTTGTTGTCGATTGTGGTACAGAGCGTATTTGGTCGACAAGTCATTGAAATCTTTGTCCCTTAAGTTATTAAGAGACAATCATATTTCCCGAAGGGTCCACCATTTCTTAGGTGGACGGTTACTTCCTCTATGTTCTCTTTGTACCCAAGATAGAGACCCAGACTTTCTAGGGAACCTCTTCCTTTACTGTTGGGTGAGGTCATAAGAACAGACCTCTTAAGGTACCTGTCTCCTCGGACCGCCCGATCAGACACACCAGTGTTCAGTCTGTGCTGAGTCTCTGACTCGCACGTGTGTATATTTCCATAACAGAGGAAAGGTCTTCAACCTCAGGAATCGGATAATTTCTCCATCTACTTCCGACAAAGACCGGCTCCTAAAGTACCGACAATTTAGGACCACGTCACTAGTCTTATAGAGTCAGACTTAGGACTCCTACACTTCGAACCACTTTCGCGACGTCCGGTGAGCGTCCGTGCCAGTCCCAGAGACAAGGTCCTTGGGTGAAAGACTGGATGGGTCTCCTGACCTTGACTATTCCACCAACATCCAAAATGATCTTAAGAGGTCACTTACACCGCCCCAAACCCCTCTCCCCCTTAACAGGACGGACGGTGAGACCGAGTCTCGGAGTCCCGATTAAATTAGAATCCCATAAGGGACTGGGCAGCTGGGGAGAGGCTTTCTGAAGCACTCCAGGGCCACCTTCAGCCTGTTCAGCACGCCTAGCTGCCTGCCCTTGTCTTTCTGTAGCTGTGGCCTGTCCCCACCCCTGTTGGCCTTGGGAGCAGCTGTGAGCTGTGGGACCCGATCTGGGCTGTGGGTACACATGGGAGTCACCCAGCAGATAAAGCTCTGACCTTGGAGTCCTCATGTCCAGATTCTAGACCTGTGCAGCATTTCTCAGCTCTGAGCTCTTTGTCACCTTTGCTTGAGCCGTTTCTTCCTCAAGGAGAGTCAGAGATGGCTGCCTCGGAGTGGGGGGTAGGGTGGGGGGGGGGTGGGAATGCCCCACGTGCTCCACGGGAAAGTCACTGCATGCATCATTGTTCCCAGCCGCCAGGTGGGCAGAAACGTGAGTGCTCCTTGCCCACCTCCATTGCTAGCTGGCTCTAAAGGGTCAGTGCAGGGAGAGTGTGAATGGTTCCTGCCCATTTGGTCATTCCCCTTCATGAAGGCACATGAGGGTGTGTGAGAAGCAGGTATGTCTGTGCACGTGATGATGGTCTGGGCCTCTTGCTGCAAGAACAGCGCCTGGGTTAGTGGCAGCCTCATTGCAGGATGCGGGGTGTGTTCGGACACATTGGGGCTGCTGTGTCAGCCCGGCCAGGGTGTTTCTCGCGAACATCTGGAAGCAATCCCTTTCTGCCTGACCGAACCGTGTGGTGGCCCCAAGCAACTCCACATTTGGGTGAATTGCAAAAAGAAGCAGGCAGTCGTACTCACGAGTGTGCCTCTGTGCAAATGGCAGATGCGAATGGTTTTCCAGAAACACCTGCATCCTTTTACCTGGAGTGCCCAAGTGGAAAGGGACCCCAGCCAAGTCCTGTCACAGATGTGCCACTGCTTGCGGTGGAAGCTGCTGCAACCGCCTCGGGGACCTGAAAACTGTTTTTATTTTGGCTTTTTTAAAAAGCCAACATTGGAGTGTGCTTTTTAGCTGTGAAATATCTCTAGACCCCTGAATATGACTGACGATTGATCCGAACCTCACAGGCAGTAGTCTCTAAATTCACAATTTCACAGCGGATTTTCACTCAGCAGATCATATGCTATGTTTAAAATTTTCATTGATTCCCAAACTTGATCATCAACCATCTTAGACTGAAACATTTTTATATTGAAGGTCCGATTCTCCGGGCTTTCAAATGAGCTCAGAATATACCTAGGGTCAGTCATCTGCTGCTAAATTCTGTTTTTGGTTCCAGAAATGCATTTCCTGCCTGATGAGTGGGATCTCCGAAGACTCCAGACCTAGTTTCTGTGATAGCCTTGCTCCTACCTGCAAGGTATGATGGGAATAATTTCAGAAGAGCTGACAACTTTGTCTCTTCAAATATTTATCGAACATCAATTAAAGATGACAATATAGGGGTTTTTTCAAGGAATTCTTATTTGGAGCACGTGGCATCACAAATGGAAGTTTCCTGCCTTTGCTGTCCCTGGCATGTGGCTCTCTGGAAGGTCATCCTTCAATGCCTGGGAGCCCCAGGAGAGATCTGTCTGAGAGATGTGTGTGGTCTTCTGCTTAGGAGCAAGGGCAGTGGTGTTATTATTTTTCCAATTAAAAATGGACAAGTTGTAATTTAGAAAAACATGGATGCCTGTGAATTTTTAAGTTGGATTTAGAAAGTTGTGGCGAAGAGTACAGGGACCAGTATTTAACTACCCCTCTCACCAGCTCTGTGCCTTGTCATGCCAGGTGTGGAGAGGCATTGCTGGTGAGCAGAGCTCTCCTAACCAGGGAATCAGACATCTCGATGGGGCCTTCTGTTTGCTATGGCAACAGGCAGTGGGGCAGTGGATGTTGACTTGGGTACCTGAGTTGCTGAGGATCTTATATGCTTAGTTGTTCAGTCGTGTCCGAGTCTTCGCAACCCCAGGGACTGTAGCCCGCCAGGCTCCTCTGTCCATGCGGATTCTCCAGGCAAGAATGCTGGAGTGGGTTGCCATGCCCCGCTCCAGGGGATCTTCCCAACCCAGGGATTGAACCTGGGTCTCTTGCATGCAAACAGATTCTTTACCATCTGAGCCACCAGGGAAACCCACTAAGGATCTTAAAGATGGCAAAAACATCAGTGAGCTCCTAAAAAGCAGAGTGTTTGGTTGAGGGGTTTCAGCTGATCACTAAACTAGGGCTGTCTGGTTACCTTGTTAATGAGTTACTAAGGGAATGGAGCAAAATACCCTGCTGATTTCACGCTGCTGATTTTTAAATCCTCTGGTTATTGAGAAGAATGTTGGTGCTATGTACAGTTGAAAGTAAGTGAAGAAATTGGACATTAAATCCTAGAGTGTTTTGAGGACAAAGGACCTTTGAGTCACCTGAGCCAGGGTCCAAATGAGTAATGGAAACAAGCCAGGTGGGCAGGTGGTGTCGAGTCTGACTCTTTGCGACCCCATGGACTGCAGCCAGGCTTCCCTGACCTTCACTGTCTCCTGGAGTTTGCTCAAACTCATGTCCATTGAGTCGATGATGCCACCCAGACACCTCATCCTCTGTTGCCCCCTTCTCCTCCTGCCCTCAAAAGCACTGCCCAAATAAAGGGTGGGCACTGCTTCAGCCTGACCTCTTGGGGCCTGTAAGGGATGGCCCTGGGTTTCCAGATCCTCCCATTTTTAAAGAGATGCTGGAACTCTGAATTTTATGCACATTTCTTTTAACTATTGGCAACTAAACATATATACCTTAAAATGCCGCATGGGCAAAATGAGCACAGCAGGGGCTGCGGGTGGCTCTCTGATGTCCTATCTCCCTTCTCAGATGCTGTTACTGTAACCGGCCTGCTGCCTCTTCCACTGCTGGTTTGGTGGCAGCCTGCAGCGTGGAGGCCCAGCCTCTTGTGTCTGAGGCTTAGATTCTGGTCTCCCCAAGGCCGATTTCTGGGGACGCTGTGGAGTGACGAGGGCGTTCTGGCTTTCCTGGCTAGCAGGCAGCTCACCCTCTAGTGTTCTTGGAAGCTCTTCCTAGAAGTCCACAGTCATGGCCAGCTGGACTTCCCTGAGGCGTGGCTTCTGCTCCTGGGTGTTCATATCACACATGCCAGGGGGAGCTGGGTTCTTGGCCCGTTTGTGTGTTTTCCTAGGATGCCAGTCAGTAGACCTTCCCTGGGGCATCAGCTTAATCCCCACACGCTTGGGCCCCAAGACATACTTTGCCAGCATGAGAAACAGTTCACACAAATACGGCAGAGCGCGAGGGAGGCGCTGGAGACTGGATGAAGGGGGCAAAGTCCAAAGAGATTGGGCCTGCTGCCCTCCCCCAGCCCCCTTGCAATTACTACTCTTGGTCCTCAGCCTAATCTGAGCCGTGTGTCCTCCCCCAGGGGAGCTGGAATTAGGTATTGTGGGCACCTTTGTTTACAGTGGAGCCCCAGGCCCCTGTATCAGATTGCCTGCAGATGGTAGAAATGACTGTCCTGAGCCATGCTCACCCAGACCCTCAGAATTAGAATATAGGGGTGTCACCTGGGAAGCTTCTTACAGAGCTCCCTGGAAGGTTAGCGTGCACACAGCAGCGTTAGAAGAGCTGTTCTAGGGATGGCGGAGTCACTGGGCAGTAGGGCCCTGTGATTCCAAGTCATGTTCTGTAGGCCCTACCAGGCGGGGACGCGAGCAGACCAGAGGAGCAGGCGGTCAACTAGCCGGTTCTGGCTCATGACCTAGAACCCAGGAGGCAGCGTTGAGTGGTGGCCCCAGGACTGGTCTCATGGGTGGGTGACAATGTTGTCACACAGAGCTCTGCACTTGGGATTTAATTCTCTGTAGACACAGTTTTGAAATTCTTACCTTTACTATTGATTTTGTGTCTTTTAAAAAATTAATAGACTCAATAATTTTTAATACTTCAGTAAGGGCATTCTTATGGCAGAAAGTGAAGAGGAACTAAAAAGCTTCTTGATGAAAGTGAAAGAGGAGAGTGAAAAAGTTGGCTTAAAGCTCAACATTCAGAAAATGAAGATCATGGCATCCGGTCCCATCACTTCATGGGAAATAGATGGGGAAACAGTGTCAGACTTTATTTTTTGGGGCTACAAAATCATTGCAGATGGTGATTGCAGCCATGAAATTAAAAGACACTTACGAAAGAAAGCTATGACCAACCTAGATAGCATTTTCAAAAGTAGAGACATTACTTTGCCAACAAAGGTCCATCTAGTCAAGGCTTTGGTTTTTCCTGTGGTCATGTATGGATGTGAGTTGGGCTGTGAAGAAAGCTGAGCACCGAAGAATTGATGCTTTTGAACTGTGGTGTTGGAGAAGACTGTTGAGAGTCCCTTGGACTGCAAGGAGATCCAACCAGTCCATTCTAAAGGAGATCAGTCCTGGGTGTTCTTTGGAAGGACTGATGCTAAAGCTGAAACTGCAATATTTTGGCCACCTCATGCGAAGAGTTGACTCATTGGAAAAGACTCTGATGCTGGGAGGGATTGGGGGCAGGAGGAGAAGGGGACGACAGAGGATGAGATGGTTGGATGGCATCACCGACTCGATGGACATGAGTTTGGGTGAACTCTGGGAGTTGGTGATGGACAGGGAGGCCTGACGTGCTGCAATTCATGGGGTCGCAAAGAGTCGGACATGACTGAGCGACTGAACTGAAGGGCATTCCTTTGTGTAACTGACAGTTTTATTACAGTGAGTGCACAGGGTGAAGAATGCAATGACTAGTACACTGTAGCATCTCTGTCTTGATTGTTGCTAAAGTTCCAGTGGTTTTTCCCACTACCAGTGCAAAAGTCGGAGAAGGCAATGGCACTCCACTCCAGTACTCTTGCGTGGAAAATCCCATGGACGGAGGAGCCTGGTGGGCCACAGTCCATGGGGTCGCTAAGAGTCGGACACGACTGAGCGACTTTACTTTCACTTCTCACTTTCATGCATTGGAGAAGGAAATGGCAACCCACTCCAGTGTTCTTGCCTGGAGAATCCCAGGGACGGGGGAGCCTGGTGGGCTACCGTCTATGGGGTCGCACAGAGTCGGACACGACTGAAGCGACTTAGCAGCAGCAGTGCAAAAGTCAGTTCAGTTAAGAGGCAATAATATGAAGGTAGTTTGACCTGGTGGATTCCTGAAATAGTCTTGAGTCCTCCTGGGGTGTCTTCAGGCCATGCGTTGGGAACCACACTGGTCAGTCTTGAACATATTTCTTTTTTTAGTTCCTTCACATATAATAAATCTATGTGGGACAACGGAGCATGCGCTGGGGACTTGGCGCTTCTGCGCACGTGCGTTTTTGCCGGCCTCGGCCTCCGGTTTTCAGGACTTGGTTTCTGATTCAGGCTGTTTTGTCTGCTTGCCCCACCCAGTGACTTCCTCTGTCCTGTGCACCAGTAGGTGGGCATGTGCCCACGTGCTGAGTTGTGCCGGTGGGCTGTGGGCGTAAGTGAGGGTCTATACAAGCCCTGTGAATATCCCTGAGCTCGAGGCAGTGCAGTAGTAAAGTGCAGATTTAAATGCCTCCCTGGGCTTACATGGCACCCCACTCCAGTACTCTTGCCTGGAAAATCCCATGGACGGAGGAGCCTGGTGGGCTACAGTCCATGGGGTCGCTAAGAGTCGGACACGACTGAGCGACTTCACTTTCACTTCTCACTTTCATGCATTGGAGAAGGAAATGGCAACCCACTCCAGTGTTCTTGCCTGGAGAATCCCAGGGACGGGGGAGCCTGGTGGGCTACCGTCTATGGGGTCACACAGAGTCGGACACGACTGAAGTGACTTAGCAGCAGCAGCAGCANTCGGACACGACTGAGCGACTTCACTTTCACGCATTGGAGAAGGAAATGGCAACCCACTCCAGTGTTCTTGCCTGGAGAATCCCAGAGACAGGAGAGCCTGGTGGGCTGCTGTCTATGGGATCACACAGAGTCGGACACGACTGAACCGACTTAGCAGTAGCAGCTGGGCTTAGAGGACGACCTTCCCCTGGCTTTGCTCTGGTCCATCTGGCTGATCCTCTTCAGTCCTCTCTTCTTTGATGCAGTCACAGAATGTTGGAATTGCAGAGGGCTTCTGTGTATATCTTTCCTCTGAATTGGATATTCTGTTGTAGGTAAGGACAGTCTCAGGAGCCAAGTGGTCGGAGCTGAGTTGCTACTAACTGTGATGATCATGGCAAGTTGTTTGGTCAATTACAGTTTTTTTTTTGTGTGTGTGAGTTTTACATTAATTATAAAAGATGAAAATAATAATAGTACCTTCCTCCTAACTTGTGTGAGGATTAAATAATTAATGTTAATTCATGTCAAGTGAATGGTAAATGTTTTTAGCTATTAAACGGATGTTTGGGCTTATGTTACCCAATACAAGTTTGTATGCTCAACACACAGTGGTGGTGGTGTAGTCGCTAAGTCATGTCTGACTCTTGTGACTCCATTCTCTGGCCATGGGATTTCCCAGTCAAGAATACTGGAATGGTCTTCCTTTTCCTTCTCCAGGGTATCTTCTGAACCCAGGGATGAACCCAGTTCTCCTGCTTTCAGGCAGATTCTTTACAGACTGAACCACCAGGGAGGCTCCTCAACACACAGTGAGGCCAAACAAATCGAAACACTGGAGTTTGTAGCAGAGAAACGTTTATCTCAGGGCTGAGCAAGAATGGATGGCTCATGTTCAGAAGACCCTGAACTTCCTGAAAAAATTTGGCAAAGCATTTTTAAAGGCCAGGTGAGGGAGGGACGTCCCAGAATATGTCATCAGCTGGTGCACAGTTCTCTGGTTGATGCTGAGGTAGCAGGGTGGTTAACATCAATCCTTAGGTGCCAGAAGGTCTGGGGGCTGTGTGCTCATGATCATCAGGTAGTTAATTTCTTTCATTTGGTGGTGGTTTTTAACATCTGAAAAAGTCATGAAATATGCATGAGATACTATTTTCTGGGGACTTCAGGGAGGAGCTACAGCAGAGGATATTGGGGCAAGGGGCCGTCCAGGGGAGGCCCCATAGGGTCTTGCTCAGTTATACATCTGGCTATAAGGAACTAGCTTGTAGCAGACCAATACTCCTACTGAGAACAACCATATAAGGTAGACAGAGGACCAAAACCCGTCTGTTTGAAGTCACTGCTGCTGCTGCTGCTGCTGCTAAGTCACTTCAGTTGTGTCCGACTCTGTGTGATCCCATAGACGGAAGCCCACCAGGTTCCCCCATCCCTGGTACTAGAGAGCTCCAAAGTCACCCAGGATTTGGGAGGCCAAGATTTGAGAGAGAAGGGGAACTTATTGAGGTCATACTCACTAAGTCTGATATTCTTAGTTCTTTTTACTGTGATGCATGTAGCAGTTCATCAGTGGCAGGTGCAGAGACTCTGAAGGTAAGCAGAAAGTGACTGTGAGGAGGCTGAAAAGTTAAGTAAAGCTACTATTCATAATGCTGGTGGGAGAAAAACAGAGTAGAGGAAGAAGTGTTAACTGAAATCAAGCAAGCATATAAGACTGAAACCCAGTTTTGAGTGAGCTCAATCCTTATTTGGATTTCTATGATCTACTCCTACAGCTACCATAAGCTAAGGAAGATCTCTCTGCTATCACTCAGAACCTTGAGTCTTTTTTTTTTTTTTTTAAATAAACAAACAATGATTGTATTCTATTAAATGTACCTGGTATATCCAGAGACGTGATCAAGGGGAAGGGGGAACCATAGAAATGTCTGTAAGTGTTCTAGATACTAGAGTTACTAGATGTGATCAATAAAACATGAGAAATACATTCAAGAAATGAGACAAGATGGAGAATTGAAACAAAGCAAGAATGGTGTGTATGTATGTATATACATACATACATATATATGTATATATATGGAAGCAAATGGAAGTTGTAGAATGAAAAATACAGAAGTTAAAAATAGGGACTTCCCTGGTGGTCCAGTGGTTGGGAATCTGCAGGTTCAATTCCTGGTCTGGGAGGATTCTGAATCCCTCAGAGCAACTGGGCCCATGTACCCCAGCTACTGAAGCCTGCATGCCTAGAGTCTGTGCTCTGCAACGAGAAGTTGACTGCAGTGAGAAGCCTGTGAACCACAACTAGAGAAAGCAACAAAGACCCAGTACAGCCAAATAAATCAATATTTATTTATTTATTGCCATTGCCTTCTCCCAATAAATAAATAACCCCCCCCCCAAATTAATAGAGTGGGTGGTTCAACTAAAGATTAGGCACAGATGAAGAGAATATTAATGATGTGAAATATAGATCAGTAGAAGATATTAAGATATATGGAGTACAAAAACCAGAAAATGCAGAAAAGAGCATGATAGGCATGTGGATCATGGTCTAAAATATGTGTTAGAGTCCTCGAATGGGTGAAAAAGGAGAATGGGGCAGAAGGAATATTTGAAGAGATAATGGCCAGTATTTTTCTCAAATTAACAAATGACATCAGCCACAACTTCAAGAAGTGCTATAAATTCCAGACAGGATAAATACAAGGCAAACTACACATAAGCACTTCATAGTAAAACTGTTGTAAATTAAAGACAAAGAAAATATTAAATGAAGCCTGAGAAAAAGAGATTATCTTCAAAAGAAAAACAGTAAAACCAGCATCTGATATTTCATCTGAAATGATGTAAGCTAGAAGACAGTGAAGTTAATAGTTTGTGAGTGCAGGTATACTTAGTTTTATTGTGTTTTGCAGATACTGTGCTTTTTTTTTTTTTTTAAATGGAAGTTTTGTGGCAACCTGGCATTGTCACATGGTGGTTAATGTTTTTTATTAATAGCAATAAAATATTTTTTAAATGTGCATTTTTTCAGATATAATGCTTTTGCATACTTAATAGACTGCAATATAGTATAACTTTTTAAAATTTTTATTTTTAATTGGAGGATAATTGCTTTACAATATTGTGTTGGTTTCTGCCATACATCAACATGAATCAGCCATAGGTGTACATATGTCCCCTGTCTCTTGAACCTCCCTCCCAAAAGAAACCAAAAAATTCATGTGACTCACTTTATTGCAGTAGTCTGGAACATAGCCTGCAATATCTCCAAGGAAGCCTGTACTTCAAGCAAATAACTGCTAATTTAGAATTCTGTTTCCTCCAAAGATATCCTTGAAAGGAAAGGTGGTATGATTCCAAAAGCACAAACAACAAAAGAAAAAAATAGGTTAATTGTACTTGATCAAAATTGAAAGCTTTTGAAAGGACACCACTGAGAAAGTGAAAAGACAACTCATAAATTGGGAGAATATTTTGCAAACCATGTAGCCAATAAAGGACTTGTATGTATAATGTATAAGGGATACTTACAACCTAATAACAAAAAAGACAGCCCAACTTAAAAATGGGCCATGAATTTATATAGGCATTTCTCAGTAGAAGATATACAAATGACCCATAAACATATAAAAAGATGCTCACAATCATTCGCCATCAGGGAAATGCAAACAGAAACCATGAAATACCATCTCACGTTTATTAAGATGGCTATCATCAAAAAGAAAACAAGTGCTGGTAAAGTTTGGAGAAATTGGAGCCCTCATGCCTTGCTGGTGGGAACGTAAAATGGTGTAGCTGCTTTGGAAAACAGTCTACCAGTTTCCTAAAATACTACACATAGAGGTACTGTGTTGCTCAGCAGTTCTACTCCCAGACACACACCCAAGAGAAATGAAAGTATATGTCTGTATAAAAACTTGCACACAAATATTCAGAGTAGTATTATTCATAATAGCCCCAAAGTGGAAACAACCCAGTGTCCATCAACTGATAAATGGATAAATCAAATGTGGTGTATCTGTGTAATAGAATATTATTTAGCAACGAAGGGAGTGAGGTGCTGATAAATGCTGTAACTCCAGTACTTTGGCCACCTCATGCGAAGAGTTGACTCATTGGAAAAGACCTTGATGCTGGGAGGAATTGGGGTCAGGAGAAGAAGGGGACAACAGAGGATGAGATGGCTGGATGGCATCACCGACTCGATGGACTTGAGTCTGAGTGAACTCCGGGAGTTGGTGATGGACAGGGAGGCCTGGTGCTGCGATTCATGGGGTCGCAAAGAGTCGGACACGACTGAGCGACTGAACTGAACTGAAGGAAGAAATTTGACACCTTTGTACTAAGTGGAAGCAGCTAGTCACAAAAGACTATTGTGTGATTCCATTTATATGCAATGTCTAAAATAGGTAAATCTGTAGAGACAGGAAGTAGATTCGTAGTTTCTGGGTATAGAGCGGGTGTGTTTGCAGGAATGAGAAGTTACTACTGATGGATAAAGTGGTTTCTTTTTGGGATGATGGAAATGTTTTAAAGTTGATTGTAGTAATGTATGGACAAGTCTGTGAATATACAAGCCAAGGAATTGTATGCTCTAAATAGGTGAATTATAGGGTATGTGAATTATATCTCAGTACAGCTATTACCAAAAAAAAAAAAAAAAAAAAATTAAAATAGAGGTGTTTCTAGAAAATAGGAGCTGTGGAAATTTGTTGCCATAGACTCTCACTTAAAAACTGCTAAATAGACTTCTTCAGGAAGAAGGAAATGATCACAGATAGAAGCACAGAAACCCAGGAAGGAATGAAGGGCAAGAGACCAAAGTGAAAATGTGGTTGAATTTAAATGAACATTGACTGCCAGACAATACTATGTCATGGGGTCCAAAATACATCTCTCATTTTGTTGAAAGGTGTATACCATATTAAAATGGTCTAGGGCCCTTACATTTTCTGGTAAGTGATAACTCTCATTCATAGTAGGTTCTGTTGAATTAGGAAGCCAGATTATTTGGAGGATAAATTACTGAAAGAATTAATAAAAGAATATATAGCTAGGAATAAGAAGAATAATAAGAAAGAAATATGAAATAGTAGATAATAGTGCTGTAAACTAACAGATGCCAAGAAAGGCAGAAAAAGTAATCTAGAACATGTAGGTCAAATACTAAATATGTAGATTTGAACCTAGACAGTAGCAGCCACTTTAGGTTAACAGACTTTGTTAAATGCTTTTATTAAAAAAGCTAAGATTGTCAGATTGGATAAGAGCTGTTATCTACTTACAGGAGGTACATATCAAATATATGGGCACCAAATGTTGTAAGTAAAAGGCTGAAAGAAGATAAACCATGCAGCCCTAACCCAAAGCAACTGGTATGGGCATCCTAGTAACAGACGCCAGAATCTGTAAGGCAAGAAGCATTACTAGAGATAAGGGGGAATCTCATGGTGCTCAAAGACTAGGAAACAATATTTTCACTAGTAAGTCTAAATCAACTAATCAAATATTGACAGGAAAAAAAGAAAAATTTGCAGTTGTAGTGGGAAATTAATATACCTCTCTATAGAATAAGCATATGAAGAGCAATAAAGATAGAGGAGATTTGAGAAGCTCATTTAACAAACACTGCAGTTGTTGAGTACACATCCGTCATGCTTACTGGGCCATAAAGTAAGTTTCTTCTAGTGTATAGCACTGGGAACTTATTCAATATCCTGTGATAAACTATAATGGAAAAACATAAGAAAAGAATATATATATATGTTTGACTGAGTCACTTTACAGGAGAAATTAAACACAACATTGTAAATCAACTATACTTTGATGAAATTTTTAAAAATTTCAAAGATTGGAAATCATACAGAATATATTTCTGGTCATAGTGAAATTAAGCTAGAAATAAACGGTAAAAAAAGATGCTAGAAAACTAAACATTTGGGAATTATGTAATACACACTCCTAAATAGCCTGTGGGTCAAAGAAGAAATCCCAGTGGAATTGAGAAAATATTTTGGATTTAAGATAATGAAAATACAGCATATTGGATCTTGTGGTCTGTAGTTAAACCTTACTTAGAGAAAAATTGTTGTCTTAAATGCACATGATTGAGAGGAAGAAAGATTGAAAATCTTCACATTTTATACATTAGAAAAAACCCAACTTATTAAACACAAAAATATTGAAGGAAGGAAATAGCAAAGATAACAGAAATTAATGAGATAGAAGCAGGAAAGGTACTACTAACTCCTTGTTCTCTTTTCCTTGTTTGGGGCTTGGGCCCATCCACAGCCATGAATGCCCCCTGGAACCTGGCCTGTAATATAAGGACATACTGCAGTGCCAGGCCAGAGAAGGAGCACAGGAAAGGATTATTCATCTGAATGAGTGAATGATAATAGATCAATAATAACACTGAAACTTGGTGCTGATAACTGGTTTCAACTTGACTGAATGGGAGACACATGTACACCCATGGCTGATTCATGTCAATGTATGGCAAAAACCACTACAATATTGTAAAGTAATTAGCCTCCAATTAAAATTGAAAAAAGAAACAAAATGAAAAAACACAAGTGAATATAGTCTGGTCTTTTTAAGAGAGAAGTTTAATGAATTTTGGTTATTTATTTAATGATAGAAAGGTCCCATAATATAATACAAATATTTGCCATATTATCATGCTTGCTCAGTTTAAGCTCTTAATGGGAGAAACCTTGCCTTTGTCTTTCTTCTAGAATTTGGCAGAAGCCCTTCCTTTGGTTGGTGAGCTGTGCAATTTTGTTGACTTAAGTAGAAGTCTGGGGCTTGATCTGGAAGCTGCCTAAATCAATATCAGGACATTGCTTCTCTCACTGAGGTTGCTGGCCACAAATAACATAACTTACTAAAGGTTTCCGAGGAAGTAAAACCCAACCGCTTTCAAAGTAAATACATTCATATTATTTCATAACCCATATAGGCTCGATCTTCAAAAATATCCTTGTACGTAACCCTAAAACATTTATGAAGTACCCACAATATATTTGTTGTTCTGAAGTGGCTAAATGGGCCCCTAGAGATTTAGAAGTTTAAATATGATTTGTTGGGGTTAACCAACAGGCCTGATTTCTTCTGATATCACGTGAGTCAGTTTCCTTTGATGTTTCTCTTAAAGAAAACTGACCCTGTGTTCCTTTTATTTTTAAATTATGTCCAAATCACAGCTTTATGTGAAACTATGCATTTTTGTTGCTGTTGTGAGGTGTGTTATGCATTTGAAGGGAATGAACGTGGAAAGTACGTGTAGTTTGAAGGATGCTGAAATGAGCGCCATGTCTTCACTGCCCGTCTCAGGAGATGGCAGGGGGTGGCCCTGTGGCATGTGCCCTCACCCCTCGGCCGTGGCCCTCACAGGATGGGGGCAACCAGAGCCCACAAAAGCTTGACTGGCAGAGCCAGGGCTCTGTGAAGATTTTATGAAGAATTGTGAAAGGGACATGCGGCCTTGCCTGTTGGAAAGCTGTCCTTCCTGATGGTTTTGCTTGTCATCTGAGTTTCTACTCTCTGCTGCCTTTAGAAGGAACCACAAAGTTGAGGGAAGCCAGAAGCTTCATGACTGCCCGGCCACCAGAGCCCCAGGGGAGGGGGAAACCGTAGCTGTCTCAGAGCTGGCCTGATGCGACGCCTGCCTGCCTGCTGCTCTGAGGGAGGGGTGAGCCTGGAGTTGGGGGCACAGGGCGCCCACAGTGGACCCGGCCCTGGAGCCACACGGGCGCACAGCAGGGCTTCACTTCTGAGCCAGGAGCGGGTCCAGCACCATCAGAAGGGCCCTGGGCTGGCAGTTGCCATTTTGAAAGTCTTCATCGTTCTTACCCTTCGAATGTGCATTTTGTACGACGAGCTGAGGGCACAGGCTCAGAGGGCCTGGGATCGCAGCTCCTGCAGGGTTTCACCTCCTGCCGCCTCCTCGCCTTCCTGGGGGGACAGTGCAGCTGGCTGTGCCCCCACTCGCTGGGGCGCCGGGCTGTTCCACCCAGCAGCTGCTGCTGTCTCCTGTCCTCTGTCCTTGGTCCCTGGTGGGGGCTCAGCCTCCAGGAGGGGCAGGGCCAGGCATGTATGTGCCGTGGTGGCTGAGGACCGGGCCTGGGGCTGGCGCTCCTGCCTTGAGCCAGCGGTGTCACGGCGTGTTCAGCGGGCACCTTGGGGGGGCGAGCCTCTTACCCACCTCAGAGCCAGACACCGAGCACTCTCGAGTATGAGGCGGCAATCCCTGGGGACCCACCTGCTGTGGATGGAGGTGACAGGCTCAGAAGAGATTGGCTGAAAGCAGCGAGCAAGAAATGTGGCCCCACCCCAGGGAGGCTGCCGGGCATTTCTGCTTTGGGCTGGTCTGGTCATCATGGCTGGCCCTCTCCTGGGTCTGTCATCAGCTGGCAGCTCACTCAGAGCCTTGGGGATCCAGATTGGCCCTGCTTTGCATGCGACAGTTGGCAGGCTGTCGGCAGGGGCAGTGGGAACAACCAGGTACCCTGGAGATGGGGAACCCGGGCTGCTTTGGGTGGTGGCCGCCTTCCAAGGGCAACAGGAGAGGCCAGCCCTAGTGAGCAGGTGTTTCTCAAGTCTCTGCCATGTCACATTCGCTACCTCATTGGCCAAAGCAAGACACAGCCCAGCCCAGAGTCCAGGAACAAAAAAGGAATCCATCTCCTGATGAAAGGAGCTGCAAAAATGATGCAGGGACAGGAGGAACCCCTGAAATGACATCAGCAAATGACATTTATTCTAATTTTTTCTTTAAAAATCAGCACATATTTTCCCACTTCTGAACTCTTATACCAAAATTAGCTTACGATTAGACCTCGTGTATATTTATAGAAAAGTTCCATGCAAATCTATTTCAGAGTTCCCCAGAACTTTATTGCCTAGACTAAGGATTCCTTTAGACCTGCTGCCAAACCCAGATAATCATTAAACCACCCCAGTAATATGCCACTTCACCGGATTAAGGAAAGAAAAGAAGGTATGAGCTGAGAATTGACGTCAGCCTTGTTTTAGATGTTTTTCCTCCCCAGGACGGTGAGCCTGCCTTTTCCATTTTTGAATGCACTGTCTTCGTAGGAATGGTCAGGGGAAGGTGAGTGACCTCGTGCAGGTGGTCTGCAAAGATGGGAGGGCTTGTCCCATGTCTCTGGGGCTCTGGGCCCCATTTTAATGGTTTGTTTTGACCCGGAGGAGTGTCACAGAGTTCCAGAGTATCTGGAAGGGTCCCTCGTGTGGCTCTGTGACTGAGCCCCTCCCAAGCACCCCAGCCCCCGCAGGTTCCTGGTCCCCTGCCACTCACTGTCATCACCCGCTCACCTTCCCTAACTGCTGTCCTGAGATCGCCCTGTGCTGCTGTCTTCCCACCAGGCTTGCGGCTCTGTCTTGTGTCCTGAAGTGCCCGGCAGTGTCCTGGCCACCAAACCCGGAGCCAGGAAAGGAGTGCAGGGGCCACGCTGCCAGGGGATCAGGATTGACATGAAAATCGCTGGAGTCAGGAAATTCCAGGGCCCTTCAGTCATTTGGGAAGACATTTGACCTGAGAGGCCCGGGGTGGGGGGATCAGGTTCCCTTCATGTCAGGAGGAATTGAGGTTCCTGTCAGGAACTGGCCTGGCAGGAAGGCGTCCGGGTCCTCCGCTCTGTGGGCAGAGCCTGAATGATTCTGTCTAACGCTTTCTAATAGCTAGATTGGAATTAAGCGCCACTCGCCGCCTATTCGCCTGTTGTCACTTTCTTTCGTAACTGTTAACTTAGTTATCCCTGACAAGACTGAAGCCTGCGTTTGGCATACCCATCAATTTGTTTGTAACTGAAGCTGAACCCCAAAGTACCAAGGGGTTTTTACTGTTTGTGCGTCAGTCCAGCCCTGTAGCTTTTCTTGCTCCTTGGCTCACGTGACGGTTTACAAGTTAATCGTGCATCTGGGGTGTGGTGATGGCGGGGCTCATGTGGAACGCAGCGGCCAGTGTGTGCGGCATCTTCACAGGCTGCCTGAGTTTCAGGGACCCCTTCATGCACATGTGCCCCAGCTTGCTAAGGGGAGCAAGCTGACCTTGCCCCCATCCTATAGCCCTACTCTAAGCCCCACTTTCAAGGGACTAAAGGGCACAGAGTCATTGTTTCCGTTTTAGTTGAAGGACTTGCACAAATCGCCCAGCTGTTAGTTACGGAGGCAGGGTCGTGACACCTGGCTTAGGAAGTCAGGTAGCCTTTCTGCTGGAAAGGGAATGTCCTGTCTGATGGAGGATGCTTGGGTCTCGGGGGCTGTGGCTGCTAATTACAGCGGAAGGAATACAACTGAAGGTGAACTTCCACACATTTTGATGGTTAGTTTACGTGGCTTTTCATTCTCTTCTGTGTTCTATTAATGTGTCATACTTGCTTGACAAAACGATCTTTGAGGAAAGGAAGCCCGTATGTATTCCTTGGTGCCCAGCCCATGCCTAACATATAATTTTATTAAAATTGAACCATGGAAATGGCAGTAGCTACTGATGCCCTGAATGTGAGGAAAGGAATCGTGAGAACAGGCAGTTCTGCTAAGGTTTTGGGATTCTGTGGTTGGGAGGCTGGGGAGGTGGGGGGTGGGGGTCCTGCTGTGATTTAGGGCTGCTGGGAGCATGAGGAGGCAGGTACTGGGGGGTCAGGGTGAGCAGTGGGGCCAACCAGGTATTCACCCCAGCTGCTGGGAATAAAATCAGGAGGTATGGAGTAAAGATGATGTGGAAAATAACCATGGTTGCTGGTAAGAATGGTGGCTCAGATGGTAAAGAATCTGCCTGCAGTGCAGGAGACCTGGGTTCGATCCCTGGGTTGGGAAGATCCCCTGGAGAGGAGAATGGTAACCCACTCCGGTAATCCCATGGACAGAGGAAGCTGGGTGGGGGTGGGGCACTATAGTCCATGGTATCGCAAAGAGTTGGACACAACTGAGCGACTAACACTTTTTCATGTCTGCTGGCCCCTAGTGATCGACCTCTACTTCAGCTAAGGTGAAGAGCACAGGACTGGGGGAAGGGTGAGGGCTGAAAGTCTAGCACTGGGTGACTCAGCCTTTCGTCCACTCCCTGGTAGTGTCCACTTGAGGTGCCTCAAGCTGATGACCTGGGAGGGCCAGAAGCAGCATGTGCTGCTGAAGCTGGTCTGGGTGGTTTGAGAGGGAATTTTGTTTAATGTAGTCATTATGCAAAATTAAATTCCCCTGTATATATATATTCAATGAACAAAAGTTATTAGTATATTAGAAACAAAGGTAAAAATATTCAAATATATATACCTAAGTATATACTATATATATGTATAACTGAATCACTTTGCTTTACACCTGGAACTGATAATATTGTGAACCAACTCTACCTCAAAAAAGTACTCAAAACATGTTACTTTCTAATTGTTTCATTGCATTGGGAGTTACTTTCATCTCCTGAATCTGTATGATAAAAATACTATATGCTGGTGAGCTGCTGTGTATCTCCTTTTAGCTCCACACTTGGTGACTTCACACTGGTAGCTTTAAACTGGCCATGGTGGGAATATTTGTACCACATATGCATGCACATCTCGCCTCCCTGTACTACAGAGCAGTGATTCCTTTCCGACTCAGTTCTCTCTGTCTGGCTTGAGA
The DNA here is from genome assembly GCA_006410635.1 of Cephalophus harveyi. Classification (NCBI taxonomy): domain Eukaryota; kingdom Metazoa; phylum Chordata; class Mammalia; order Artiodactyla; family Bovidae; genus Cephalophus; species Cephalophus harveyi. The sequence continues at coordinate 945,809 of SJYT01050724.1, read as the reverse complement.
GTGGACCACAGCCTCCAAATGCCTTCAACCCCCTCGAGGGGAACCAGAAACTATCTAAATGCTTCCTTCTTTGGACTCACACAGTTCACATTTCCAAGGATGGAGGCAAAAGAAATGATCATAGCTTAAAGTGCTTTCTGTCTTCCCAGGTGGCTCAGTGGTAAAGAATCCTGCCAATGCAGGAGATGCAGTTTGGACCCCTGAGTCGCGAAGATCCTCTGGAGGAGGAAATGGCAACCCACTCCAGTATTCTTGCCTGGAAAATCCCATGGACAGAGGAGCCTGGCGGGCTACAGTCCATGGGGTCTCAAAGAGTCAGACATTCCTTAGCGACTGAGCATGCAAAGGGCTGTAAGTTTCCTTGTCTGCTAGTCTGTTGATGATATGTGGGATTAAAAATGAGCAGAAGTGTTGATACTGTCAACAGAATGGACCACAAAAGCTTTATTAGTTGAAAATGCCAGTAGGAGTTAAAAGAAGGAATGAACTGCAGTGATTACAGCTCTACATACACAAGGACCAGTGAACACGGTAACAGCTTCCTTGTCTAATTAGAATTTCCACCTAAGAATGATAAAGTCTGATTTTAGTCCACAGGAGACCCGAGCCCAGGAGACGCCTTCTGCAGGAAATCCTCTGCTTCTGTAAGCAGGGAAGCCAGCTCCCTGCATGTCCCCCCAAAGCTTAGGCACACCTCCCCTGAGTGTTCCCCCCAAACCCTGGGGGCACCTCTGGCACCAGAGTACAGTGAGTTTGGCCCATTGGGTCCCAGCTTTCTCAGATCAGATTGCTCATCTGTAAAGTGCCAGTCAAGAATGTTGACCCTCACCAGCATGCCTTTAATAGTTTGTTATTAGAGAAATAAAACAAGTGAATCAAATAGGATTAACCCCTTCAAATGATTTAACTATTTCTTACAAATTACAAAGAACAAATTCCTTTCATTCTGTTGAGGATAACCAGAAACGTGGAGCTGTGGGGGTCTCTGCAAGAATTAGTAGCTTGTTATAGATGCTGATTCTGGACAAGTTGACAGTCTTTGTTTCTCCTGTTCAGGATAATAAGCAAAGCTTTTCCATCAAAGGAGACTAATTCCTTGTTTGAAATCTCACTTATAGCAGGAGGATTAGCAGGCCTTTACCTAGATGTTTTGAAGTAGCCATGAATTTGCCTCCACTTCTCTCTAGTCTCCTGGCATTTTGGAATAAGAGCTTTAACTCATCAAGTGGATGAATAATAAGAACCACCCTTACTGAGGAATGAAGCATGAAGTTATATACTTGGGTTTTCTCATGATGTTCATCTTTGGTTAAAATTACTTTCCTGTATTTTTAAGTGTATGGATTATTCTAGATGTCATGTCATGCTGGCTAATTGAAACAGCCTAAAAGTCTTAATGACTTACTAGAGCAAAGGCTCATGTCTTGCTCTTGTCACTGTCCAGGATGGGTCATTGGGGGCTGGGCAGTAAAATGCTGTCTTCCATGCAGTGATTCAGGGACCTGAGCTGCTTCTGTCTGGGGTCTGCTGGTTTCCAGACTTGGGAGTCCTCTCTGGTTCCTCTATATTTGGCCACAGGCATGAGAAGAAAGGAGTACAGTTGGGTAGGAGTGTTTTGGTCAGGCCTGTTGGGATTCTTCCCTTTCACCTATATTCCAGTGGTCAGTACCCAGTTACCCAGCAATAGCCAAACTATAAACCTGGGATAAACTATAAACATGGTTTCTGTCCCCAGGAGGAAAGGGAATGGCACTGGCAAGCTTGCAGCATTACCTTGGCCAGACCAGAACACTCAGATCGCCAAAGTTGCATTTTGTGAGCGTATTTTCAAGTCCTCAGAAGGTCTCTGGCCATAGAGCAGATGCAGAGCATAGTGGTCAAGAGCATGACCTCAATTCAGATTCCCTGAGTTCAAATCCCACCTCCATCACTTATCAGATATGACAAGGGTCTTAGTCCGTCTCTGTGACTCGGCTTTCTCATTGTGAAATGGGGATAACAAAGGAAATCAGTAGAGTTTGTGTGAGAATGAGATGATGTAGCATGTGTAAAATGCTTAGAATTACGAATGGATGTAATTAACAACATATAAGTATTTGTCGAAAGAGATGGGAATACCAGAGCACCTGACCTGCCTCTTGAGAAACCTATATGCAGGTCAGGAAGCAACAGTTAGAACTGGACATGGAACAACAGACCGGTTCCAAATAGGAAAAGGAGTACGTCAAGGCTGTATATTGTCACCCTGCTTATTTAACTTATATGCAGAGTACATCATGAGAAACGCTGGGCTGGAAGAAGCACAAGCTGGAATCAAGATTGCCGGGAGAAATATTAATAACCTCAGATATGCAGATGACACCACCTTATGGCAGAAAGTGAAGAGGCACTAAAAAGCCTCTTGATGAAAGTGAAAGAGGAGAGTGAAAAAGTTGGCTTAAAGTTCAACATTCAGAAAACGAAGATCATGGCATCCGGTCCCATCACTTCATGGGAAATAGATGGAGAAACAGTGGAAACAGTGTCAGACTTTATTTTTTGGGCTCCAAAATCACTGCAGATGGTGATTGCAGCCATGAAATTAAAAGACGCTTACTCCTTGGAAGGAAAGCTATGACCAACCTAGATAGCATATTCAAAAGCAGAGACATTACTTTGCCAACAAAGGTCCGTCTAGTCAAGGCTATGGTTTTTCCAGTGGTTATGTATAAATGTGAGAGTTGAACTGTGAAGAAAGCTGAGTGCTGAAGAATTAATGCTTTTGAACTGTGGTGGTGTTGGGAAAGACTCTTGAGAGTCCCTTGGACTGCAAGGAGATCCAACCAGTCCATTCTGAAGGAGATCAGCCCTGGGATTTCTTTGGAGGGAATGATGCTAAAGCTGAAACTCCAGTACTTTGGCCACCTCATGTGAAGAGTTGACTCATTGGAAAAGACTATGATGCTGGGAGGGACTGGGGGCAGGAGGAGAAGGGGACGACAGAGGATGAGATGGCTGGATGGCATCACCGACTTGATAGACATGAGTTTGGGTGAACTCTGGGAGTTGGTGATGGACAGGGAGGCCTGGCATGCTGAGATTCATGGGGTCGCAAATAGTTGGACACGACTGAGGGACTGAACTGAACTGAACTAAGTATTTCTTAATGGGCTTCCCAGGTGGCTCAGTAGTAAAGAATCTGCTTGCTAATGCAGGAGATGCAGGTTTGATTTTTGGGTCAGGAAGATCCCCTGGAGAAGGAAATGGCAACCCATTCCAGTATTCTTGCCTGGAAAATTCTGTAGACAGAAGGAGTCTGGTGGCTCCAGTCCACGTGGTTGCAGAGAGTTGGACACAACTTATCAACTGAACAATGACAACAACAAGTATTTATTAAATAAATTTTCTAAAAATGAGACTAGTAATAAAGAGACCTCGTGTCCTTTTTGGTGAGTTGTAGTTCGAATATATTGCCATTCAGATGAAGAATGTTTCTTTTTGTTCATTTGTAAAAATGTTTATTGAGCAACTATTAATTATAATGGACCAAACCTGACCATAGAATCTGAGCAAGTAGGCTCCTCACTGAGTCAAAGGAAACAGCATATTTTCTCCACCAAATTTGCCTTTTAAACTCTGTGTCTCTCAATCTGTGGTCCCATTGGCATCTTAGTTTCCACTCTCCAAATCCATGGCTTCTTCCGGGCCCCTGAGAGTGAAAGGTGACATTGGCCCAGTGCCTCTCCTCCCCTGGCCACGTCATATAGGTCCTGTCAATGCCATTCATGTAGTGGGTATGATTTCTGTCTACCTGTTATGCAGTTTGCTTCCAATCTGTTTATATGAACATGCTACCTCTTCCATTAGGGTCCAGATTTTGGGATAATGCCTGGTTTTATTGATTTATTTTAAAATATTGATTGATCCGTTTGGCTGTGCTGGGTCTTAGTTGCGACATGTGGGATCTTTAGTTGTGGCATATGGGATCTAGTTCCCTGACCAGGGATCGAACCTCAGCCCGCTGCATTGGGAGCGTGGAGTCCTAGCCCCTGGACCAACAGGGAAGTTCCAGATAATGGTTGATTTCAGAAAACTCATGAGGGCAACAGGAAGTGATTTCTGGGTTCCAGCCCCCACCGCAGGAGCAGGCCGGGCTTAACAGGCTCTTTCTCTTGCAGCTGGACGACTGCACCCTGCAGCTCTCCCACAATGGTACTTACCTGGACTTGGAGGCCACCCTGGCCGAGCAACGGGACGAGTTAGAAGGCTTCCAGGATGACGCTGGGTAAGAGTGACTGCTGTCCCTGCCGGCTGGTCCTGACCCTCCACGAAATGGGGCTTCCTTGAGGCCTTCAAATATTTTGGAGAAATCACCTTGTCTCACTCACAGTCACACAAAAGGACTCACCAGTAGTAACTGCAGACTCTTTGAATTTGAGTAGCTCTTCTTGGTAAGGCTACTCAGGGGTTGAGAATTTCTGGTGTAATTTAATTAAGCATGTGATATTTACATTCAAAATTTCTTTTTAAACCAAATGTAGTTACATTAATATTTTCCAGATTTTAGTGGATTGACAGCTATTTTATACATTGTTTTTAATGGTAACTACTGGATATTTAGTTTTTTGGCAGATGCTCCTTTAGGTCATTTAATACTGTATCATCTTTTGAACTCAGTATTGGGAAAAAATTATTATGTTAGGTAATATCAAGTTACTTTTAGCCTATATCTAGAATTGCTTAGTATTTCTGATTGCTGTGAGTCTGAATAAAGCAATTCATATAAAAAATCAGAAATATATACAGAAAGCAAAGCCACTGTAGGAATATACCCATACAATTAGCCATTCCTATATTTATTAGATTGTTTTTTCAAGTGATTGTTTTATTCTCTTCCAGATTTTTTTAACTTTTCATGTCAAAATGATTTTTAACTCCCAGAAGAGTTGAGAGTAAAGTACTGACATTTTCCAAATAACCCTTACCCAGCTTCCCATGATGTTAACATATTACATAACCAATGCAAATTTGCCTAGAGCAAGACATTAATATTTGTAAAATACTATTATGTATTTATTAGATTATCAAAATACACTTTGGATGCCCCCTCCCCCCAGCCTCCTTTTCTACTCCTCATTCATCCAGAACCAAGTCTCTCTCTGACTTTATCACCTTCTTCCTTAGAAACCTTCAAAGCCTCCTTCTTTCTTTCCAAATAATGCCCAGCCATCTTTGCCTGCTATTCAGGGATCTCTTCAAAAATTCTTTTGAGGCAACCTTTCCTGAGTTAAAAATGTACTGCAGTCAAATGACTATTATCCGAGAGTGCTGATTTTCGTGAATGGCTCAAAAAATGAGGAAAAGTGGGAGCCTTCTTGCTGCTGCTTTCCTACCTGACACTAGAATATATTGATGACTTCCTGAGTTTCCTCTGCTTTAATACCTATCACAAATTATGGTCCTTTCCCCATTAATGATCCCCTTAATTATTCCTCTTCCCTGCTGCTAAAATTCTACTAGATCAGAACTGGGCCTGCCTGAATATCCAGCCTAGCATTTTCTCAACACATTAGAGGCACTTAGGGTACAGTAGGAGCCAGGTGAACAGAGGAGCCCAGAATGGATTCCTGAGTGTCATGCTCTAGAGCACTGAGATCAGGGTCCTTGGGTGGAACCCAGTCAAGTCTGTCTCCTGAGTGGATTCAGAAGCCGTGAAAGACCTGGGAAATGCCACAGGCTGTACACACACGAGGGATATCTCTATTAAGTCACATCAAATTCTGCTCATCATCATTTTACAAAATTACATTGTTAAGACTGAAAGATTTGGGGAAATTCCTTTGCTATAGTTTTTACCAAGTATTTGACAATAGCATTCTTTTATTTAAGTTGTCAGCGTTAGGTTGCATGACAGTCTAATGGGATGACTTCATGTTTCATTGATCAAATAGATCTCAGGAGTGTTATGAGTAGATCATTGCCAATTTGAAAAATGTCCCTAGGGCTGTTGTGCTTGAAAACCATGACCTGGCTGATATTTTTCTTTCTTATCAAAACATGACTAGTTTGGAAATGACAGCTTGGAAAAAAGTGTTAATAGCTAAGAGCATCAAGAGTTAAGAGTGGGGAAGAAAATAACCTTACGAAGCACCTGATATGCCAACCACTGTGTTAGGTACCTTATTCATGGCATGTTTGTTTACTGGTTCATTTCCTTAATAGGCACAAACATGAGATTGGATTTTCTCATCTCCATGTATCATGTGAAACAACTGAGGACCAGGAGTTCAATCACATGTCCAGGGAGGCAGAGCTGGTAGAAGGTGGAGCAATGTTTGACCATAGGTGTGACTGGTTCCCAAGTCCGTGCTCCTCTGCCATCCCAGGAACTTCTGGAATATACATTTCAGGTTCTCCTGAGGATGTACATTGGCACCCAAGGGGACGTACGGTTGGTTCATGCAAAGACTTCCTCAGTTCTAGGCTAATTAACTATCTGTAGCTGGAGCAGCACCCACTGCAGGGTGGCGCCATCCCCTGGCCCTGAGGCTACAGCTCATATTATAAACATGGTGTCCAGATGCCAGCTTCTTTGCAGCCATGCCTAGAGAGCCAGGGAGCCTGCTGCCACCCCCCCAGAGCAGATCCTGGGGCCAACCTCCTCACTTTGTTCCCTTCTGAGCCATTACCTGACCATGGGTCCGTCTGACAGGGGCAGCTTTGACCACATTTCTGCACCCCCAGGGCATGGGGTGCTGGGGAAACAAGTTATGGCAAGATGAGAAGGCGGCACTCACGACATGGGAAACTGCAAACACTGGGGAGGGAGGAGGTGGCCCAGAGGAGGTCGGGTAGCTGCACGTTTGACTGCTGGGTCCCAAACCCACCCCAGAGTGGGGTTTCTATCTGAAATAGCCTTCATTTGTGGGATTCAGGCTTTGTCCTCTGGAACATATCCAGGATGACTTTCCTGTTTATCTGGAAGAGTGTGAAGGAGCCACCTCTCCTGGTCTCTGGTTTGGAGAGCCCCTGGGCCTGGCCTGGGCTGCAGAAGACAGGCCAGGATGGTGCTGTCCTGGCATTGCCGGGTCCCTCTGCTGATCCCTGGGTCCTGAGCACGTCCGTGAACACTGGTGGCCTGTGGTGAGTTACTGGGCACTGGCTGGAAGCAGCGTGATGGTGGAGGCTTCGTGCACAGGAGGGAGGTGTCTGGGTGCATCTGCAGGAACACTTGCTCTGAGTGGCCCTCCTGGGTCTTTTCTTAGAAGCTTGGCATTTGGCAGAGTCTGTGAGAGCTCATGCCTCCCTCAAACAGGAGTTAAAATATAATTTCCTCCTGGTTAAGAATTGCCCTCGTGAAGCGTGAAAAGGGCAAATGAAACCATTCTGTTTCTTGATTTTTTTGTTGTTAAATTATAGGAAAATACCTGCTCACTCTGGGGCCACTTAATTAAGCTGGGTGGCAGGCTGTGTGGAGACGGTGGTAGTGTCAGTTGTGTGTGTTCAGAGTTAGTTTTTCTTGCTGGAGGAGCTGGTTTCTTTGTTCTTGTCCATTACCCTGCTCTTTTCTGCCAAGACTAAAATTTAACTTACCCCTTGTTTATAATGATCACTCAGACTATATAGCTAGTTGGAGAAGAGGAGAAAGACCTTCAAAAGTACAAGGACAAAGCAATTATCATGCTAGCAGAGTAAAGCCAGGTCTTTTTATTGCCTTCCAAAGCCAGTGAAGTGAGTAGGCACAGCAGGGGGCAGTGGAAACCGAAGCCCCTGGGTAGTTATTCCCGACCCTGCCATTGTGTGACATGGGGCAAGTCACTCTACCTCTGATGAGAGTTTATAAAACTTATTTATAAAATGAGGACAATGTTACCCACTCCCATTTCCCTCCTTGTATCAGCAGCGACCCCAACAGAGTCTCAGGGCCTGAGGAGAATGTAAAGAGCAGCTGTGCACAGTCGTTAGGGGCGTGAGCTTTGCAATTAACCTCAGGGCTGTGTGACTATGGGAATGTTACTTTACCTCTCTGAGCCTTGGCTTCCTTGTAAGTGGGGATAATATAATATATGCGATAAGTGTATAATCATATAATGATTATAATATAACCATCGTACTGCCTCCTTGGGTTGTTGTGAGGTAAAATATGATGATGTATCTAAAACATTAAGCTGGTTCCCAGCATATAAGACAGACCCAAAACCGGTAGCTTTAGCTATAGTTATAGTCGTAACCTGAGATCATGCACTGATATGGGAGTCACTGGGTTTTAGGACGGGGCAGGGTCTATGCAGAGCTCTCACGGGGAGAGCTCATTGTTGAGAAAACCAAGGCTGGAGCCTTGCCCGTGGGGCAGAGGTGGCCCAGATTCTGCCTCCTCCAGCCCCCCAGCCCTGGACCTTGTTGCTTAGTCCCACCCTCCCTGCCTCTGAAAGGAAAGGCACACAGGGGGCTGTCACAGAGAAGCGGGGTTGGAGGTTAGCCTGAAGGTGAGAGGGTGGGGTTTTGCCAAGGTAGCGAGGGCCGCTGGTCAGGGTGCGGTAGACCTGTGAATGGTCCTGAGAAGCCCCGGGCTTCAGGGACGCTGGGGGACCTGCGTGGTTGTTGAGCACGTCCCCGGGTGCTCCTGACCTGGAGGAACCCTGGACACTCATCTGTGCTTCTCTGGACTCCCCTCAGGCCTTTGCTAGAGCGTCAGCGCTGAGACAGCGCTTGCTTGGTTTTCTCATCCTGTGCCCACAGCACTGTAGGGGTGGGAAGGTCAGATGAGATGAGACTGTGTGGAGTGGGGTTGGGGAGAGCGCAGTGTGATCCTCAGAAATGAAGGATGTGAGGCCTGGGGGTGGGAAGGGCTGTGAGGAAGCCCATTCACAGGGGCAGGTGGGCCCCCACCGCACCCTGCAAGCCCCCATGCTTGAGGGATGCGGAGGAGTTTGGGGAGAGCTCTTATTTGACTCTTAGACACCCAGCTTCTCAGCCTGCAGCATGTGAGCCCCAAGGATCCATGTGTGTGTAGCAGGGGTCCAGGAACCCCTGAGATGTCTGCAGTCTGTTGGGTATGCAGGGTTTGGGGGTGGAGAAGGGTTTCATGGCCTTTCATCGGATACTCAAAGAGTTCCTTACTTTTCAAAATGTCAAGTTGGAAGGAATAAGAAGCCATTTTCCCTCCTTACTGTCTGATACAAAAGTTAACCTATGATATCTCTGTCGAAGTTTCCCTGGCATCTGGACCTCGTAGAAAGGGAAATCACTACCTAAATCTAAAAACCTGCAGAACTCATCAAACCAAACCACACTACAAACAAAAAACTTTAACAAAAGAGAGATTCTGGTTAAAGGTGTGGGTGGGACACAGTTAAGGGTTTCCCCCGACTTTTCCTCTTAAGCCGGGAGAATAGTTATGTTGTTGTCTGAGGTTCTTTTGGCAAATCACCAAAGAGTTAAGGGTCTCGCATCTTCTCAGTGCAAGGCTTGGACTGCAGACCACGAGCCCTGCTCTGGTTATGGTGGATGAATTGGGAGGGTGGGTTCAGTGCTGAGCTGAGCAGGGCAGCCCAGAGGCCCCTCCACATCTGCTCTGGATCAGTGCTAGAGCAGAGCCTCCGATTACCCTGGGAGAAAGCCACTTAGAAGTGCTTGGACGAGACAAATGAGCTTCCGTGCCGAGTGGATAGTGGAACTGGCGTGGCCCTAAGTTCCCTCGAATGCCAAATTGTGCGATGGGATAAACATGGTGACCGTAGGAGTCAGGGCGTCCAGGTGGGTGCTGGGCTTTCTGGTGTGGGTTGAACTCAGAGGAAAACTGACCTGCAAAGAGGGAGCCCTCCCAGAACCTCTCCAGTGACAGAGCAGGGAGGCTGTGGTCAGTGTGGCCCACTGTGAGCGGGGAAGGGAGTGACCTAATGGGTCTGAACCTGGTGGCCAAGGAAGGCAGGTGGCCTGGGGCCTGGGCCAGTGAAGGAATCTGTAGATATGATGCTCCTTGAGGGAGGGAAACAGGAGAAGAAATGGACACATGCCATTAGGTGGATGGTATAGAGATGGTGGACTACTTAGAGAAGTAGGGAGGTTATGGGGGGCAATTTGGGGAGGGGGAGAAGAGGTTTATACATGTTAATCTGGGATTATGTCAAGCCTCCCTCAAGTTGCAAGGTGGCCAGGTGAGGAATATTGGCCTGGGACTCAGGTGAGAAACATCAAGGCCCAGAGAGATTGGGGGTGATTTCTTGGAGGGAGTTGAAAACCAAAAACTTCTCTAAAATTTGAAGTCTATTTAAAAAAATTAACATTTAATTATTTTTATTTTTGGGGGAGCAGCACCATGTGGCATGTGGAATCTTAGTTCCCCAGCCGGAGATCAAACCCGTGCCCTGTGCAGTGGAAGCAGATTCTTAACCGCTGGACCACCGGGAAGTCCCAAGTCTGTTTTTTAAAATGTTTGGATAATTAAGCCATTTCAAGGGTAATAAATTGATTACAAGATGCTCTTAGGAACCCAGGCTTCTTTTATCTTTCTGCTCTGTCATCCTGACGATATAGCTTTCATCTTTCATGCTTCATCATAGTTACAATATGGCTCTCCCACCAGCATCACATCAAGCCAGGAAGTCATATGTTGAATACGGTACAGTTTTCTGTAATGTAAACAAGACATTCCAAATTATAGTAGTTTATGTGTACAGGTAAAAATTTCTTTCCTGTGTAAGAGTCCAACTATAGATAGTCTTTCTTGGGACTGGTAGAGCAGCCATTCATCCTCAAAATGAGAATTCCAGCTCTGTGTCTAAAGTTGTTACTTCAGGTTTTCCCTTTTCATCTGTATCCTAGCTTCCAGAAAGATAGAAATGGACAGAGGGAGTGCTTGTCCATTCCTTGGGCACATAGCTTTCCCTTGCATGGCACTGGCCAAAACTTAGGTTCATGGTCATGAATTGTGGGGTTCAGTCAGTTCAGTTCAATTCAGTCACTTAGTCGTGTCCGACTCTTTGTGACCCTATGGACTGCAAGCCAAGCTTCCCTGTCCATCACCAACTCCTGGAACTTGCTCAAACTCATGTCCATAGAGTTGGAGATGCCATCAACCATATCATCTTTTGTCGTCCCCTTTTCCTCCTGTCTTCAGTCTTTCCAAGCATCAGAGTCTTTTCCAGTGGGTCAGTTTTTCACATCAGGTGACCAAAGTATTAGAGCTTCAGCTTCAGCATCAGTCCTTCCAATGAATATTCAGGACTGATTTCCTTTAGGATTGACTGGTTGGATCTCCTTGCTGTCCAAGGGACTCTTAACAGTCTTCTCCAACACCACAGTTCAAAAGCATTGTTGGCGCTCAGCTTTCTTTATGGTCCAACTCTCACATCCGCACATGACTACTGGAAAAACCATAGCTTTGACTAGACAGACCTTTGTTGGCAAAGTAATGTCTGTGGTTTTTAATATGTTGTCTAGGTTGGTCATAGCTTTTCTTCCAAGGAGCAAGCATCTTTTAATTTTATGGCTGCAGTCACCCTCTGCAGTGATTTTGGAGCCCCCAAAAATAAAGTCTGACCCACCTTTTTGCCATGAAGTGATGGGACCAGATGCCATGATCTTCTTTTTTTGAATGTGGAGTTTTAGGCCAGCTTTTTCACTGTCCTCTTTCACTTTCATCAAGAGGCTCTTTAGTTCCTCTTCACTTTCTGCCATAAGGGTGGTATCATCTACATACCTGAGGTTATTGATATTTCTCCTGGCAATCTTGATTCCAGCTTGTGCTTCATCCAGCCTGGTATTTCGCATGATGTACTCTGCACATAAGTTAAATAAGCAGAGTGATGGTATACAGCCTTGATGTACTCCTGTCTGTTGTTCCATGTTCAATTCTAACTGTTCCTTCTTGACCTGCATGCAGATTTCTCAGGAGGCAGGTCAGGTGGTCTGGTATTCCCATCTCTTGAAGAATTTTCCACAGTTTGTTGTGATCCACAGAGTCAAAGGCTTTGGCATAGTCAATAAAGCAGAAATAGATGTTTTTCTGGAATTCTCTCACTTTTTCAGTGAGCCAGCAGTTGTTGGCAATTTGATCTCTGGTTCCTCTACCTTTTCTAAATCTAGCTTGATCATCTGGAAGTTCACAATTCATATACTCTTGAAGCCTGGCTTGGAGAATTTTGGGCATTACTTTGCTAGCATGTGAGATGAGTGCAATTGTGTGGTAGTTTGAGCATTCTTTGGCATTGCCTTTCTTTGGGATTGGAATGAAAACTGGCCTTTTCCAGTCCTGTGGCCACTACTGAGTTTTCCAAATTTTCTGGCAAATTAGATATGTTACCAAAGCATAATATTACCCTATATTGCAGACAAGGAAGCTGAGCCTCATGGAGGCTAAGTAGCTTGTCCAGGATCGTGCAGCTGGCTTCAGAGTTTATTCTTTTCACCTCTACTATCTCCTAGGGGAGACCAGAATGTATCCAGAGATGAATGCAGTGACAACCAGCTCTCTTGGACTTTGAGCTTCTGAGCAGATTAATCTTCCCTAGTACTACTCTTTAACTCACTGATGAGTGCATTAAATCCTTCTTCATCCTCCAGACTGAGCACTGGCTGAGTCTCAGAGGTTCAGAAGCTTACTAAGAGGAAGCTTATCCTGGGGCAACTGCTGGGGGGCCCTTGTCTCTGCTTCTGCTGCATTGCCCAATGTGTGTTTTCTACTCTTGACTGAATTCATAGCTTAGTTCAGTGGAGAAACATCTGGCAGCATTGATTCTGCTGTTGACTACAAGAAAAAGTCTTCAAGCCTTTGGCTCCATGCAACTCCATTCTCTTGAGTGCAAGAGAATAATGTAAGCACTTGTTCTTACATTGCAAAGACTTTATACATTTTCTTACAAAAATATTTTTTTGAGAGACAGGGATAGGACTGAAACACATGGGTTTCTGCGAGACTTATTTGGTTAAACCAGATCTTCCCGAGGCCATAGACATTATTGCAGAAGCTCATGTATTCTGAGAAAGCAGGAAGTTTTTGGGAAGTTCCTTCAGCGATAGTGCCGTCACGACCCTGGCACGTGTACCTTGGCTGGAGTCTCCTCCGATTGAATGTCTGTTTTAGTTCTCTCATCACTTGGGTGGCATTGGCCTTGGGTGTGGGCAGCTGATTGGCGTGGCTGCTCCCTGAGGCCTGTGATGTTTCTCCGGCAGTGGCTGTGCTGATAGGAATGGAATCTGAATCTCCCTGGGGAGCTTTAGGTCAAGTTAAACTGCTTTTGCCTCTTGGTCACCAGATTCTGGTAACTAATGCACTCCCATTTCACTCTGCTACAAACAGCAGACTTGGAAGGAGAGGCAGCTATGATACTGATCCAATAAGCCTGTATCAGGGAGAAAAAGACCATTAAAGTGCTTATGATGAACAGGCATTGACAGACTCTCACTGAGTTTAAGTTTTGGAACATGGAAGCTCTATGAAGGCAGATACCAGAGTTTGTATTAATTAGGGTTTTCCAGAGAAATAGAACCAGTAAGATATGCCTATCCATCTAGTCTAATATAGCTAGTCTGTTGGGAGAGATTTATTTCAAGTAATTGGCTCACACCATTTTGGAGACCAGCAAGTTGAAATCTGTAGAGTGGGCCAGCAGGCTGGAAATTCAGGTAAGAGTTGAGGTTGCAGTCTTGAGTCCAGAATATGCATGGCAGGCTCATGGGCAGGATTTATATGTTGCTGTCTTGAGACAGATGGTCCTTTGTGGATCTGACACAGAGTCCAGCACATACTAGTCACCAGTGAACATGTGTGGAGTGAGGGAATGGATGAGGGCACGCCCAGCTGGGAGGCAGCATCAGGGAGGTGATAGGCATACAGACTCTGGGGTCAGGCTGCCTGGGTTGGGTTCAAGCTCTGTCACTTTTTATGTGATTTCAGCTATGTTGCATAACTTTTCTGGGCCACAATTTCCTGACTTTCAAAATGGCAATCATATTACCTACATCATAGGAGTTTTCTGAAGACTAAATCTGTATAAAGTAGTTGGAACCTCATCTGGCACATGATAAGCATTCCATAAATGTTAACAACTATTATGATTATTATTTGCTGAACCCAGACTGACATAGTATCCCACTGGGGAGAGGGGAAAGCATACCCATGATTATTTAATTTTCCTCTGAAAATTTCAGCTGCAAAATAGAAGACATATTTACTAGAACAATGGGGATAAACTGATTATTTTTAAATGGATGAAGTGATTATTTCTCTAAAAGAAGCTAAATGAATCAGCAAAAAGATTTTTAGAGTCAATAATAGCAGCAAGATGGCATATGTAAAAGAAATGCATAACAATCAGCATTACCCAATTACAAAATACAGTGGTGGGAGGAGGGAAGCTACCAAATTTAAGAGACCTTCTGATGGATGTTGTCTATACATTGATATTTGATGTAGATAAATAAAACATGGACATCATGTAATTCTTGAATTCTTAGGATTAAACCTTATTTGGTCCTGTTTTATTATATTCATGTATTTTACGTTTTGGTTTGTCAATTTTTTTAAAGCTATTTCCATCTTAATTTTTTGTGTCCTTTTCTGTTAGATTTTAGTATTGAGGTTAAACCAGTTCCTTAAAACACCTGGGACACTTTTTATCCTTAGTAAACGCTGGAGAAGGTTATCAACTGAGGCACTTGTACAGCAAACGGCAGGATGACGTGAATGATGGTGGAGTCAGGCACTCTGCTGTCAGCCCAGGTCTGTTTCCATCAGTCACGTGACTTTATGTAGGTTACGTTTTGATTCTCTGTCTGTACAATGGGCACAGCAGTGGTACCTGCTCCAAAGGTGGGAGAAAGTTGGGGTGGGGTGAGATGAAGGACAACGTCTGTGGACCTGGGTGCACTCACCACCCCGTGGCCTCTGCCTTGGCAGCCCCTCTCCTTTGCCATGGACCCCTGGGATCTGGCCCCTCATCCCCCATTGAGGGGCTTCCATAGCCCCTTGGAATTTAGTCTCAAATTCCACTCAGATTTCTTCCATCATTGGATTCTGTGCAAAGGGGCAGACAGGGAAGGAGGTGGCAATATCGAGATAGAGGATTTATAAGAAGTAAAGACAACTTTAAAATATATAGGCCTTTTTTGTTCTATCCTCTCTTAAATTCTCTTCGGGTTTAACTTTACCAATCTAATTGCCAGTTTTCTCAATGTACGAGCACAGAAAAGATGGCACCTCCAGCATGGTGGGCTAGTGGCTTCCTCAGAAAGACTGTCCAGTTCTCATACAGGTGCCCAGATCCCTTGTGACCATGGGACTGGAGAATTCTGTGGGAAAAAGGAAACACCTCCTGCAAATGAAGCTTTGCAGTTGTCTGAAGATAAAAGTAGGGGCTCTCAGTGGGCCCTTCTGAACTTCTCCAGAACTCCCGAGGAATTCTGAACTATTTTCTCCTGCCATCCTGTGCTTCCTCCTCTCTGGGCATCTCAAGCGTGTATTTTGTCTGTCGTTCATTTATTTTTGACTTATAAGTGCTGGTAACATGAGTTACAAAAAATCTTCCAGGTTAGAGAACTCTGAGTTTGCTGTTTCTAGTAGTTAGGGTCTGGCCTCTTTCAGGGGTTCACTGGTTGCTGCTCCCAACTCTGCCCCATCTCAGCCCTGGGGAGACTGCGTGCCTGGTGACTGCTATTCCCACTCCACCTTTCCTGGTAGTTCACACAAAAGGCTGTTCAGCAACTCAGTTCAATGCACTTAATGGGTTCTTTCTTTCTAGTGTGACCATAGGAATGGAAGGAGTGTCATCACTAGGAATGCCTAGAGAATTTTAAATAAAATGAGATGGGAAAGGAATATGTTCCAGATGAGGGGTCAGGATAAACCCCCAGAAGAACAATTAAATGAAATGGAAATAGGCAGTGTACAAGAGAAAAGAGTTCAGCGTAATTGTTGTAAAAGTGATCCAAGAACTCAGGGAACCAATGGACGCACAGAGCTAGACGTTACAAGAAGTTTTTAACAAAGAGAAAATATAAAGAACAACCAAGTAGAGTTGAAGAATACAATAATTTTAGTAAAAAATACACTGCTGCTGCTGCTGCTGTCACTCCAGTCGTGTCTGACTCTGTGCGACCCTACAGACGGCAGCCCACCAGGCTCCCCCATCCCTGGGCTTCTCCAGGCAAGAACACTGGAGTGGGTTGCCATTTCCTTCTCCAATGCATGAAAGTGAAAAGAGAAAGTGACATCGCTCAGTTGTGTCCGACTCTTAGTGACCCCTTGGGCTGCAACCCACCAGGGTCCTCCATCCATGGGATTTTCCAGGCAAGAGTACTGGAGTGGGGCACCATTGCCTTACTAGAAGGAATAAATAGCAGAATAAGTGAAGCAGAAGAATGAATCGGTGAGCTGGAAGATAGAATGGTGGAAATCACTCCCAGAGAACAGAATAATGAATAAAAAGAAATCAGGACAGTCTCAGAGACCTCTGGGACAATATCAGATGCACCAACAGTTGCATCATAGGGGTCTCAGAAGGAGAAGAGACAGGACCTGAGAAAATAGTGGAAGAGATAATAGCTGAAAACTTCCTGACATCAGAAGGGAAACAGTCACCCAAGTCCACAAAGCACAGAGAGTCCCAGGCAGGATAAATCCAAGGAGGAAGATGCTGAGACACAGAGTAATCAAGTGGACAAAAGTTAAGGAAAAATATTAAAAGCAACAAGTAACATCCATGGCAATCCCCATAAGGTTATCAGCTGACTTTTCAGCAGAAACTCTGCAAGCAAGAAGGGAGTGGCATGATGTGAGGTAAAAACCTAAACAAGAATACTCTACTTAGCAAGGCTCTCTTCAGATTTGATGGAGAAACCAAAAGCTTTACTGACAAGCAAAAGCTCAAAGAACTCAACATCACCAAACCAGCTTTAAAACAAATGCAAGCTGAGATAGTAGCATTGAAACATATACATTATCATATATAAAATAGATAGCCAATGGAAATATGGTGTACCAGGCATGGAGCTCAAATCTGATGCTTTGTGATAACCTGGAGCAATGGAATGGGGTAGGAGGTGGGAGGAGGTTCAAGAGGTGGGGACATAAGTATGCATCCGTGCGTGCTAAGTCACTTCAGTTGTGTCTGACTCTTCATGACCCTATGGACCATAGCCTGCCAGGTTCTTCTGTCCTCTTCCTGACCCAGGGATCGAACCCACATCTCCTGTGGCTTCTGCATTGCAGGCAGGTTCTTTACCACTGAGCCACCTGGGAAGCCTGGACATATGTATACTTATGGCTAATTTATGTTGATGGATGGCAGAAATCAACACAATATTGTGAAATAATTTTCCTCCAATTAAAAATAAATCATAAAAACAAAAGCTACAGAAAATTCTCCAGGTGGAAAACAAAAGGATACAGTGGAAGTGAGAAATAGATTTAAGGGCCTAGATCTGATAGATAGAGTGCCTGATGAACTATGGAACAAGGTTCGTGACATTGTAGAGGAGATAGGGATCAAGACCATCCCCATGAAAAAGAAATGCAAAAAGGCAAAATGGCTGTCTGGGGAGGCCTTACAAATAGCTGTGAAAAGAAGAGAGGCGAAAAGCAAAGGAGAAAAGGAAAGATATAAGCACCTGAATGCAGAGTTCCAGAGAATAGCAAGAAGAGATAAGAAAGCCTTCTTCAGCGATCGATGCAAAGAAATAGAGGAAAAGAACGGAATGGGAAAGACCAGAGATCTCTTCAAGAAAATTAGAGATACCAAGGGAACATTTCATGCAAAGATGGGCTCGATAAAGGACAGAAATGGTATGGACCTAACAGAAGCAGAAGATATTAAGAAGGGATGGCAAGAAAACACAGAAGAACTGTACAAAAAAGATCTTCACGACCCAGATAATTACGATGGTGTGATCACTCATCTAGAGCCAGACATCCTGGAATGTGAAGTCAAGTGGGCCTTAGAAAGCATCACTACGAACAAAGCTAGTGGAGGTGATGGAATTCCAGTGGAGCTATTTCAAATCCTGAAAGATGATGCTGTGAAAGTGCTGCACTCAATATGCCAGCAAATATGGAAAACTCAGCAGTGGCCACGGGACTGGAAAAGGTCAGTTTTCATTCCAATCCCAAAGAAAGGCAATTCTTTGAGCCAAAGAATGCTCAAACTACCGCACAATTGCACTCATCTCAGACGCTAGTAAAGTAATGCTCAAAATTCTCCAAGCCAGGCTTCAACAATGCATGAACTGTGAACTTCCAGATGTTCAAGTAAAAGCAGAGACATTACTTTGCCGACTAAGGTCCGTCTAGTCAAGGCTGTGGTTTTTCCTGTGGTCATGTATGGATGTGAGAGTTGGACTGTGAAGAAGGCTGAGTGCCGAAGAGTTGATGCTTTTGAACTGTGGTGTTGGAGAAGACTCTTGAGAGTCCCTTGGACTGGAAGGAGTTCCAACCAATCCATTCTGAAGGAGATCAACCCTGGAATTTCTTTGGAAGGAATGATGCTAAAGCTGAAACTCCAGTACTTTGGCCACCTCATGCGAAGAGTTGACTCATTGGAAAAGACTCTGATGCTGGGAGGGATTGAAGGCAGGAGGAGAAGGGGACAACAGAGGATGCGATGGCTGGATGGCATCACTGACTTGATGGATGTGAGTTTGGGTGAACTCTGGGAGTTGGTGATGGACAGGGAGGCCTGGTGTGCTGTGATTCATGGGGTCGCAAAGAGTCGGACACGACTGAGTGACTGAACTGAACTGAGAAACGAGAAAATTACAAAATGGGAAAGCTCACCTGTAAAGGACTGTCAAGAGAGAAAAATATTTTTTGTGCATGAAGAAGATAGTTTCAAAGAAGTCTGTGTTTATAGGAATCTCAAACTTGTCTTTGAAGATGGGTCGAGTGTTGTGTATTTGTAAACTCAAGACTGATAACTTGCACATAGCAAAAGCTAAAAGGAGGGGCTTGTGGGCATTTGAAGGGACGGTGAGTGAAGACTCTGCCTACGAGGAGCTGCCGGATAGAGGCTGCTCCATGTTTTTGTAGGACCATATGAGTGATTTTCTTTTCTCCTTTAAAAGAATTAAAAAAATTTTTTTTTGAAGCCATGCTTTCCCCTCTTATCTGGTCTCAAGAATAAAACATATGATCTGGTACTGTAATTCCTGTGACTTCACATTTATAGTATCATGTGCTCTGGCGAGATTTATGTGCCCTGTCTTCCAGCACAACCACGAAACCAGGAAGCGGGAAAGCACTGTGAGACTGTTATACACAGAGCCCTGAGCGGGAGGGCTGAGCCTTGCCTGCAGAGTGATAGGGCGGGAACTCAGCTACTGAGACACCGAGTTTATTACCCGCTCCTGGGATGGTTCCTGGCTCTTTTTAACCTGGCTTCCCTCTTTTTTCCCAAAACTCAAAGCCTTTTCTACACCAGGAAGACAGAACTCATATGCTCCCCATCTATCTTCTCTTATGTGCTCTGGGCTTTGGTTTTCCTCTATAAGAGTGGGCTGAACCTTTGTGGAAGGAGAACAGTGGGTGGGGGCATCCTGTATCTTCCTCTATAAGAAATGAAGTGAAAAGGAAGCAAAGGTGAGACAAGGTGCAGTGTAAATTGACATCCTAATGACAAATAGCTTACACACTGTCTTTACTAGACCCCGTCTTCCTGTTGGAGCAATAGAGAAAAAAATGTGTCTTGAGTTGTCACACAGCCAATCAGTTCTTTCTGACTGCCCCACTAAGTGTGTCCTTCCTCTATATCCGAAAACATGTAAAAGTAGTCATGGGAATGATCAAGCAGATTTGTGCTGTTACATTCCAGGGATTTCACTTGATGGGCACAGAGTTTAAAAACTTCCCAACATGGTCAGGCATGAGTACACGTGACTCTGTGGAGCAGACCAGGTTTGGCAATGAAATGCCTGTGCCAGTCTAACAGAGTCAAACTTCATTGTTTTATTTTCCGTAAAGTCTTGTGACATCACAGTATTTCAGGAGAGATAGTTATTCACTGTGGGTTTCTGCTTATCTGGGGCCTCCCCAGGTGGGTATGTCTGAACCATCAGGTTGACTGACAGCAGGTAGGGTCACCTTGCCAACCCCTCTGATGCCAATAAATGTTTTGTCTCCTGTCTCCATTAGGCGGGGCAAGAAGCACAGCATCATCCTAAGGACACAGCTGTCTGTGAGGGTCCATGCCTGCATTGGTGAGTGACATCTGCAGAAGGGGGTACTTGCCATCTGCCCTTGGCGATTACACTTGTGATAACTGATGCCACTTCTGGGAATAAAATGCAGTTTTCACTCTTAAGCTCTCTGTGCTTGGGTTAGCCCCTAGCACAGATGGTTAGAGTTTTTAGGGAAGCAGTTTCTGGCAGATGTTTTTGAAAGCTACCTCTTTCATTCTGGCTTTCTTTGCTGTTTGGCTGGTGAGTAGAGCTGGAGGTAAGATGGATTGTTGGTGAGATTCTTTTTGTCAATGTGGGGAGAGATGAGGTTCTTCGTGGGGCTGTGCCAGGGTGAACCTCCAGCCAGCTGAAGTGACCTTCATGTGCCTCCTGGTGACTCTCTGCAGCCCCCTGGCCTGTGGTCTCAGGTGATTGAAATGGAAATCTCAGGTCAGTATAGGATGGGCCACACGTGGATGCACAGCAGTTGATATTGAGCAGATTATTTGTGGTTCAGATGGCCTGCCTGTGGTCACATAAGAAACCTCACCGGCGCTATTCCTGCAGCTATTGATTTTCCCGGACCCGCTGGTTTCTCCACTGTACACGTGGGCTGAATGGCAATGAGCGGTAATTTATGTTAAGCAGACAGGCTCCATGGGGAGGTTTCTTCCTGGCACTGGGCCAAGTTGAGGCAAGTATGTAGCCTAAAAAGAGGACCTAAATTTCGCCTTATGCATAGAAGTTTTCCACATCTGAGTCAGTTTGCATTTATTTAATTTGTATCATGGTCTTAATTCAGGTCTCTAATTAGGAGAGGATCCGTCATTCTTCGAGGCCCAGTCTACACCTGGAGTGTGGCGTGCATGGGGGCAGTGGAAGGAACCGTTTCCAGTCCCTCCTCCTCCTCCCTGCTTTCTTGTTGGAGACCCAGGGATGGGGTGAGGGAGCAGCTGGCGTGGAGGGGAATCTGGGTCATTCTGTTTCATTTGGGGTTAAGTGGGTGAGGCTGTGAGTGTCTTGAGGAACAACCTTTGTCTGACCCTGTGGTTGATGAGTAATTATGCAGCTGACACAAAAACCTCAGGAGCTGGAGGGTCAGTGTGTTGGGAGGGTTCGTGATCTTGTTGAAAACGAAGTGAGAGAAATCTGTGGGATCTTCAGCACTGACCCTGCTTTTCAACTGCCGGTAGCACTGAGTGACCTTAAAATATGCGCGGGCACTTGATTGTATTTAATCATTTACTTCCTTGATTACCTGCTTTATAGTTTTTCCAGTTATTTTATGTGTGTAAATCATGTCTACCTGTAGAAAAGTCTTGTGATCTATGACTTTGGATAAACTCCCTTCTGACCCTTGTCCTGAATCTAGAACAAAGCCAGATGCATACAGTATGCTGAATACAACAAATACTGAATACTGGTTGAAATATAGCAGATATCCAGTCAAATTTGGGACATGAATATGAATTGGTATTTCCCAGGAAGAGTAAGGCACTGGAAAGCAGATTTACATGAAAACAGGCTAGATCAAAGTCCTAATGGGCTAACTTGTTTTAAGAAAATTCACTTATTTGCAGTATATTCTTAAAAATGTTTCAAATACCGGATTTTTCTAGCTAGCTGGCTTCCATGTTACTGACTCACTGCATTAACTGATGTATTGTTCCATAGTCCCGAGTGATACATGTAAACACACATCTCATCCCCATGGCAACTGAACCCCAGCAGCCAGTCCAGCCCAGCCTGCTGTCTCCCTAGACACCCAGGTCTTCCTGCTCAAAGGGTAGAGCTGAGTCCTGACAGGATCAGTGTGTTTGTTCCCAAACCTGCTTATGCCAGTTGTACTTGCTATTAGAATTATGTAATTAAATGGGACATGAACACTTTATAAACTGATTAAGTATGAGTATACAAAGTCACTGCTTTGAGTACGTTGAAAACTATTCAAAATTCCTTACTATAAAAGCATTTCTTGTCAATGTGAGTGGGTTGTGATAACCATAAAAGGTGTAGTGTTATAAAAATCCAGAAGGATTCTGGTCTTTGTAAGTATCTTCAGTACTTGCTCTACTTCAAAGACACCAAGATTGGGCATCAGAGACTGTATTATGTGAGTGGCTCATGAAGGAAAGTCCATGGGGAGTCCTACTAGACCTTTACTCAAAGAAAGGTCATGGCCCTAAATGATGGGCAGGTGCATCTCCTGAGCAGTGTGCCTGCAACCAGCTGTGTCTCATCCCAGAGAAACTGACAGTCAGTCACCATGGCTGCAAGTTAAGAGTCTTAAGGTGCGTATGTGTCATTTTTAAAAGACTTTCTGCTTTAATCGCTTTTCACCGTTAATTACCTCAGGCCTGAGTATATTAAATGAGAAGATTTGACTGTGTGAATTACCATCAATACCCAAGTAGGCAAAGTTTCTTCTTTGTATTAAAAAACCCTCTTTGTCCTTCCGTTTCCTGTTATTGACAAGATCTGAAACAGATTTAATAGCACAATACTAAGTATTATCCTTTGGTTTATGTCTATACAAAGGAATGAACACATCCTATGTGTGGTGTACCAGCTGCCATTGTGACATAGTTTTTCCCTTTCCAAATGGAAGTATTAGGTGAGATTTCTTTGGGATTAAAAAAAAAGACAACCAAACCTGGAACAATCTTAAGTTGAAACGGCAAAGGGAAACATGACAGAGGGAAAAAACCCTTTTCACATCAATTGAATCCCTGTTCTTTTTCAAGATAACTTCCCCTCTTCCCCATCTAAGAAACTGTTTAATGATTACAGGCGTGGGACAGCGGCGGCTCTCAGTCTAGCACCATATGCAGCTCCCCCCAAAACTTTGCTTCCCACCGCACGATTGGACTAGAAGGATCCAGGATCCCCGTAGGCTAATGGGCTTAAAATGCTGGCAAGTGAATTTCTCCAAAGTCGTGTTTTCTTCACCCTAATTCTCTTCTCCTTCACCTCTGTTTTTACTAAGTATAGGAGTGTTTAGAATCCAGGACTGCTTGTTGATGAATTGGAGGTAACATGCCTTTGGAATTCTGTGTTAACGCTGGAACTCTGTACCCGTTGGGATGGGAGTGGAGTGGAGCTTTCACGATTAGCAACCGAGCAAACCTCATGAGAAATGAAAGCCACGGGGCACTGCTCTGATGGTCCCAGCTAGCAACTGAGACAGGGGTCTTTGCTGATAGACAGCAGGAAGCTGGAATGAGTTTTTGGTACATAGAGAGGCCCCATGCTCTTTGTACCTCTGGACTCCTCTCCACTGTATTACTTTGCACATTTTTAGTATGACCGCTTGATGTAACATAAAGTAGCAAACACCGTATGCCTTTGCTGTTTTCTAGTTTCAGTCCCTCAAAAAGATAGTGGTCAAATTATGGAGATGAACTTAACAAAGCTTAAAAAAAAATCTATGAGAGGCATGTGAAGTCTGCATTTAGTGAGGGTAGCTAGAGAAAAAAACTTTTCTGGTCCCAGCAAGTGATCCTATTGCCAGAAGCTGGAAAAACGTTCAGACGGCCAACCGGCCCTGATGACTAAATCTCATCATGCAGAGAAAAGGAGTGGAAGAACTGTGGGGGAAGGAATGGAATTGAGAGTTTAAAAAAAAGTAAGGTTTGAAGTCTTTAGGATCCTAAAGTTAATATCTGCAAGTCTTCTATGGGTTGTCTTTGGAGGCATTGTGTTTGACTTCAGACCTCTGTGCTTCAGTTTTCTGAAGCAAACCCTGTCTTCTCATCAAGCAAGTAAACGGTGTTGATTGATTCTCTAGGACCCATAAGGCTGACACTTTCAAGTATCCAGCTAGAGTTAAAAGGATAAAAAATTGGCTGAAGATTCCAAAATGCCATTTATGCTTGCAGTCCGGAGGAACAACCCATGTGAAGGGTCTTTAGATCTTTTAGAGTGTGTTTCCCCAAACCTCTGAGATAACAAAGGCTGCCCATAAGAGAGAGGTGAGGTCAGCAGAAGCTGGCAAGGTGGCAGAAGTGATTAAGCTCTCCACAAGCTTAGTTTCATCTCTCATTAAAGGTCAAATCACAAGGATAAAGCCGATTTATTTATTTGTTTATTTTGGCTGTGCTGGGTATTCACTGTTGCATGGGCTTTTTCTCTAGTTGTGGTGAGCGGTGGCTTCTCTTGTTGCAGAGCATGGGCTCTGGAGCACAGGCTCAGTAGTTGTGGAGCACAGGCTTAGTTGCTCCCTGGCCTGTGGGATCTTCCCAGACCAGGGATCAAGCCTGTGTCTCCTGCATTGGCAGGTGAATTCTTTACCACTGAGCCACCGGGGAGGGCCACAAGGATACGAAAACAACATCAGGAAAGGCTGTTTCATCCACCAATGCAGAAGAGTCATTTTTCAGCAACTGAAACATCAGCAGAACAAAGCACCAAAATGTAGAGTGTTTTCCTCTCACGAGCTGTACTGTGCAGCTGTGTGCTTTGTGTTACTCTGTTACAGCAGAGAGCTAAATGACAGTGGAGAGTTTCTTCAAGAAGAAACTTCTAGAGCAAAAGTGACTGCAATGATTTGGCTCACGTGCCAACAGATGGAGAGGCGGTGGCTGCCTGGGGCACGGTATTGAGAAGGATCCTGAGGCTGAGTGCAATCTTCTTGGGAGGGATACTGTCTCAATGCCGGCTTTCACTGGTGGTGATGGAGGTGGTATGTGAGTGTGTGGTGTGGGGCTCTTGGTGAGGTGTAGACTTGGTCCATTGTCTGAACCCCCTCTGGCTACAGTGTAGAGGGCCCTGGGCTTCCTGTGCAGAGAGCGGGGATGGAGCTGTGACCTGTGAGCACGGCCACCACCAGCACCTCCCTTGCTCAGGTTCTTTCTTCTTATGCCTGTTAGCGCAAGCAGGAGGGCTTGGCTTCGAAATCCTGACTCTCCCTTTGCAGAAGGAGACTTCCAGTGACTCTTTTGTGTTTTTCGTTTTAGACTTCCTCCCTTTTACAATAAGTCTGTGACCCATTTTTGCCCAGAGTTCTGCTCTCTAGGTAAAGACAAGCTCTTTGGGTTAATCAGATTTAACACTTCTTATCTGTTTCCTATTAATCTGTCTCAGCTCCCAGATGACAGACCTCACGAAATGTCCATGTGTCTAGAAGGCCACTGGGTCTGGGCTGGGGAAGATCGACTTGTTTACTCTCTTCACTCTCTCTGGGGGCTGCCTGCCTCTAAGATGCCTTATAGTCACATAGTAATCGACAGATATGCCCCCCCCCAACCCACCCAAAAATAAAAAGGAAGAAGGGATGTGGGAAGGAGGTGAGACATACCACCAGCTTGTCAAACAGCATATCTGTCATAAATACTATAGACTTAGAGGAACAACCCATGTGAAGGATCAGCAAGGATTTGTTGCCCAAAATTAAAATAACGACAAGAGATTAAAGAATTGCTCTACCACCTTCAGACACACGAGTAAACATATATGTGGGGGTGAATAAAGAAAAGGAGACACAAACTTATGAGAGAACACAAGAACCTTCCAGATGCAGCTGGAAACTCAGGTCAGCTATGGAAATTAAGAGGCATCCAGAGAGGAAATATGGTTGTGGGCAAATGTGAATTGAAGCCCGGGCAAGAAAAGAAGATGTATCAGGGTCTCTTATGCAGCTGTTTCATCTTTGTGCTCTCTACTGCTCTCCCAAGACTTTTCCTTTTTTAAATGATTAATTCATTGCCTCTGTAGGACTATGTTACCTCTCCTCTCTAAGGATCTCTGGATGTTGGATGATGGAATTTGAATATTGCCTTGTAACCATTACCTTGTGTGTGTTTGCACCATTCTAGTGAAATTCTTCCCTGGTGGTTCAGAGGAAAGAATCCGCCTGCAATGTGGGAGTCCTGGGTTCAGTCCCTGGCTTGGAAAGATCCCCTGGAGGAGGGCATGGTAACCCACTCCAGTGTTCTTGCCTAGAGAATCCCCATGGACAGAGGAGCCCGGCAGGCTGCAGATCATGGGGTCACAAAAGAGTCGGACACGACTGAGTGACTAAGCACAGTTCAGTTCAGTTCAGTCGCTCAGTCGTGTCCGACTCTTTGCAACCCCATGAATCGCAGCACGCCGGGCCTCCCTGTCCATCACCAACTCCCGGAGTTCACTCAGACACAGGTCCATTGAGTCAGTGATGCCATCCAGCCATCTCATCCTCTGTCATCCCCTCTCCTCCTGCCCCCAAGTCCTCCCAGCATCAGAGTCTTTTCCAGTGAGTCAACTCTTCGCATGAGGTGGCCAAAGTACTGGAGTTTCAGCTTCAGCATCATTCCCTCCAAAGAAATCCCAGGGCTGATCTCCTTCAGAATGGACTGGTTGGATCTCCTTGCAGTGTACTAAGCACAGTACAGTGAAATTCTAGCCAGTGGCAACAAAAAATTGACACTGAAGAATGTAGTCGTATTGGGGGAGACACCTGTAGCAAATGTTACAAGACAAGTTCAAACCACATGCTGGCAGTTAGACTCCAAAGTTGCTGTCCAGTAGAACCTTACTTCTATCCAGAAAACAACTCCTGGTAAGGAAATCACTGTGCTTTTGATTTCTTCAAGACTGGTCTTTCTATAAATACTTTCCACTCCCAGTTCTGACCTGATGGTGGAGTGTAATGCAAGTTCTAGTTCCTGGCTCTCTGCACCCGTGTCTGTCCCCACGAAGAGATGACCTCGTTTTTATCATGGATCAATAAGACTGTATGTCAGAAAACAAATGCTTTGTCTCCAGTTTCTAGAGACATTGATATCCAGAGGACTTAGGAGCTGAACAGGATGGATGGCTTACAAAGGTCCTGCTGCATGGGGATTCTCTAAGGATTGGGTGAACACTTGTGTACTTTTCAGGTCTTGCTGAGAGACTTGAAGACAACAGGTTTCTAGGGAAGGGGATTCTTTGGGCATTTTACTGATTTCTGTTGTGTTAGAAATACCAAATGGGAGGTATTTTAACTTGTAAAAAGAAGCACTTGCAAAACATTAGTAGTTCAGCAAAATATGTAGCCTTTAAAACATTTTAAACCTAAAAATATTTAAGCTTTAATTTGAAGGGGAAAAAAAAGAGGTTGGAGGAACTGTTATAAATGCTGTTGGTCTCAAGTTTATACAGTAGAGTAATAGCAACAAAATAGCTTGCTCCTTGGGAAAAAAAAAGCTGTGACAAACCTAGACAGCATATTAAAAAGCAAAGATGTTACTTTGCTGACAAAAGTCTGTCTAGTACAAGCTATGGCTTTTTCCAGTAGTCATGTATGGATGTAAGAGTTGGATCATAAAGAAAGCCGAGTGCCAAAGAATTGATGCTTTTGAACTGTGGTGTTGGAGAAGACTCTTTGAGAGTCCCTTGGACTGCAAGGAGATCCAACCAGTCCATCCTAAGGGAAATCAGTCCTGAATATTCACTGGAAAGACTGATGCTGAAGCTGAAACTCCAATACTTTGGCCACCTGATGTTTTCTTGACTAAGTGACCTTTTCTGGGACCACGACCCTTTCTAATTTCCGTCCTCCTCTTCCCCTATTGTCTCCTACTCTACCAACCTACTGTAGTGGCTAAGCTACCTATACTCAAACTCGTTCGAGGTCCTCAACCACTACCTGTCCCTTAGGACCGTACGACGTCAGGTACCTCAACGTTTCTCAGCCTGTACTGACTCGCTGACTTGACTTGACTCGTCTCCTCTTTTACTTTTTTTCGAGTATATTAATTTTAGAACAATAGTAGTGACTTTTCTTCTTGTCGAAGACAACAATTAATGTGGGTCTCCACTGTACGAAACGGACATAGGATCACTGACCTGACACCCACCCTTCCCTCAGGTGAAACGTTCTTGGACCCCGTCAGAAACACCCGCCTCCATACTACGATCCACACGTGAGTTGTGAAGTCCGTGAAGGATCAGAATTTTTTCCGAGGTGAAGCCTAAGACACCACTGGAATTATTGACAGAATCTCAATCTATTACATCGATGTTCATAAAGTTTTCAACATTTTACAATGTTTCTTCTAATCAAACTCTTCTTGAGACGATTTGACCTCGAACAAACAACAAGTCAACGGGTCAGTAAAGGCTGAGACACTGGGGTACCTGACGTCGTGCGGTCCGGAGAGACAAGGAGTGGTAGAGGACTTCAAACGGGTTCAAGTGCAGGTAACGTAGCCGCTACGGTAGGTCAGTAGAGTAGGAGACTACGGGAGAAGAGGAAGACGGGAGTTAGAAAGGGTCGTAGTCCCTGAAAAAGTCACTCAACCGACAAACCTAGTCTACTGGTTTTATGATCTCGAAGTCGAAATCGTAGTAAGGAAGGTAACTCATAAGTCCCACCATAAAGGGAATTCTAACTGACCAAACTAGAGGAACGCCAGGTCCCCTAACAGTCTTCAGAAGAGGTCGTGGAGTCAAAAGTAGTCAAGAAACCTTGAATAAATGGAGCCGGTAAATTTTTTCCGGTACACTTGGTACAAGTGGCTTACTGAGAAAACGTCATAGAGAGAAGAGTGGGTACAAAGTACCTGGGAGAGATGCGTAGGACTCCCTTGGGAGGGGCTGAGGAAAGTGGACATTTTCTCAAGACCACATGCCTGGGATGGGCTAGTCCCTGACTGGGGGTCTTTGCCCTCGCCTGATACTTCTTTTTTTAGGCTATTTTATGTAACCTCCAGGCTTCCCTGGTGGCTCAGTGGTAAAGAATCCACCTGCCAATGTAGGAGACCCAGGTTCTACCCCTGGGTCGGGAAGATCCCCTGGAGAAGGAAATGGCAACCCACTCCAGTGTTCTTGTCTGGAGAATCCCACGGCCAGAGGAGTCTAGCAGGTTACAGTCCATGGGGTCACAAAGAGTCAGACACGACTGAGCGACTAAACAACAGCAACAACAACATGTAGTCTTTAGCTCATCTTCACATGTGACTGCAGACTGATGCAACCCTTCTGGTTTAAAAAGTCTGAGAAGTGCTGCTGAAACATCTAATATAACATTTTTCCCAAACGAAGTTTTGCCAGGCTTCAGAAGATGGTCTTCCAGCTGGGTTCCCCCAAGTGTTGTTCACAGATTGCCTTAGAGGAAAGGAAAGAGCCGAGATAAATGGATTTCACCCTTCAAGAGCTGACCGTGTTTAGTAATGCAGTTATGATCCTTTCTTCTGGCTTGAGTTGCCAACTCCTCTAGATGGAACTGGAGCTTCTGGGTCCCTTCCTGGCTCCATCCTGACCACTGGACATGCGGTCCCTCATTTCGGACTTCGAGTTAGGAAGTCCCTGGGAATGATCGCCTCTGGCTTTAGGAGCTGTCCAGAAGGAACGGCAGGGTTCTAGGCAGGAAGCTGTTGAGTCCTCTTGCTCCTGGCTTGGAGATCTGGTTCATATCTGAGGAGATCTATGATGTAGGGGTTCCGTGCCAGGTAGCTGCTAGCTGTTGAAGCTAGTTCCTTGAAGGTGGACTGTTTTGTATCCAGCCTACAAAACCAAGCAGACCTCACCTTATTTGTTAGTAAATAAAGCCTCTTGTGATATTGTAGTTTCTATTAAGAATGTGGATTTGTTTCTTCATCCTGTTTCTGGCACAGAACTCCTAAAACCCTTGGAATTTCCTAAGTGGTAAGAGCAACAGAGATATTTTTTGTTATATTGACATGATGACTTTTGTACCCCACCTAGGGATGGGGGCTGGTTGCCGCAGGAGCCACCCATGTGATTGTGTGTGTGTTAGCTGCTTAGTCATGTCCAACTCTTTGCAACCCCATAGACTATAACCTGCCAGGCGCCTCTGTCTGTGGAGTTCTCCAGGCAAGAATACTGGAGTGGATAGCTATTCCCTTCTCCAGGGGATCTTCCCAACCCTGGGGATCAGGGTTCCAACCTGATTGAACCCGGGTCTCCTGCATTGCAGGGGGTTTCATTACTGTCTGAGCCATCAGGGAATCCCCACCATGTTATTAGAGGTTTGGAACTTTCCAATGTACCCCCTGACCTTCAGGGAGATGAGAGGGGCTGGATAGAGGTTGGATGAATCACCAATGGCCAATGATTTAATCAGTTATGACCCTGTAATGAAGCCTCTATTAAAAACCCCTAAAGTATAGGTTTCAGAGAACCTCTGGGTTGGTGAACACACAGGGATTCAGGGAGAGTGGCATCTGGAGAGGGCATGGAAGATCCTCGCTCTTGCCCTTGACTTAGCCTGCTGTATTTCTTCCATGTGGCTGTTCCTGATTTACATCCTTCTATAATGAACTGGTGACCTAGTGAGTGAAATGTTTCTCTTAAGTTCTGTGAACTGCTCTAACAGGTTAACCAAGCCCAAGGAGAGGTTCACTGGAACCTCTGATCTGTTGCCGGTTGATCAAAAGCATGGGTAACAACTTGGGATTGGCTACTGAAGTTGAGTGGGGGCATTCTTGTGGGATGACTTATGGGACAACTATTGCAGCATCTAGATAGTGTCAGCATCGAGATGAATGGTTAGACACTCAGCTGGTGGTCTGAGGATGGCCTGTTGGTGTGGGGAAGCCTAGACAGACACACAGACACACACACACTGGAATTGGGTCCAGGAACTCAAAAGAACCACTGAAAAGTTTGTAGAATTGGCATGTATTTAAGTTTAATTCATTTACTTTCAGAATTGAATTTCTTAGGTATTTTCTCAGAAAGAATAAAAGGCAGTAAACAGAATGTGGAAGGAAGTAGAAAGTAACAAAGCTGTACAAGTGGGTAGAGTATCCTTTAAAGAGTGTTTCCAGGAGGACTCTCAGTTCTGGAGGTCTCGTGTGAAGCTGGGGGCCACTCTCTGCCCCGACCCTGGGTAGTTCTGGGTCCCCCATGGAGCTGTGACCTTTAAATCTGCATTCTGAGGTTGCAGGTAAGATGGTGGTGATTTGTGCCAACACCCTGACAGAAGACTGCTCTTCAGAACAGAGCCTGGGTCACTTCTTTTGGGGAAGGGGGTGAGATGCTCTTGGCCCCAATGTAACAAGTTGATGACCACTGAAGAACTCATGAAGACGATGGTGAAGTGTCATGAAGGGTGATTGTGGATCTTCCTGGGGCTGGTGATGGAGTGTGCCCCCGTGGAGATGCTGATTCTGATGGTTCTGAGTGGGGATGGCCAAAGCCTGGTGTTGACCTGTGCAGGCAACATATGATGACTTGAGAGCCTTCTAGCCCCACTGTTGCCTCTTCTTTGGAAGGATCCTTCCTGGGTGGGTGCAGTGTGTGCTCTGGATGTCGCCTAGGGATGGATGATGGACGGATGGAAGGGGCGCAGGGATTTAGGTCTGAAGATTTTGTCTGAAAGCAGAGTCAGAGTCATTATGAATCACACTGCTCTCCCTGCCACGCGCCTTAGTCCAGGGGAGGAGGACCAACACTGCTTTGCCTGGGGCGTTTTGGGGGTAGACGCTGCATGTGAGTCATCCCAAGGCCCCGTCAGCTGCTGTATTGAGCACCTGCTCCGTGCAGGGTGCTTAACACAGGTTATTCCATTTATCCTCCTGACACATTCATTATCTTTACAGAAGAAGAAAGCGAGATTCAGAGAGGTTTGCTCGCTCGCCCAGGGACAGAGAGCTGAACCGCAGAGCTGATTCACATCCGTATCTGTTAACTGGAAAAGTCCTGTT
Organism: Cephalophus harveyi; assembly: GCA_006410635.1. Classification (NCBI taxonomy): domain Eukaryota; kingdom Metazoa; phylum Chordata; class Mammalia; order Artiodactyla; family Bovidae; genus Cephalophus; species Cephalophus harveyi. The sequence goes on along the minus strand of SJYT01050724.1, from coordinate 914,052 downwards.
GTGTTACTTTTTATGAAGTTTTCCTTTTATACAAGCAGAAAGGGAAATTTCCACTGCATTTCCTTCCCACCAGACACTGAGCAAAGTACTATCTACTTTAGTCCTCACAACAGCCTCTGAGGGGAGGGGATTACTATTCCCATTTAACAGAGGAGAAGACTGAGGCACTTGTGGTCAGCTTGCTTGGCTGAGGTCTCGAGGGGAGTATGTGACAGAGCTGAGATACTCATGTGGGTCTTCCTGACTCCAGGGCCTGTACTTGCACTGGCTGGCCTTTATCAGTGATTACCATGCTCCAGGTATCTGCTGAGCCCATCGAGAGAACACAGAGTCTAGAACCAGACCTGCCCTGAGGAGCTGTGTGACTTTGGCAAGTAACCTCACCTCTCTGAGCCTCAGTGTCTTCATTTATCAAGAGAGGATATTAATAATATCTCTTTAAAGCATAATTATGAGGATTAAATAAATATTTCATTGGTACTGGATCCAGGTTTTAGAAACAGTTTATATTGAGTATTGATTTATGGGCTCAAAGAACAGGTGTGTGCTTTAGAATCAGACTAATTGGGGTTTAAGTGCAGCCCCGAATCTTTGTGTCCATGAGCAAGTTACTCAATCCTTTTAGGTCTGTCTGCTTATGTGACAGTGAGGACAAGGGGCTCCTGATGCCTCCCTGCTGGTACTGATGTAAATATTCGTGCAGATGGTGTCTGTACAGATCCAAGCATGTTGCCTGGCATGTGTTACTTGGGGCAAATGGTGAATATCATCATCGTTGTGACAAAGTTTGTATTTTGTTGCTTTACAGCTTGTTAGAGCACAATTGAAATGTGATTATCCAGTAGTTCTTAAAGGAAATTACTTGTAAAGTGTCTGATTTATTCTTAGGTAGAAGTGACTTGTGTGAAATCCATGTCTTCTCTCCAATTCTTGAAGGACCTTATCCAGAACTGAATCTCAGGATTTATGAGATGATAAACTGCAACAATAAACTGTAGAACTCTTATTTAAATTTGAATGTAGCTAATACCCAACTAATCTGGTCAGGAAGCATAGTTAGAACTGGACACAGAACAACAAACTGGTTCAAAATTAGCAAAGGAGAACGTCAAGGCTGAATATTGTCACTTTGCTTATTTAACTTCTATGCAGAGTACATCATGCAAAATACCAGGCTGGATGAAGCACAAGCTGGAATCAAGATTTCTGGGAGAAATATCAATAACCTCAGATGTGCAGATGACACCACTCTTATGGCAGAAAGCCAAGAGGATCTAAAGAGCCTCTTGATGAAAGTAAAAGGGGAGAGTGAAAACGTTGGCTTAAAACTCAACATTCAAAAAATGAAGATCATGGAATCCAGTCCCATCACCACATGGCAAATAGATGGGCAAACAATGGAGACTTTTTTGGTTCCAAAATCACTGCAGATGGTGACTATAGCCATGAAATTAAAAGATGCTTACTCCTTGGAAGAAAAGCTATGACCAACCTAGACAGCATATTAAAAAGCAGAGACATCACTTCAACGACAAAGGTCTGTCTAGTCAAAGCTATGGTTTTTCCCGTAGTCATATATGGATGTGAGAGTTGGACCGTAAAGAAAGCTGAATGCTGAAGAATTGGTGCTTATGAACTGTGGTGTTGGAGAAGACTCTTGAGAGTCCCTTGGACTGCAAGGAGATCCAACCAGTCCATCCTAAAGGAAATCAGTCCTGAATATTCATTGGAAGGACTGATGCTGAAGCTGAAACTCCAATACTTTGGCCACCTGATGCGAAGAACTGAATTATTAGAAAAGACCCTGATGCTGGGAAAGATTGCAGGCAGGAGGAGAAGGGGTCGACAGAAGATGAGATGGTTGGAGGGCATTACTGACTCAATGGACATGAGTTTGAGCAAACTCCAGGAGTTGGTGATGGACAGGGGGTGTCGGCATGCTGCAGTCCATGGGGTCTCTAAGAGTTGGATACAACTGAGCGACTGAACTGGACTGAATGTATTTACAGTATGTTTTACTTGTTGCCCTTTGCTAATTGGCAGACAGATTTGAAACTCTCCATCGGTAAACTTCTGTTAACATTCTCTTTGGTATTACACAGCGGATCTGGTCACCCCAAGACAAGAAGGGCCATTCTGAGTCCTTGGTTTCTGTTTAGCTAGTGACATTTGGGTCATTTTTGTGGTTCTCTTCTTTTCAGTTATCCTGCTTTTGATACATTTTGGAATGTTCCAGTGGAAAGCATTGAACAACATGTTTACTGAACAACTCTCATCTTCACTGAAATGAAGTGGGTTTTGTGTGAGTGCAGGCAGCCTCTCTCCCTGATCCTTTGTGTTCCAGGATCGTGTTCTCCAGAAAGGACTGCTGAAATGGAGGATAATACTTCTCAGAAATCAAACAAGACAAATGGATGAAAAGGAATAAAAACACTGAGTGCTAGTTACTTTGTATCATAATTTTAGGGTTGAAAAATTACGCTCTGAACACTGTAAAAGTAGTAAAATAATTCCAAGTTGATATTTACAAAATGCTCAAATAGATGAGCTGTTCCAGTGGTATCTAAAAATACAATCAATATGTTTATTTACAACAGCTATTCTGTTGTTGTTCAGTCGCTCAGTCGTGTCCCACTCTTTGTGATCCCATGGACTGCAGCATGCCAGGCTTCCCTCTCCTTTGCCATCTCCTGGAGTTTGCTGCCCCCTTCTCCTTTTGCCTTCAATCTTTCCCAGCATCAGGGTCTTTTCCAGTGAGTCGGCTCTTTGCATCAGGTGGCCAAAGTATTGGAACTTCAGCTTCAGCATTAGTCCTTCCAATGAATATTCAGGGCTGATTTCAGCAACTATACTAATGATGGTAAACTTCCCACAGATGGTAAACTTTGGCTGCTCATCAGAGTGCCTGGACATGGGGCTTGGGTGCTGGAGTTGGTGAGGGTGAAGTGGGTGGCTGTGGATGGGCAGACCAGGTTCTATCCCCTTCACCAGGCACCGGCTCCGAGGTCTCCAAGGCCACCAGCAGGAAGCAGTGCAGAGTGCCACGCAGTGCTTTGCACTTCATCAGAAAGCCATAAAAACAATTACCAGCCCATTATGGTCTCTGAAAATGAGGTCACAAAGCTGCCTGGCTAGCAACTGCCAAGGCTGGGTGAGTCACTGATGCAATTTGGTGTAGAATTTTTTTTTCTTTCATGGAAGGTAGTGAAATCTTGAAGAGAAGTGTGTCCGTTAAGATGGCCTCCCAGAATGCCTGGAACAGCTCAGGTCAGACAATTTGAGGTCAGCGTGCTGGTTTGTACCCACTGCAGCTATCTGAATAGTAGGACTCAGGGACAGCTTAGCCTTGGGGTCCTAGGTGTAGCCCTGCTTTTCTTTGACTGTCCTCCAGGGTTTGGGATTCAGTCCTTTCCATGGTCTGACTTGAGGCCCTGTCTTTGTTAGGATTCTCAAAGCTCCAGGCTGTGGCATCTGGCTTGGGGGGCTTGCGGAATTTGGGGTTCTCACTCATGGGCACGACAAGAGACTGCTGACCTGGGCCTTGTGAGGAGGACTTGTGTTGTCACCTGCAAAGGAGGTTGTGTCTAGAATCCAAGATTATATATTTAAAACATGCCAGTTTTTATTTCATAGTATCCTCCTCTGGCATCTCTTAATTTTCCTTAAACAAATGGCTTAGAAAACAAACAAACAAAAAATCAGGTGTCGTGGAGAGGGCCTGCTCAGGTTTGGGGACCCAGACTGTAGTTGAGGGTATTGGTCCCTCTTTAGGGGTGTCCAAATGGAGGAGAACTGGCGGACCAGGGTGGAGCCATGGGAGGCAGGATTCTGATTCTGGTACCAGCATCGTCAGGCAGCCGGACCCAGGACATGGCACTGACATCTCCAAAAATGGAGACCCTTGTGTTTCTCTTCAGAGCTGCTGAAAGGACTGGTGAGCCAGGAGTCTGTCTTCGGTCAAAAACCTGACATCTGGCAGCCCTGCGGGATTTCTATGAGCAGGAGCTTTGTTGCTGCTACTGTTAAGATTCAGCCGTAACTTATGAGTAGGCTTGAAAATATACTATCATTTGCGTTCCTGTAATGTGAGAGATATCCAGCTTTCCACCTGACTTAGACAGTAACTCATCAGCGCTTATGGAAAGCCTCCTGGGTGTCACCACCATGTCAAGTGCTGTAAAGGAAATGAATAGGCGCACAGTAAAGGTAGAACAAATACGAAGCGATTTTTATGAAAGCATAGTTGATTTACAACTTTATGTTAGTTTCTGGTGTATAGCAAAGTGAGTGAAGTGAAGTCGCTCAGTCGTATCCAACTCTTGGCGACCCCGTGGACTGTAGCCTGCCAGGCTTCTCTGTCCATGGGATTCTCTAGGCAAGAATACTGGAGTGGGTTACCATTTCCTTCTCCAGGGGATCTTCCCAACCCAGGGATCGAACCCGGGTCTCCCGCATCAGAGGCAAACGCTTTAACCTCTGAGCCACCAGGGAAGCCCCATAGCAAAGTGATTCATATATATGTGTATGTATGTGTATATATGTATACATATGTAAACTTTTTCAGTTTCTTTTCCATTACAGTTTGTTATAAGATATTGAACATAGTTCCCTGTACTATCCAGTAAGACCTTGTTGTTTATCTGTTTTGTATATAATAGTTTATATCTGCTAATCAAAAACTTCTAATTTATCCCTCACCCTTTTCCCCTTTGGTAACCATAAATTTGTTTTCTAAGTCTGTGAGTGTTTTTGTTTTGAAAATAAGTTCATTTATATCATTTTTGGATTCCACAACATAAGTGACATCATATAGGGTTTGTCTTTCTCTGACTTTGCTTAGTATGATACTCTCTAGGCTCATCCATATTGCTACAGAGGGCATTATTTTAGTCTTTTTTGTGGCTGAGGAATATTCATATATATATATATTTATACCACATCAAGCTGGAATCAAGATTGCCAGGAGAAATATCAATAACCTCAGATATGCAAATGACACCACCCTTATGGCAGAAAGTGAAGAACTAAAGAGCCTCTTGATGATAGTGAAAGAGGAGAGTGAAAAAGTTGGCTTAAAGCTCCACGCTCAGAAAACTAAGATCATGGCATCCAGTCCTATCACTTCATGGCAAATAGATAGGGTAACAGTGGAAACAGTGGCTGATTTTATTTTTCTGGGCTCCAAAATCACTGCAGATGGTGATTGAAGCCATGACATTAAAAGACGCTTACTCCTTGGAAGGAAGTTATGATCAACCTAGACAGCATATTGAAAAGCAGAGACATTACTTTGCCAACAAAGGTCCGTCTAGTCAAGGCTATGGTTTTTCCAGTGGTCATGTATGGATGTGAGAGTTGGACTGTGAAGAAAGCTGAGTGCTGAAGAATTTGATGATTTTGAACTGTGGTGTTGGAGAAGACTCTTGAGAGTCCCTTGGACTGCAAGGAGATCCAAACAGTCCATCCTAAAGGAAATCAGCCCTGGGTGTTCTTTGGAAGGACTGATGCTAAAGCTGAAACTCCAGTACTTTGGCTACCTGATGCGAAGAGCTGATTCATTTGAAAAGACCCTGATGCTGGGAAAGAATGAGGGCAAGAGGAGAAGGGGACGACAGAGGATGAGATGGTTGGATGGCATCACCTATTCGATAGACATGGGTTTGGGTGGACTCTGGGAGTTGATGATGGACAGGGAGGCCTGACGTGCTGCGGTTCATGGGGTCAGAAAGAGTTGGACACGACGGAGTGACTGAACTGAACTGAATACCACATCTCCTTTATTTATTCATTTGTTGATGGACATTTAGGTTGCTTCCATGTCTTGGCTGTTGTAAATAGTGCTCCTATGAACATTGAGGTGCATGTATCATTTTGAATTAGTTTTCATCTTTTCCAGATATATACCCAGTAGTGGGATTGCTGGGTCATATGGTAGCTCAGTTTTTAGTTTTTTAAGGAACCTCCATACTGTTCTCCATAGTGGCTGGATCAATTTACATTCCCACTGACAATGTTAGGAGGGTTCCCTTTTCTCCATACCCTCTCCAGCATTTGTTATTTGAAGACTTTTTGTGATGACCGTTCTGACTAGCGTAGGGTCATACCTCATGGTAGTTTTGATTTGCATTTCTCTAGTGCTTAGCAATGTTAAGCATCTTTTCATGTCACTACTGGCCATCTCTATGTCTTAAAGGTTTGTCCATTTAGGTCTTCTGCCCATTTTTTTCCTGTCTATATTTTGATTGGGTTTTGTTGTTGTTGTTATTGCATTGAATGAGCTGTTTGTATGTTTTGGAAATTAAGCCCTTGTTGGTCACATCATTTGCAAATATTTTCTCCCAGTATATGTTATCTTTTCCTTTTGTTTATGGTTTCCTTTCCTGTGCAAAATCTTTTTAGTTAGGTCCCATTTGTTTATTTTTGTTTTTATTTCTGTTGTCTTAGGAGACTGACCTAAGGAAACATTGGTAATGCTTAGATCAGAGAATGTTTTGCCTATGCTCTCTTTTAGGAGCTTTATGGTGTCATGTCTTATATTTAAGTCTGAAAGCCATTTTGAGCTTATTTTTGGGTATGATGTGAGGGTGTGTTCTAACTTCACTGATTTACATGCAGCTGTCCAGCTTTCCCAATACCACTTGCTGAAGGGACCGTCTTTTCTCCATTGTATATTCTTGCCTCCTTTGTCATAGACCAATTGACCATGGGTATGTGGGTTAATTTCTGGGCTCTCTAGTCTGTTCTATTGATTTGTATGTCTGTTTTGTGCCAATACCACATTGTTTTGATTACTGTGCCTTGATAGTATTGTCTGAAGTCAGGGAGCAGTTCCCTCTACTTGTGTATCTAACTGGAAGCTATGTGTTTGAAGTTTCCAACTCTGCCCTAAGCTCTGGATCTGTTGTTGAGATGTGTGCTGTGTCCACTGGAGACCTGAACTTCATCCATGCCAGTTTCCCACCCCACACTGGAAGGGCTCCAGCCTGCCCAGCACATGTCCCTGGTGCTTTTAGTGTGGGAGTTTCACCGTTCACTCTCCATTCTCCACGTGTGTGATCTGTCCATGTCCTGTTCCCAGGGCAGGGATGGAGGACCTTCCTCTCCCTGAGGGCAGAGGGGTAAAGGGGCCTTACAGGAGGAAGGAGTTTGGGGTTTCTAGAAGCCAATCATAGAACTATCCTGAGCCTCAGCTTTCCCACCTGAACTTGGGGACATAGTTCATATAAATGCTGGAAAATTCTCTGTATACATTTAAGAAGTGTTTTGAGGGAGTCTTTTTAATAGTTTGGCTACATTGGTCTCTCTCTTAAATCTTTTGTCTTTTTGTTGTGTTTTTCTCCAAGAATATTTGTTCATAAAATTTTAACTATACTCTCCATTTCTCTCCTCTTGATTTCTGTAGCATACCGTGTCTTTCTGACATTTCCTTGATTCTTAAACTAGACGCAAGGCCCAAGCTAAGTAGAGAAAACCAAACAAAACTTCTGGAGCGCCTGCGTGCCTCCCTCGGTCAGCTGTCTCTTAGAGAAAATGGACACAGTGTGTTCTTGAGTCTGTCGCTCAGTTCCGTGAAAGGCTCAGGCGGTCAGAGGGGGTCAGGCAGCCCTCTGTTTCTGCATTTTCCCTAATGCGCCCGATCTCATCGGATCTCAGAAGCTAAGCAGCGTGGGGCCTGGTTAGTACTTGGATGGGAGACTGCCTGGGAATACCGGGTGCTGTAGGCTTTTTGCCTCCCCTCTCTCTTGGGATTCCCTGGTGGCTCAGACAGTGAAGAGTCTGCCTGCTTCGATCCCTGGGTCGGGAAGATCCTCTGGAGAAGGAAATAGCAACCCACTCCAGTATCCTTGCCTGGAAAATCCCATGGCTGGAGGAATCTAGTGGGCTACAGTCCATGGGGTCGCCAAGAATTGGACACGACTGGAGACTTCACTGTCATTCCTTAGGAGGGCCGCACTCCTAGACCCAAGAATGGAAGGAATCACCTCCTTATTCCAGGTGACTTACCTAGTTATTGTTACTGTCCTTTCCTGGAGGACTGCGTGTCAAAAGCATGCTGCCTGTACAGATCATGGAATCTGATCCCATCACCTCATGGGAAATAGATGGGGAAACAGTGGAAATAGCATCAGACTTTATTTTTGGGGGGCTCCAAAATCACTGCCGATGGTGATTGAAGCCATAAAATTAAAAGATGCTTACTCCTTGGAAGGGAAGCTATGACCAAACTAGATAGCATATTCAAAAGCAGAGACATTACTTTGCCAAAATGGTCCATCTAGTCAAGGCTATGGTTTTTCTAGTGGTCATGTATGGATGTGAGAGTTGGACTGTGAAGAAATCTGAGCGCTGAAGAATTGATGCTTTTGAACTGTGGTGTTGGAGAAGACTCTTGAGAGTCCCTTGGTCTGCAAGGAGATCCAACCAGTCTATCCTAAAGGAGATCAGTCCTGGGTGTTCACTGGAAGGACTGATGCTGAAGCTGAAACTCCAATACTTTGGCCACCTCATGCGAAGAGTTGACTGACTCATTGGAAAAGACCCTGGTGCTGGGAGGGATTGGGGGCAGGAGGAAAAGGGGACGACAGAGGATGAGATGGCTGAATGGCATCATCGTCTCAATGTACATGAGTTTGGGTGAACTCTGGAAGTTGGTGATGGACAGGGAGGCATGGCGTGCTGAGATTCATGGGGTCGCAAACAGTCAGACACGACTGAGCAACTGAACTGAAATGAACTGTACAGATAGTCCTTAGGATGATGTGACATGGATTTTCACTCTCCTCGGATGTGACTACATCACAGGGAGCCCTGTGTCCCACTCTTCCTACTTGCAGAGAGAGCAGGGACTTCTTCTCAGATCCCAGGAGGACACTGTGGACACCCCTCCTTCTTCACTCTTGCCCAAGGAGAGATGGTGGGTCTGGGAGAAGGCAGTGAGCAGGTGAGGCTCAGCTCTCCTTTTCATGTGTCCTGTTTTGAGGACCCTCCAGGTCTTGGCTCCGCCGTGGGCAAGCAGCCTGTCCCTCTGGTGGGCCGGGGGTCATCCCCTGAGCTGCTCAGGATGCCCTCTGGCCCCAGGGGCGGGGCCAGCTCTCTCCCAAGCTGCATCAGTGGTCCAGCTCTGTTGGTCTGCCTGGCATGCCTCATTTCCCACGTGCTTTTGAATTTAGGAGGGTGAGACCCCGTTAGCCCCACAGAGAAGATCTCTGGAGTTGGGGATGTGGATCCTTTTAGCTCTAGCCCTTCTCCTTAAGGCAGGCAGGGCACTGCCTTGTCAGGCAACTTAGAGAGATGCACCGTGTGCTCAGAAGACGGGGGTGGCGTGTCCAGAGTAGAGATGACAGGCAGCTGCTCCTGTCTGTCTCCCCTCAGCTGGGATGGTGGCTCAGGGCAGGCTGGCTGTGCCAGGCTAAATTAAAACTGGAGATGCCCTGAGCTTTGTTCTTTTTAAGGCTGCAGTATTTGAGGTGAAAGACAGGGAGTGGGTCTAAAATAAAGTGTGACTGTCGGGGCTGTGTGCTCACTGTTGTTGATGGAGGAGGTGGAACCTGTTCCAGGGCTGGGGTCCTACTCTGTGGGCACTGTGGCCGGAGTGCCCAGGACTGCCTGTTTTGATTTTGGGGGAGCACATTCTAGACCTTCGATATTTTCCGTTAACACTTGTCCAAATACTGTAACAAAAGCAATATAGCGCATCGCGCTCTGGCCTCTGCAGCCTGGTGTACCAAGGTGTGAACAAGATGTGGTTTTGAGATGCATGCACTCGTGGCAAACTTGCTTGCAAGAGTGACTACGTCGTGAGTGACTGACGTAGCAGGACACACATGTTCGCCACGACCGTGCTTCTGTCACCCCTCAGGGGAACGTTTGGATGGGGAAGAAGGGATTAATAAACTAGCAAACTCTGGGATCTAGAGTAATCATGTAATAGAATTTATGGAGAGATGGCAGGATTTGGGGGGAAATAACAACTGGAAAACATAGACTAGTCATGAATCATTCGTGGATGAAACCAACTTGGAAAGATCAAGAGTTCACGTCTGTGGACAGGGAATGGCCCTGCCTGAGCTTTCCTGCTTCTTGCCCGTGAAGTGATAGCCGCTCAGTCCTGTCTGACTCTTTGCAACCCATGGGCTGTAGCCCGCCAGGCTCCTTTGTCCATGGGCTTTCCCAGGTGTGAATACTGGAGTGAGTTGCCATTTCCTTCTTTCCACACCCCGACTCCACCACTAAAAAGCTGTGTGACTTCTCTATGCCCCTTTTCTCTCCTGTTGAGCGGGTCAGTCACAGGGGTGTTGGGGGTTGAGTTGATCCACAGCGTGTTTAGAACCCCACCAAGCACACGGCTGGCCCTTTGTAAGCACAGCAAGCAGCTGTGAGCAGCCTCCCAGCACAATGCACGGCCACAGTGCACACGGTGCTCTTCATCCAGTCCAGGGAATAATAAGGGAGGGACGTTTGGGATCCGGTGAGAGTCCAGCTGAAGTATCAGACCATGGAGCCACCTGCCTTTTCTTCCCCAGTCCCTCTGGAGTTTCCCTGAAGTGCTGATGAGAGGTGGTGGCCACAGCTGAGGTGTCTGCTCAAAATGCTTGCCCTTAGCAGGGGACGGAGGAAGGGGGCTCCCTGCCTTCCCAGACCCTGAGCCCCGGCTGCTGCCTACCCCGTCCCTGCCCTCTGGATCCAGCCACGCTGTGCAGCCAGGGCGAAACTTTTCCTGGAACCAGGCGGGTTGCATCTCTGCCTCCTTTGTCTGGCTTTGTCTGCGTTTCATGCTCTGGCGGCTCATTTGTACCTCACCGTGAAGCCCATTCTTTCTCTTTCAGCCACTGTAATGGCAGACGGGCAGGGCGTTTTTAATGAATTACTGTTTTTTTTTGGAGACGATGCTTTCATTATAAATATAATCACGGACTCATAGCCTTCTGGTCCTTACATATCATTTGCCAGTTAGGATAATGGACTAAAAAAGTCCCTGGGAGAGTGACGGGGACAAAGGTCAGCCTGTAACTCAGCCCTGGGTGCTGGCAAATGAAGTGCCTCGCCAACTGGAAGCAGCATAGATCCAGTCTGCCCACCACATGCATGTGCTGAGAGGTCCGAAAATATTCCTGACCTTTGAGAAAGAGAGATTAAAATTAGTAGGCAGCAATGTGGTGGCCGGCTCCTAGACTTTGCGATGTGGTCATGCCGGAGTGTCTGCCATGCCCACCACATGCTTCTGGGATGGCTGCAGGGCAGAAGGCCATGCTGCTCGACGTTAGAGTTAAATAATGCAACGTAATGTCGAAAGCATTTAGGATGGATCTGACGGCTAATGGGATGTTTCCATCCATTCCTCTAGAGGCCTCGGTCTTGCAGGCACTTTCTCTCTCATTGTTTTGTTCCCTCTTCTCCCCGGTAGTGTTGACATTTGGAACCAGAGACTCATTTATCATGGATCCTCCTGTGGATTTTACGATGTTTTCTGGTATCCCTTACTGCTACGTGGCTTCCAGGTGGCTCAACTGATAAAGATCCCGCCTGCCAATGCAGGAGCCACAAGAGACATGGGTTCAATCTCTGGTTCAGGAAGATCTGCTGAAGAAGGAAATGGCAACCTAATCCAGTATTCTTGCCTGGAAAATTCCATGGACAGAGGAGCTTGGTGGCTATAGTCCATGGTGTCACAGAGTCAGACACGATCAGCACATATGCTTGTATACACATGCACACGTACACACTGATTTCTATGCACTAGATTCCAGTAGCAACCCCCCACCCCCCCACCCCAGTTGTAACAGCAAAAAATTCTTGCAGAAATTGCCGGATGGGGGCAGAATTGGCCTCAGTTGAGAACCACTGCTCAGGAGCTGCCCCCAGGAAGCCCACCGAGGGACTCATGAGCTGCAGTCATGCCATGTTGAGAGGAGTCTGATTAGACTGATCCACACCAGGAGAGCTGGTGATGGGTTCCCTCAGGAAGCCAGTAATCAGGAGCCCAGCTGTGTACCTAGTACTGTGTTAGACCCAGAGGATGCAAAGTTGAGGGAAGTTGTTGTCTAAGAAGCTTAAGAAAATGGGTCTTTTGATGGGGCCAGGAGTCTTTCCCTTAAATTGTACTAAATGAGCTTGTTCCTCACTCCTAACTGGCTTGATGTGATTCCCCCCCACCCGCAACATTGCAAAAATCTAGTTCTGATGGTATCCTATCGGAGGGCAGAAAGCTAATCCATCTGGACCCACTGGCCTGGGGTCTACAGACAGACTGGTCATAGGAAAGGCCTTCGGAGGCGACTGGTTTGATCAACACCTGGAAGCAGGTGACATGGAAGGGTTGAAGGAGCTCCTGGAGAAAAGACACACAATTGGGCATGAGGAGGAGCAGAGTGAATCTGGGAGCAGAGAGAATCCTACCTACCTGGACGGAAGACCAAGGCATTAAACGATGTGGGTGTGTGTGATGGGTACAAAATACCAGGGTTTTCTGAGCTGTTGACTGGGGATGATGCTACCTGCTTCATGGGTTCATTGTTTCAAACATGATGATAATAGTTTAAACAGTGCTGCTCAAATAAAGAGTATTAATAGTCTTTGGGTACATAGTCTTACAAAGAGACAATGAGATTTTTACTAAGTAGCATAAGGGAATTACTGAAATCAGATTTTGAGCTGGGGAGTAATATGATGGAAATGGGATTTGAGAAAGAATATTCTGGAAATCACTTTGCTGACAAAGGTCCATATAGTCAAAGCTATGTTTTTTCCAGTAGTCATGTAGGAATGTGAGAGTTGGACCATAAGGAAGGCTGAGTGCCGAAGAATTGATGCTGTGGTGCTGGAAAAGGACTGTGGTGCTGGAGAAGTCTTGAGATTTCCTTGGTCAGCAAGGAGGGCAAACCAGTCAATCCTAAAGGAAATCAACCCTGAATATTCACTGGAAGGACTGATGCTGAAGCGCCAATACTTTGGCCACCTGGTGTGAAAAGTCCCTGATGCTGGGAAAGATTGAGAGCAGGAGGAGAAGGGGATGACAGAGGATGAGATAGTTGGATGGCATCACTGACTCAATGGACATGAGTTTGAGCAAACTGGGAGATAGTGAAGGACAGGGAAGCCTGGTGTGAGGCAGTCCATGGGGTCGCAAAGAGTCAGACACAACTTGTGACTGAACAGCAATAGTAATTCTGGAAATGGTACATAGGATGAATTGGACATGGAGGAGCCAAGAGGTCAGGGTGGAGGTGAGGAGGCTGGTGTTGCTGACCAGCTTCCCCCACTACCAGAGCACTGGAGAGGGGCTTGATGGTGGAGGGAACCTCCAGGATTATACTTGGGTGTGAAGGGTGATTGGAGGAAGCAGTGTTTGGCCTTGATTCCATGATTTACTGGTTTTCGTTAGACTTTATCCTGTTTCCCAAAATGATTGGAAGTGGTGTAGAGTGTTAAAATGACAGAAAACAGTGTATCAAGCAAATATGAATCATGACAGATTATAAGCAACCGATAAATAGATGATCCCAGGCATCTGGGGTGGATTAGTTACTGCAGCTGGTTATTAAACCTCCTGGTGGTTTAGTTGTGAAGGAAGACCGTTGCCATTGAACCTTGATGTTTCTCTTTGTTTGGGGTATCCCTTTGAGATAGTCTGGAGGAAGAAACCAGTATTTTGGCTCAAATTTATTTAGATCCTCATATTGATACAAAGGCACAGAATATATTTTAAAACAGGTTTACAGGTTTTATTGTACCCAAATCTTATTAAAATGGGCATTTCTTATATTGAGCCTCCTTGAAAAAATGGAGGCCCCTTTAAAAATCCTTCCTTGTTGATGTCTGAGTGATGTCATTTCTGTTTTTAACCAAACTCTTTCTGAGGCTCAGCAGGTGTCCATGGAGCATGGCAGATCTTGGTTCTGGTTTCTTCCAGGGCCCCTCAGGGTTGTGGGGCTTATTATACTGGTGTGCAGATGTGTTTCAGTGACATATGTGTGGGCTGAATTCTGCAGAGACAAGGCTTACATTTTGGTTTGAAGAGACTGGAACAGGGCTCAGAAAAGCCAAGAAAAAAAGTGATCACATGTGACCAAATGTCCGTCCATCTCCAGCACGGGCTGTGGCGGGGGACTTTTATCAGGCGAGAGTTTCTGCCTCTCTGGGCAGAGACAGAGCCCTGATAGCTGGCTTGGGGTTTTGATGAAGAGGACTCTTTGTTTTTTCCCAGCTGTTAAAACCTGGTTCTGTCTTTTAATTGGTTTGTCTTTATAAATTATGTTTTCCTAGACTTGTTAATTGTTCTTCATCTGTACAGGGCCTTTTGCATTTAATGCAGTTGACTTGATTTAGAAACTGTAATTTTATTCTTTTGAATGCAGCAGTTTGAAAATTAGAAGGCATAAAGGACAAAGAGTGGACAGTCCCCTCCCATCCCTGCCGGCCACCCTGGTTTGGCCTGTCAGTGTCATAAGCTTCTTAATGCATCTTTCCAGGGATGGTCTAAGTGTGAGTGAGCAAATATGAGCACACCTACCCATGCACTAGTGCTCGACGGTGCACTGACACGGCCATTTATTTAACTGGCCCTTCCCAAACCCATGCACTGATAGTGAACTGTTGAATGCGAGGACCCATAGACTTTGAATGGCTGTCTGAAGGCAGTTCAGACAATGTTCTTTATGAGTATTTTTGAAGACCTTTATGAGTATTTTGCAGAGAGAAAGCCAATCAGGGGATCCCCAGCAATTTCCAACCCTGCTGGGAGGAGCGACTGATTTGTGCAGATGGTCTGTGCATTCAGCTTTGGGCATGTTGAGACTAGAATAAGGACCAGATCTCTTACTTAGAATGAAAGGTACTAGAGGCATGTGAGAGAGGAGAACTGGGTTATGGGTGTAGGGTTGCTTCTGATGCTGAACTCAGACACAGGAGTGGATAGAATAGCCCATGTTTACCCATTTACTTTAAGTCACATTCCCGGAAGGGTCAGAATAACAGTACTTAGCGATAGAGGTGGAGAAGGCAATGGCACCCCACTCCAGTACTCTTGCCTGGAAAATCCCGTGGACGGAGGAGCCTGGTAGGCTGCAGTCCATGGGGTTGCTATGAGTCAGACACGACTGAGCGACTTCACTTTCAATTTTCACTTTCATGCATTGGAGAAGGAAATGGCAACCCACTCCAGTGTTCTTGCCTGGAGAATCCCAGGGATGAGGGAGCCTGGTGGGCTGCCATCTGTGGGGCTGCACAGTCGGACACGACTGAAGTGACTTAGCAAGCAGCAGCAGCGATAGAGAATTAAGGTTCTCTTTTTACATTTGCTCTCTTTATTTTTTTTTAGTTCCCTATCTGTCCCTATCCCTGTCAAAATGTTCAGCTCCTCTCTTTATTTAAGCCCTCACTTCCTCTTAGTTCTACAGGTACCTTCATGTTTCAGTTCAGTTCAGTTCAGTTCAGTCGCTCACTCGTGTCCGACTCTTCGCGACCCCGTGAATTGTAGCACGCCAGGCCTCCCTGTTCATCACCATCTCCCGGAGCCCACTCAGACCCACGTCCATCGAGTCCGTGATGCCATCCAGCCATCTCATCCTCGGTCAACCCCTTCTCCTCCTGCCCCCAATCCCTCCCAGCATGCTTTTCCAATGAGTCAACTCTTCGCATGAGGTGGCCAAAGTACTGGAGTTTCAGCTTCAGCATCATTCCTTCCAAAGAAATCCCAGGGCTGATCTCCTTCAGAATGGACTGGTTGGATCTCCTTGCAGTCCAAGGGACTCTCAAGAGTCTTCTCCAACACCACAGTTCAAAAGCATCAACTCTTCGGCGCTCAGCCTTCTTCACAGTCCAACTCTCACATCCATACGTGACCACAGGAAAAACCATAGCCTTGACTAGACGGACCTTAGTCGGCAAAGTAATGTCTCTGCCTTCATGTTTAGAGGTTACTATTAATCCTTATGAGCCTGGTGGGCTGTAGTCCATGGGGTCGAAAAGAGTCAGACACAGCTGAACTCAGCACAGAGAGAGAGAGATCGAGCCTTATATTCATACCTTTCTAGTCACCTGTGTGTCTGCAGCTCATTCTCCAGTTAGGAAGTCTTTGAGGTCACAATTGTTTTCATGATAATTCTAAGACATTATTTCCCCTGTTTTCAGCTACTCTCTTTCTCTCACAAGTGCACAGTGGAGTTATCTAGAAGTTATGTGACTTGTGATATCACAGCAGTTTAAATGCATTAGCAGACAGGTGAGTCTGGCTGTTTGGTATTCGGAGAGATCATAAAGAGGTTTACAAAGATGAAAACAAGGCTACTCTTCTCTAAACTATTTTGGTTTACAAAGACAGTTATTTTTCCTAAAATATGTTGTTTATGTTAGCATATAGTGGGTTTGTTATTTGACTACATAAAACATTAAAATTTTTCTGTTTTAATTTATAAAAGGTAAATTATGTGGCTATCACCCATGCATAAACAAAGCTTCTTGGTCCCCTTTGAAAAGTGTCAGGAGTTGGAGATAAAAAACTTGAGGACCCTCATTCTAGCAGATATTTTTAGGAGAAGCTTCAGGGTTTTGCACATTGTTAAGTTTATTGGTACATTTGTACTTAAAATGTTTGCTCTGTATGATGTCGTCAGCTTATATTTTCTTTCCTTGTTATTCTATCCTGCAAAAGAGTTGCTTTTGAAAACTGAAGACGATCCACTTTTCTTTCCCTTACATGTCATTTTTTATGCTGAGACTCCCAAAGGCTTTTTTTTTCTTCTCTAAAGTTCGGTAATTAGACTGTGTCTTGGAGTAGGTCGTTCTGGGCTTATGTTCTCAGGTACATAGCATGCTCTTTCAGTGTGTATTTTCAAATATATATACTTTTTAATTTGAGGAAAGTTTTCTTGTATATTAGCTTTTGATATTGGTTCCGTTCCCTTGTTTTGCTTGTCTTCTTCAGGGACTCCTGTTCTCTGTGTCTTAGAGCTTCTTTGTCTACCTGTCATCATTTACTTTCTTTTGAATAATTTTCTTCTCCTAGAATTAAAATCCTCATTTGGGACTTCCCTCATGGTCCAGTTGCTGATCCTCTATGCTCCCAACGCAGGGGGCCCAGGTTCAATCCCTGGTCTGGGATTGATCCCACATGCCATAACTAAGAGTTCGTATGCCTCAGTGAAGATCCTGTATGCTGCATCTAAGACCTGATAAGGAAATAAATATGTAAAAAATTCCTATTTAACTTTTTTACATACCAAAGATTATCTGTTGTATTTTTTTACTCTTGTGTTTCTTCCAGTTTAATAATCACTTCTGAGTATTAGTGATTTTCTTTTCTTTAACATACCTGAATTCTGTAATTTTATTTCTGTGTTCCCAATTCTGATTTATATTGTTCTTTCTTGTCTTATGTCATTTCTCTACATTTTTTATCCCATTTTTAAAAAGAAGTAGGTTACAAATTTGATTTGTTCTTTACTTTCTGGCATGCTTTCCTTGTCTATAAAAATGTTTTTCAGCTCCTTATTCACTTTTCCCCTCTAATAACTCTGTGTGCAACTTGATCTTTATACTTCTTTGTTGTTCATGTGAAATTAGTTTTCCTCAACTTTTAGAAGGAGTCTTGGTTCAGAGTTGTTTTTTCTGACATCACAGAAAAGCCTGTTTTAGTATAGTGTTCAGGAACATGACTGGTTGCATTCTGAGATTTCTGGGCTCTGTTTCTGTCTCTTGTTTTTAATTGAATCATCACTTTCCTTTGTACTGTTGCTTTTATCTTGCTCAATTTTGATTCCGCTCCCAGCGGTTACTTTATCCTGGAAGGATGTCCCGGGGACTAGTTTTAAGAGTTCACAGGGACTAGACTGCTCCAGTCTCGGAGTCCAGCAGTGGGCTCATGACTTGTCTTGGGTTGGATTGGTCAATACCGCGCTCAGTTTCAGCTGCTATTCTCATATCAGCCTGCTGGATTTTCCAGTGAATACCTGTTAGCTATTTTGGGTTCTTCTGACCTCACGTCTGTCAGGTGCCTCGTCACTTTCCTCTGTTTTCTGCTGAACAGCTGACAGTACCCCGGTACCATGCAGCTGGCGGTTCGTCCTCATCCACCTGTGCTTCAGTGTTTGTGGAATTTTTTCTCACCTAGTTGTATTTGACATTTGTCATTTGATTGTAAAGGCTGTTTATGATGTTTTTGTTTTGCTACCTGGTTGACTTTTTTTTAAAAGATAGTACTTAGAAAATTAAAAGTATTTTGAGATAATTATAGATTTACGTGCTGTTATAAGCATGTTATGGTTACATTCTGTTATAGCATACAGAAAGAACCCATTTCTCTATTTTTATGTGGGGTTTTGGAAGAGTTAAAAACTATGCCTCTGTCACTGCCTCTATCTTCATGGAATCCTCTCTTCACTGGTAATTAAAAAAAAAATCCTTAAAATTGTTATTTAAAATTCATTTTACCCTTGTATAACCAACCCCTCAAAACAGTAGTGAATGGTTTAAAGATAGTAGATTCCTTTCCTAGTGTATAAAAGAAGTCTGAATGTTGCATTCCAGAGCTAGCTAGTATCACAGGTCCAAAGTCATCAGGGACATGGTTCTCTCGATGTTCAGTCACTCTTGGCACATCCCTTCCTGTCCAAGATAACTGCCTGAGCTCTAGTCATCACTTCTGTATTCCAGGCAGCAGGGGGAAGGGAGTGTAAAGAGACTTTCTAGAAGTTTCTGCCTACTTTAGATTGGCCTGAATTTAGTTCTGTGGCTACTGATAGCTGCTAAGGAGTCATGGAAATGAATTCTTTTAGCTGATTGCAGGGCCACCCTAAGTAAAACTGGGGTTCTTTCCCTAAGAAAGAATGGGAGAGTGAATATTGATGTAGGCAACTCAGAAACAAATGGAGTTTTCCTTCAATGAGCTTAAGCACAAGCTTACAGAGAGTGAATAAATATGTTAGAAGTAAAAAGGACATTTTGAGTGTCATTTTAATCTTAACATCTTTTTCTTATTAAATTTATGCTGTTTTGCAAATTAAAACAATTCAGTGCTATGAATTGAACTTTCTGCACAAATCTCAGGATGCTGATGGAATCACAGTCAGCACAGATCTTTCATCTCTTGGGAGCAGTGGTGGGAGAGGGGAGATGGCTCCCCTGTCTGTCTTTCTTGCAGTACTTCCTAGGTCACTGTCTTTTAAGTGTGGTAACAAGCCGACTCTGGAGAACATCCAAGCTGTGATGACTGTGAATTTAGAGGGTTCCTTGGCTTCCTAACTTTCTTGGTTTAGATCGGTAAGCATCCATATAGCCTCTAAAACGTAAGTACCATGGGGAGAAGTGTAGGGTGACTTTTCCATTTTCATACTGAAGCTGGAATGTCCTCACAGGATTTTTTGCAGTTCCCTGATATACTGGAGTCAAAGAATTTGACAGAATCCAAGTCTGATGTTGGGTTGGGGGAAGTTATGTCGGGCTCCCTCTTGTATGAAGTGTGACAAGCCTCACGTGGTCTCTGGTGACAGTAAAGAGACTCACCTTCTCATTGCCATCATGTATGTGTTGGCTGTTGTGGATAATGCTGCTGTGAACATTAGTGTACATACATCACTTTAGGATTCTGTTTTCTATTGTTTTGGTTATATATTCAGAAGTGTTGTTACTGGATCTTGCATGTGTGCGTGCTCGGTCATGTCTGACTCTTTGTGACCCCATGGACTGCAGCTTGCTGGGCTTCTCTGTCCATGGAATTTTCCAGGCAACAGTACTGGAATGGATTGCCATTTCCTTCTCCATGGGATCTTCCCAACCCAGGGACTGAGCCCATGTCTCTTGCATCTCCTGAATTGGTAGGTAGATTCTTTACCACTGCGCCACCTGGGAAACCCCTGCTGGATCATATGGTACTTTCATTTTTAATTTCTTGAGGAAACACCATATTATTTTCCATTGTGGCTGCACCATTTTACATTCTCACCAACAATGCATGAAGTTTTGACTTCTCTATATTCTTGCCAACAATTGTTATTTTTTATTTTGGTTTGACAGCAGCAGCTCTAAGGGGTGTGAAGTGATATCTCATGGTGGTTTCGATTTGAATTTTTACCATTAAATTTTTGAATCCTTACTTTCCTTATCTTCAAATGGAGAAATCCTAGGCTATTCTTTATATGTTGAATGGGCATTTGTTTTGGAGTCAGATTTCCACATGGTCCATGTGCTGCCACATGGGCTGAAAGAAGCTTCCTCTGTGCTTCATGGAGTTGTGTGTTCAACTCTTGTAGTAAAACTGTTACCTCATTATAGTTGTGCTCCGGAGCCATATGAGTTTTACAAAAAGAAAGTAAAACAGAATCACAGAGGCTAAAGTTAATTGCCTTTTAGTAAAATCTCTGGATGCAGAAGAGACATTTTTTTTGTTTCTTATTTTACATTTGAAGAAGATCTTGTCATTGCTTTTTCAAAATTACTTGCTGTTTTCCAAAAAGTTAAAAATTAAAATTCTGCTTAATTGGGAGAGGTGCTAAGCTTTGAATACTGTAATTACTCAAATTAGAGCTGCATTGTAATAACTAAGGTCCTGCTAACATTTTAGCTGGTGTTGGGGGTGGGGAGGTTGTTCAGGTTCTTCAGCAGCAAGACTTTGGTCAGAAACACCCAGAATCTTCAAGAAAAAAATTTGGCGTCTTTTTTTCCTTAAGTAGAACACTTACCTTTAATAAAATAATATATCTTGGCTCTCAGTTTCTCCATTATTTCAGCTGTTTGTCATTTTCCCTTGCGCCTCGTCTTTCTTGCTCTTTCCCTTCCCTTATTCAGAACCTCAGGATTTTGAAATACCACCCTCCACTTCAGGTCATGCTTGTTTGCAAGCTGGTTTCAAGTCTCACATGTTTGCAGGCAAGTTATTGACTGTTTCTCCCTTTAATCATTGCTTTTTAAAAAAAATCTGTGGTAAAATATAGCCCCATCAAATTAACCATCTTGGCCATTTTGTAAGTGCACAGATCAGTGGTATTAAATTATTCACATTGTTGTGCAACATTACCACCATCCGTCCTCAGAATGAATCTCATCTTGCAAATCTGAAACCCCAGGCACATGAAACAGCAACTCTCCATTTCTTCCCCCCAAGTCCCTGGCAACCACCCTTATATTTTCTGTTTCTATGAATTTGATGACTTTTAGGTTCCTCATAAAAGTGGAATTATACAAAGAAGAGAGAGAGATACTGTTCGTGCCCACTTCCCTTCTAAATGGGAGGGAGAATTTTCTTTTTTTCAATCTGGTTGGTTACTCTCTGTCTCCCCCAACCCCTGTTCTTTAGTGGAGACCCCCGAACCTTCCTATACAAAGTGTCGTCTCTAGACCGGCAGCATCAGTGCCACGTGGTTAGGACACACCATCTCAGGCCCCACGCAGATCACTGGGTGAATGGTGAGCACTTTCAAGGTGGGGGTGTGCCTCTCGGGTTGATTTGAAGGGAGGCATCTGTGAGACCCAGGCCTGCAGGCTGGGGAAGCGACAGGCATGGGGAGTAGTCTCACCCAGCCTGTCCACAGAGATGAGAACAGTCCCAGCTCTGGGACAGTGGGGATGCCTGGGGGCAGGGGGCAGCGGAGGGCTCACCCATGTGACCAGGAAGTGGGTGCCTACAGCCATCTCTGTTGAGTTGGAGGCCTTCTTTTTTCTCCTTGGACAGCAGAGGAGAGGACCTGGCTTAGAAGCAGATGGTCAGAGAAGAAAAGGGGATGTGTGCTGGACGTTTTAGGGAGGAAAGCCCGGGAGGGGGTGGGGGCCACAAGCTTCTGTTTCTGTGTCTCAGTTGTGAAGGTCGCAGTTTGGCTGGCCTCTTGTTCCAGCAGGACCACAGGGTGACTCTTCATCCCAGACATCAGCCACTGAGTACTAGATACAGGAAAGAAACCTTTTGGATAACGTGATGCATGGTCTTTCTCACCTGCCAGGGACATCTGAAGGAGGAGCAGGCAGGTGACTTCAAGAGAGCAGGGGCCCAGGAACTGGATGCCAGGTTCCTGCCCATTGCCTACTGTTGTGTGGCTTTGGCTGGGTCACTGCCTCTCTCTAATCCCCGGTTTCCTAGTCTGTAAAATGAGCACAGCTGCATCTCGTGCTCTCTGGGCTTTTGTGAGGATCAGATGTGACCAGGGAAATGAAAGAGTTGGAAGCCTGTGAGCTTTTTGCTTCCTCTGGCCTTGAGTTTCACGGTTGAGGCCTCTGTGCAGGGAACCTCACCTGGGGTGCACCACCGGTCGGTGATAGTTGGCTCAACCAACCTGAATGCCCATTTTGCCAGTTTATTGATTTAGAATATGTTAGCCACCCAGGAGACAATGCTGGCAGGGATGTGGCTGGCTCCTCTCCTCACAGGTCTGCAGGCTGGAGGCTGGGATGCAGACGGGTGTGAGGGGGGAGGTTCGTTGGCTGTGTGACTCACGTATTTGATGGTGTCAGGTGGGGGAGCCCAGTGTGACCCGCCTGTCTCACAGGGACTGGAGGCTGTGGGTCAGGACAGGTTTCCCTCAGTGCTGCTACCAGCGGGATTGTGAAGATTTTTACATTACCATCTCACACATTTCGGTACATGTGTGCAACTTTTTATGAATTTGTTGAGATGTAAATCAAACATGCTGTAAAACTCCCCTTCCTTTAGAAAGCATTCAGAATTCTCCCTGGCTTTATTGTGTGTTCACAGATTTGTACAACCATCACCACTACCTAATTCCAGAACTTTTTCATTAATCCTCTAGAGAAACATTGTACCCAACAGCAGTTACTCTCCAAGAAGCTCCCTTACTCTCCATTCCTCTCTCCACGTCCTTGGAAACCAGTAATCTTCTTGTCTCTAAGATTTGCCTCTTCTGGAAATTTCAGATGTGTGGTGCTCAGTTGCTCAGTCATGTCTGACTCTTGTGATCCCATGGACTGTAGCCTGCTGGGCTCCTCTGTCCGTGGGATTCTCCAGGCAAGAATATTGGAGTGAGTTGCCGTTTCCTTCTCCAGGAGATCTTCCTGACCCAGGGATCAAACCCCCGTCTCTTGCATCTCTTACATTGCTGGCAGATTCTTTATTACTGGGCCACCTGGGAAGTTTGGATATTTCGTATAAATGGAGTCATATGATATGTGGCCTTTGTGTCTGGTTTCTTCCATTTAGCATAGTGTTTTCAAGCTTTGTGGCTTCTCTTGTGGCTCAGATGGTAAAGAGTCTGCCTGCAATGCAGGAGACCCGGGTTCGATCCCTGGGTCGGGAAGATCCCCTGGAGAAGGAAATGGCAACCCACTCCAGTACTGTTGCCTGGAAAATCCCATGGATGGAGGAGCCTGGCAGGCTACAGTCCATGGGGCTGCAAAGAGTCGGACATGATCGAGCGACTTCGCTTTTACTTTTCAAGCTTCATCTTCGCTGTAGCATGGATCAGTACTTAATTCCTTTGTGTGGATGAACACTGTTCTGTTGTACAGACTTAGCACATTTTGCTTGTCTGTTTCTCAGTTGATGGACATCTGAGTTTTTTCCCCTTTTTTAGCTATTAGGACTAATGCTATTGTGAATATTCATGTACACTGTTTAGGTGAACATACATAAGTTTTTCAGTTCTCTTGCATATCTGCATTCTTTTAACGTTCATTAAAAAAGCTGTTGGTTTCTTTACGTGGGACTCTTTTACACATGGTGCTTTTGAGGTTGTGATTGATCATTTTAGTCCTGAGAAGAGGAGAAGATGACATGGAGCAGGGGCCTCTGGGGCAGGCACAGGGTAGGAGCAAAGAACTGAGTTGGAAGGCTTGGCCTTTTTAGTTTTTCAAAGCAGAAGACCTGCCTGAGCTCCAGAGGTGAGAAAGCCAGCCGTCTCTTGCTCTTCCTTTCATCACGGCAGCCAGGAGGCCTTCCTGAGTAAAGATCCATAAACTGTGATGACTGCAGAGGACCTGAGTGCTCCTCTTGATCAATATCCAGGCATCCCGGTCAGTATCTCGATGTGCATGTGAAAGTGCCCCAGGGAGGAAGGCTGACTTGTCCACGGTCTCGCAGTTGGCAACCAGCAGGGCCTGGACTAGAGTCCGCTCTTCTGTAACTTTGATCCGTCGTCTTTCCCTGACATTCACAGCCTCCCCTTTGAGGTGGCACTATGGGAGCCCTCTGAAGCTCGGTCCTTTGTGTCTGAAAGGGAAATGGCTTTGTGCGGAGTGGAATTTCATCTCTCTCTGAATTTTAAGGCATTAACAAATATGTTCCACTTTTCAGAGTATCTAAACTAGAACCACAGTGAGTTTTCATCAGCTGGAGAAAACCCACCGTTTACACACGGCAGCCTCTTTTGTTTCACATCTGCCAAGAGGCGCTTTAGCCAGGCTTGAAGTTGTGGCCAACGGTTACGCAAGTCAGAAACTCCAGCTGGCCAGGGGGTAGGAAAGTTCTCCTTGGTTAGACTTTGCTAAATCATGACAATGAAGTGAAAAATCTGTGAGCAGAGTTTTGTAGAGAAGGGGCTGTGGTAGTGCGGGGTGCAGGTTCCTGGGCTCCTCAGAAACTGCTGGGTGATACCCTCCAAGGCCAGAGCTGGAGTGGGCCCTGGGGCCCCTGGAAAGCTCTGGGCAGGTGGAGGGGGCTGGGAGCTGTCTCTGGGGCTTCCATCTTCCTGTCTCCTCTGGAGGCTGGCCAGGGCCGTGCTCTGTCCTCCACAGCCTCCCTGCAGACCTCCCTTTGGAAAGAGACTGGCTGAATAGGTCAGACATTGTTGAAGGTGACAGGTACCCCAAGGCATGCCTGTGTAGAAAGGATTGTGATTCGTTGACAACCCCCCTGATTCTCTTCCTGCCTTAGAAAAAGACGTCTCAGGGGACTTCCCAGGCGGTCCATCTTCCAATGCAGGGGCTGCAGGTTCCATCAGGAGGTGAGATGGCCCATATGTCTCGGGCCAAAAACCCAGAATGTAATAAACAGAAGGAAGAGCATCACAAATTCAATAAAGACTTTAAAAATGGCCCACATCAAAAAAGAAAAAAAAAAAAAGGATGTCTCAGATCATCTCCAAGGTGAGTGCGACGTCCTTCTTTGGTGCTGCCTACTGAGTTTGGAACGTTAGAAGCCCACACGTGTGCTGGGGTATTTTTACAGATTCATGCTCTCACAGTGGAATTTATCATTCAGGGGGTCTTACCATTCATCTTTGTAATAAAAATTACGCTCTAGAGTTTTCACACTTAATTATAACAAAAAACACTGGAGAGTTTAGTGAAAAACACAAACTAAAATGTCATATTAGCAAAATACATATTTTTTGTAATTCAACAAAAGAATTTTTTCCTTATTCTTTATTTTTGTTGTTTTTTTAACACCTAAACATTTTTTTTTTTAATTTTTACTTTATTTTACTTTACAATACCATATTGGTTTTGCCATACATTGACATGAATCCACCACGGGTGTATATGAGCTCCCAATCCTGAATCCCCCTCCCACATCCCACCCCATATCCTCTCTCTGGATCATCCCCGTGCACCAGCCCCAAGCATCCTGAATCCCGTATCGAACATAGGCTGGTGCTTTGTTCTTACACGATAGTATACATGTTTCAATGCCATTCTCCCAAATCATCCCACCCTCTCCCTCTCCCACAGAGTCCAAAAGTCCGTTCTATACATCTGTGTCTCTTTTGCTGTCTCGCATACAGGGTCATCATTGCCATCTTCCTAAATTCCATATATATGTATCAGTATACTGTATTGAACACCTAAACATTTTGTACTGGGGTATGGCAATCCACTCTAGTACTCTCTTGGCTGGAAAATCCCATGGATGGAGGAGCCTGGAAGGCTGCAGTCCATGGGGTCGCTAAGTCGGACATGACTGAGCGACTTCACTTTCATTTTTCACTTTCATGCATTGGAGAAGGAAATGGCAACCCACTCCTGTGTTCTTGCCTGGAGAATCCCAGGGACGGGGGAGCCTGGTGGGCTGCTGTCCATGGGGTCACACAGGGTCGAACATGACTGAAGTGTCTTAGCAATAGCATAGCCGATAAACAATGTGAACAGCAGTTTTAAGTGGACAGCAAAGGGACTCAGCAATACATATACATGTATCCATTCTCCCCCAAACCCCCTCCCATCCAGGCTGGCACATAACATTGAACAGAGTTCCCTGTGCTAGACAGTAGGTCCCCCCATCCTGGGCCTCCCCCACCTCCTGAGCTGTCTTGCCTCCTACTGAGCCCTCTGGAGAGCAGCCCCGGCTCAGGCAGGTGCTAAGGGTCGTGTGCTGAGGGGGGTGGTGACACACCTCCTGGAACACAGGCGGCAGCTCCGGGGCTGGCGTTGGTCCGTGGCCCTGGCCTCTTGCTGCTCTGTGACCTCACTTAACCTCCCCAGGTCTCCACTTCCTCGTCTGTAGTGAGGGATCGTAGTGCTTGCCTTATAGGGTGGCTGGAAGAGTTAAATGAGACATGCATGAAGACTTGGCAAGGCAGCTGATGCAGCAAAAGGTCGAGGGTTGTATATCGTGTGGCCCTCCCCCCACCTGGCCCCAGATGCCTGCAGGGCAATTTCTCAGCCTTCAGTGTGCTTTTGCAGCACCTGGGCACGTGGATTTGGTAGGTCTGGGCAGGGCCTGAGATCCTACTTCTCTGTCAGGTTTCTAGGTGAGGCCAAGACCTGAGTCATCAGCTCCTGGGATTCTCATGCACCCTTTGCAGCGGCTAGGAGGGTGCCGATGGTGCAACCCCAGGGCGAGCTGAGTCCTTAGGCGTTCACAGTGCTGTCCCGCCTATTCTCAGAGCTGAGGGCACCATCCTTGCCATTCTAATCGTGTTGCTATCAGTGCTTCTAGCTTTTGTGTAGAATTGTTTCAGTCCTTCCAGTTACTAATCATTCAGTTCATTTCAGTTGCTCAGTTGTGTCCAACTCTTTGCGACCCCATGGACTGCAGCATGCCAGGCTTCCCTGTCCCATCACCAACTCCCGGAGCTTACTCGGACTCATGTCCATTGAGTTGATGATGCCATCCAACCATCTCATCCTCTGTCGTCCCCTTCTCCTCCCGCCTTCAATCTTTCCCAGCATCAGGGTCTTTTCCAGTGAGTCAGTTCTTTGCATTAGGTGGCCAAAGTATTGGAGCTTCAGCTTCAGCATCAGTATTTCCAATGAATATTCAGGACCAGTTTCCTTTAGGATGGACTAGTTGGATCTCCTTGCAGTCCAAGGGACTCACAAGTGTCTTCTCCAACACCACAGTTCGAAAGTGTCAATTCTTCAGCGCTCAGCTTTCTTTATGGTCCAACTCTCAAATCCATAGATGACTACTGGAAAAACCATAGCTTTGACTAGATGGACTGTTGTTGTCAAAATAACGTCTCTGCTTTTTAACATGCAGTCTAGGTTGGTCATAACTTTTCTTCCAAGGAGTAAGCATCTTTTAATTTCCTGGCTCCAGTCACCATCGGCAGTGATTTTGGAGTCCAAGAAAATAAAATCTCTCACTGTTTCCACTGTTTCCCCATCTATTTGCCATGAAGTGATGGGACCAGATGCCATGATCTTAGTTTTCTGAATGTTTAAGAAAACTAATCACTACATATAAGGAATTACATGTTAATACTGTGATGTCAAATTAATGCACTATTGAATGATGATGCATTGATGTGCTGTTTAATTTTCCTGCTTTTATGAAGTCATTCCTGTTTATTTCCCTTCTCCAGGGAGTCTTTCCGAGCCAGGGGTAGAACCTAGGTCTCCTGCATTGCAGGTGGATTCTTCACCATCTGAGCCACCAGGGAAGCCCTGTTTTCTTTCTTTCTTTTTTTTTTTTTAACATATCAGATTCCAGCAAGTAGATCAGGAAATGAACATGGTGTTGGAAGTTTAGGGTTTAATTCCTGGTGCTGCCATTTAGTAGCTCTTACCCAGCCCTTTATGTGTGCATCTGTGAAATGGGTCAAATAGTACACAAAGAACTGGGTTGTTAAATGGCAATGATCTGGAGGCTCAGATTCCACCATTTTGTCTAGTTATATTTTAAGGCAAAAAGTCTTAATTTGCAGAAGAATTTAGTTCAAAAATCAAAGCATGTTTTTAAAGCTCTTGAGATGTTCCTTTCTCTTGCCCTCTCTGCTTTGGTGGTAGTGGTTGGAGGGGGTTGTTATGCTAGGAGCAAAATTGATAGCATGAAATGCAGTGACTGCCGGATACAATTTAAATTGTAAAGTTTGATTTGTTTTGCCTACATTATTTGAATGTGTGACATCTTTTGAATAAATAAAATGCAGGTAAAAATAAGATAATCAAAACCCCAAGAGGAATAAAGCTCAGGACCAGTATTTCTAGAACTCAGGAGGAGCAAAGAATACATCTGCATAAGGTTCCCAAGGAGCCAGCTGTGAGGACATTTTTAGATGACTGTGAATGTGTCAAAATACGGAACAGATGTGTTTCCCGTCTGCATGGAAGAATAACTCCTGCTTATGGCTGTAAGGTTCATGATGCTGGGAATTGCATAATAATTATTTTCCCTCTTCTCCCTCTTTGTTGGTTAAATGAAGCGAGGCAGTTTCTATTTAAAACACGGTGCTGTGTGTCTTATTTGCCTGTGGGCTCCAGAAGTTGAAGCAGCTGTGCAGGGGTCTGTGCACAGCATGGCTAACTAAGCGCATAGTAGGTTCTTGATAATGGTCGCATTGCAGATTTCAGCAGTGGGGACTTTGATCAGCACTAAGTTATATTGTGAGATTCCCTGGTGGCTCAGTGGTAAAGAATCTGCCTGTAAATATAGGAGACATGGGTTTGATCCCTGAATCAGAAAGATTCCCTGGAGAAGGAAATGGCAACCCACTCCAGTATTCATGTCTGGAGAATTCCATGGACAGAGAAGCTTGGCAGGCTATAGTCTATGGGGTTGCAAAGGGTTGGACGTGACTTAGGGACTAAACAACAAGTTCATATTGTGGCCTCTTGTCTGGTTTTTAAAGCAAGATGGCACCTGCATTTAGAGGCAATGGGAGATGAGTGCTGGCTTCCATGGAGTGTTCATGGGCTGGCGCTGGGTCCCATGTCTGCTGTACATGGCAGTTAGCAGCATCCCCACTGTACGTGGACGTACTGACTTACGTACTGGGTACATGGCGTGCCCCAGAAATGTGGATTTAGGCTCTCAGAAGGACAGTTCACAAGCCCAGCAGTCCCCCTGCCTTGCTTATTATTTTCATCTTTTTGAGAGCTAAATATTACACCTTTGCAAGCGTTTCCTTTCTGAGAGTCTCTCTGTTGTGCTTGAAAACACAGGTTTGGACACGTGTGGGGATGAGAATGGTGGGACCCTCTGACATAGCATTAGGAGTGGGTGGTGGTAAGAGAAGGATTCAGGTTCCTCTGACACCTGACACTGAGGGAAGGGATGGTCTGATTAGCAAATTCTGTTTTTGAAAGTTGTCTCCCATCTAGTCTGCCAGTCCTTCTCATTGTGGAATGAATGAGTTTGATCTGATTGCCTTTTACCTGAAATCAGCTGCCCACTGGGACTGAGTGCTCTTATTTTGGGAGTGTTATTAGGGTCTTTTGGAGTTCATAATGTATATTCTGGCTGGTAGCTCAAGAGTCACAATAGCCTATGAATCACTTCCCTGGGTTCATAAAGAGGAAGGGCTGTTGGAGGAGGCTGTATGTTAATGGTGGTCCCCGATGGGCCCTCAGGGGGTGTGATCAGACCACTCTTGGGTTCTCATGCTGGTTTGTCACATCACCCACACATCCACCCACCCCATCCACCTGTAAACATGTAAACATCCCTGCTGAGGGATGAGGTCATGTATGAGTCCAGGGCTTTGCACATAGAGGCCCTCAGGGGCACGGATCTGAGTGAAATGTGTGGTCTGACTGCATCACATATAAGGATGCTCTGCCGTTCTCTGCTTTCCCTGCCCCTCTCTACCTACCCTTCGTCTTCCTCTTCCCAGGAATGTCCTTGTTCCTCTTCCCTGATCGTGCAGGAGCATGGTCCAGAGTCACCTGTGGAGGTTTTTAAAGATTTGTTTATTTTTGACTGTGCTGAGTCTTCACTGCTGCGTGGGCTTTTCTCTAATTGCAGCAAGCGGGAGCTACTCTCTAGTTGGGGTGCACAGGCTTCTGACTGTGGTGACTTCTCTTGTTGAGGAGCTTGGGCTCTGGGGCGATGGGCTTCAGTTGCTGTGGTACATGGGCTTAGTTGCTCCTCGGCATGTGGGATCTTCCCAGAGCAGGGAGGGATCCAGTGTCTCTTGCATTGGCAGGTGGATTGTTTACCACTGAGCCACCAGGAAAGCCCTTTGGAGGTTTTTGAAAAAGCAGATGCAAGCAGACCCAAGCTGCTTTTGTAAGGCTTTCTGGGTGATTCCAGTGTTCAGCCAGATTAAGAATTACTACTTTACAGATTCTCCTTTTGCTCCAAGTCTCCACTAGTTCATTGATCCTCCCTAATTTGCATTCCCTCACGAGTGTTCTCCCTGTTGTCTGAGCTCATGAGCGATAATGATGTGTTAATAGTAACAGCCCTGATGTTCTAGTCGCACATCGGGACTGTGTTAGGAGCCTCACACTCATTATTTCAGTCTAATTCAAGTCTAACAGGCTTGCGAAAAAGGCCTTGTCATCTTCATCTTACAGATAAGAAAACTGAAGCTCAAAAAGATTCATGGACTGCTAAAGTCAGACACAGGTTTTAAGTGGGAGAGCAAGAATATGAATTGAGGTCTACCGGAATCCAAAGCCACGTCCTCTCCATAAGTCAGGCTACATCACTAAACTCTGCTTTGGGCTTTGCAGACACCCTACACTAATTCATATCCAATGAAGAGTAGGAGTCAGAGTCTGGACTCTGCAGGCAGATGGCCTGGATTTGAATCCTGGCTCTGCTGCTTGTTGGCTGGGAGCTTGAACATCCTACTTACCTTCTGTCCCTCAGCATCCTCATCTGTGAAACGGTGAGAGTAATGGTACTTTCCTTGTCAGGTTGTTGTGTGCTGAATGGAGGCTGGTATGTGATCCATGGTTGTCAAATGTTTTTTCAAAAAAAATTTTTTTAATTCAATCATTTCTTTTTTTTACTGAAGCACAGTTGACATGTAGTATGGTGTTAGTTTCAGGTGTCCTCCATAATGATCTGACAATTTCATATATTATAAAATAATCAGCACAAAAATTCTAGTAACCATCTCTCCTCTTATAAAGTTATTGCAATATTATTGACCGTACTTTTTAAAATTTTTATTTATTTATTTACTTATTTTGGCTGTGATGGGTCTTCGTTGCTGCGTGGACATCTCTAGTTGCAGAGAGTGGGGTTACTCTCTAGTTGTGCAAGGGCGTCTCATTTCCATGGCTTTTCGTGTTGCAGAGCAGGGCTACTAGAGCTCAGGCTCACTAGTCGTGGCACTGGGGCTCAGCTGCTCCACCACTTGTGGAATTTTCCTGGACCAGAGATCGAACCCGAGTCTCCTGCATTGGCAGGCAGATTCTTCACCACTGAGCCACCAGGGAAGCCTCCATTTCCTTTTTTATTGAAATATAGTTGACTGCAGTGTTGTGTTAGTTTCAGGTATATTCTGTAATGATCTGACACCTGCATACATTGTAAAATGTTCAGCACAATAATTCTAATAACCATCTCTCCCATGTAAAGTTATAACAATATTGTTGATCATAGTCTTTAAGCTGTGTATATTACATACCTGTTGCTTATTTGTCATATAATTGGAGGTTTGTACCTCTTAATCTTTTTCATCTATTTTGAAACCCCACCAGTCCCCTCTCTTCTGGCAACTAAATATTTGTTCTCTGTATCTGCATGTTTTCATTTTGCTTTTTAGATTCTATGTATAAGTGAGATCATATGGTATTTGTCTTTCTCTGTCTGACATTTCACATAGCATAATGCTCTCTAGATTCATCCATATTGCTATAAATGGAGAGATGGTCTCTCTCTCTTTTTTGTTTTTTGCTAAGTAATATTCCATGCCAGTAATAGTCCATTGGAATACTCCATTTCATACCCATGTGGCTCAGTGGTGAAGAATCTGCCTGCTAAGCAGGAAATGCGAGTTCGACCCCTGGGTCGGGAAGATCCCCTGGAGAAGGAAATGGCAACCCACTCCAGTATTCTTGCCTGGGGAATTCCTTGCACAGAGGAGCCTGGCGGCTTATAGTCCACGGGGTCACAAACAGTTGGACGTGATTTAGCAACTGAACAACAATATTCCACTGTACATATGCCACATCTTCATTATCCATTTATCTGTTGATGGATGCTTGGGTTGCTTTCCTATCTTGGCAACTGTAAGTAATGCTGCAGTGAACATTTTTTCATGTTATATATCATTTTAATTGAAGTGTAGTTGATCTACAGTGTTGTGTCTGTTTCAAGTGTGTAGCAAAGTCCAGCAAAGTGAATGTTATGTATACATGTATATCCACCCTTTTTAAAGATTCTTTTCATTATAGATTATTACAAGGTAATTGAGTATAGCTCCCTGTGCTATACAGTTGGTCCTTGTTGTTTATCTATTTTATATATAGTAGTGTGTATCTGTTAATCCCAAACTCCTAATTTACCCCTTTGGTATAAATTTACTCCCTTCCCCTTTGGTAACCTGAGTCTGTGAGTCTATTTCTGTTTTGTAAATAATTGATTTGTGTCATTTTTTTTTAGATTCCACATTTAAGTGACATCATGTGATATTTGTCTCTGTCTAACTTCACTTAGGTCAAATATATATATTTTTAAGCAGCACAGTCCTTTCTTTATATATGTTATGAGGGAAGCAGATGTCAGGGGGGTGAGGATGAGGCCTGGGCTGCTCACGTTCCTGTGGAGAGGGGCCCCTGCAAACCCGAGGTCCGCCTTTTGTAGAGCCCCTGAGGGTTACCCTTCTCTAGGGTAATTCTCTGTCCTGTCCATTTACTAACCTTTAAAATTAATGACAGCAAATTTACTTGTTTATTATTATGGTCAGCTGCGGTGGTTCAGTCACTCAGTCACGTCTGACCCTCTGTGACCTCATGGACTGTAGCCCCCCAGGTTCCTCTGTCCATGGATTTCCTGGGCAAGAATCCTGGAGTGGGTTGCCATTTCCTTCTCCAATGGTCAGTGGTGGAGGAAAAGCACAAGCTGAATGGTGTGCAGAAATTGGGCCATATACATGCGGAATCTTAAAGATGGTCCTGGTCACTAAGGAGAATGTCCGCCTCAGCCTGGTGATACACTGTCTCTGATGACAGGGTGTGCAGGGCAGGGCATGCCCTGTGGGTGGTCCTGTCTGCCCAAAGAAGGGTGTCTGAGAGAGAGTGAGCCTCATGCTTCTGGGTGGGAGTGGTGTGGGCAGGGCTCACAGGTGTACAGGGCAGTTGAGAGTTGCTGAGAACGAGGAGTGAAGGGCATGGAAGGCACTGGGGAAGGGAGCTCTGTTGGCACCAAGTGGGAAGATGCCTTCCAGAGACTTCTTGGCAGACAGGGGCCTCATCAGGGAATGATCAGAGCTCAAGAACAGCACATGTTGGCTCATAACCGGGACATCATGCCAGTAGTTACCTGAAGCGAGGGTTGGATTGCCAGGGATGAGCACCAGCACGGCCAAGGAGTTGTCAGGAAGGAGCCAAGGGTAGAGATATAGGGATCTGGCCAGGGTTGGGGCTGTCCATCATGAGGAAGACGGAAGCCGTCTAGAGCCCAGGAACCAAGCCCACAGTGTGTAGTGGACTGTGCCTTTGGGAAAGGCAGGCCTCATGACCCTGCTGTTAAAGGGACTCGCTAATGGGCTAAGTAAAGAGACTGAGGCAAGGGGTCACAAGGCAGATAAGCTGACCCGGTCATTGTTATTGCTGGGAGGGGCTCCTGGGACTCTGCTCACTGCGCTTGCTGGGGAGCCAGGCCAGAGATGCAGTGGCTGAGTCCAGGGACACAGCCAGTTAAAAGCAGGGGCTTGGTCCAGTGCTTCTTACAGAGCTGAGCCTTGCTGCCAGGAGAATACTTTCCTTTCCTGGGAGAAGACACTGGGACTGGCATCCTCCAGTGACCGTGGGGAACCTTGGGAGGAACTCTTCCTCGAGTGTGGCCAAGGGGTCAGCTCACCACCTCTAGCCCCTGATTTCCAGGGTTCAGACGAATGAAGTCTGAAGCATGCAGGCTTGACATCCTAGACAGGATGACATCATCCTAGACTGATGACAACACAAGAGACTACAAAACTCTTCATCCACCTCATTGGCATCACGCCCGCTCCCCTCCTTCCACACTGGCTGGCCCCAGTTGTCCTTCCCTGTTCAAAGCAGAGCTTGCTCGTCCAGCGGACCTTCTTCATTTCATCTGTCTTTCTGGGTGCCCCCACATGTGTGTTCCCAAGGACCCCTGTGAGTTATCCTAGACTTGCCTTCTTTTCTCCTGGGCTCTGTGCCCCTTGACCTTGTCTCTCATCTTTATATTCTTGGTGCCAAGCAGTGTGTCCATTTCAGGGCCCAGGATGCAGGAGGTGCTCAATAAATTGTTGATCGAATGATTGATTAAAGATGTTGTAGTTTGTAGTCAGTCTCCAGCAAGTTCTATACAGACTTCTGGCTGCTAGGGAAAAAAACCAAAGCTTGGGTATTTGTCCCAGAGCTCTGCTGGTGCAGTGAGCTGGGTCTGCTCCAACAGCTGTGGAGGCAGCCTGAGAAAGAGGCATGCTCTTCCACTCTGAGTGGAAGTGACTTGGTGCTGGATTGTCCTACTCGCACTCAAACTTCAAAGCGAAATGTCCTCTTTGCCCAGAAGGCTTCTATCAGTTCCACTCACTGCTGATGGAGAAAGCAGTCAGAGCAGAAGTGCTTGTGAGAAAGGGCTTGATCAGAGGGAAGGGAAGAGACGTTACCCAGGAGCCCCACCCGCGCCCCGGCCACAGTGCTGTGAGCCTACCCTAAGTATAGCCTCTTACATCCTTTTTTGTTTTTTAAAGAGAGGCTTAATGAACAGTAACCCACATACTACACAGTTCACTCAGAGTATGCAAGTCAGTAGTCATTAGCGTGACAGATTGTGCAACCACAATTTTAGGACATTTCATCACCCTAAAAAGAAACTTCCTATCCATTAGCAGTCCCCCTTCATGCCCCACTCACCTCCCCAGTCCTGGCAACCTCTCACCTCCTTTCTGTCTCAATCGATTTGCCTGTTCTAGTGACTTTGTTATAAATAGAGTCATACATACATAGAGTATGTAGTCTTTTGTATTGGCTTCTCTCACGTAACATAATGCTTTCAGAGTTTACTCAGCACTTCATTCCTTGCTGTGGCTGAGTAATTTTCCATTGTATAGATATACTATTAATACATCTTGTTTGTTCATCAGCTGATGGACATTTGAGCTGTTTTGATTTTCCGGCTCTTACGAATAATGCTGCTATGAACATTCATGTGCAGGTTTTGTGTGGTCATGTGTTTTCATTTCTCTTGGTTATATATATCTAGACAGGAATTATTAGATCATGTGATAAGTCCATGTTGAACATTTTAAGAAACTGTGAAACTGTTTTCTAAAGCAGCTGTATCATTTTACATTCCCACCAGGAATGTATGAGGGTTTCAGTTTTTCCACATTCTTGTTAACATTTGTTATTGTCTGTCTCTGATTATTGTCATTTTAGTGGGTGATTTTGATTAGTATTTCCCTTATGGTTAATCATGCTGGCATCCCTTTAAGTGCTCATTGGACATTATTGTTTTTGAAGAAAAGTTTTTCAAATCCTTGGCCATTAAAGAATTGATTATTTGGCTTTTTAATTCTTATGTTGTAAGAATTCTTTGTATATCCTGGATATAAGTCCTTTATCAGATATGATTTACAAGTATTTTCTTTCTCTCTCTAGATTACCTTTTCACTTTCTTGATATTGTGCATTTAAGTACAACTTTTTGTATTTTGATGACATCCAATTTACTTTGTTTTTCCCCCAGTGATTTTGGTATCATGTGTAGGATTTCATTGCTTAACTCAAACTCATAAAGGTTTATGTCTAGGTTTTCCTCTTAGAAGAAAACATACCTCTACCTCTGATATTTAGTCTTTGATCCATTTTTGAGTTAGTCTTTGTACAATATTTGGTGTGAGGCAGGGGTTCTGCTTAGCTTATCGGTATCTGGTTACAGCACCATTTGTTGAAGAATGTCCTCATACATTTTTTTGAATGTCAATACTTTGCTTTATTTATTTTTGATCGGAGGATAATTGCTTTATAATATTATTAGTTTCTGCTCTACAACTATATGAATCAGCCACATGTATACATATATCCCTCCCTGTTGATCCTTCCTCCTACCGTCCCCCAACTGTCCCACCCCTGTAGGACATTACAGAGCACCAAGCTGAGCTCCTTGTGTTACACAGCAGCTTCCCACTAGCTATCTGTTTTACACATGGTAGTGTGTATATATGTCAGTGCTACTCTCTCACACATTTTTCATGAATTAATAAATATGTTTTAAATTTCACTTCTCAAGTGCTTTTGATAGCATGGGATCTGTTATAAAGGAAGTTATTAAAATAAATCATTAAACTTGTATGCAGGTCAGGAAGCAGCAGTTAGAACTGGACATAGGACAATTGACTGGTTCAAAATTGGGAAAGGAGTATGACAAGGCTATATATTGTCACCCTGCTTATTTAAATTACATGTGGAGTACATCATGTGAAATGCTAGGCTGGATGAATCACAAGCTGGAATCATAATTATTGTGAGAAATATCAACAACATCAGATATACAGGCGATATTAATCTAAGGGCAGAAAGTGAAGGGGAACAAAAGAGCTTGATGAGGGTGAAAGAAGAGAGTGAAAAAGTTGGCTTAAAACTCACCATTCAAAAAATTAAGATCATGGCATCCAGTCCCATCACCTCATGGGAAATAGATGGTGAAAAAGTGAAAACAGTGACAGAATTTATTTTCTTGGGCTCCAAAATCACTGCAGATGGTGACTGCCCAGCCATAAAATTAAAAGATGCTCGTTTCTTGGAAGGAAAGCTATGGCAAACCTAGACAGCATATTAAAAAGCTGTGAGACATCACTTTGCCAACAAAGGTCTGTCTAGTCAAAGCTATGGTTTTTCCAGTAGTCATGTATGGATATGAGAATTGGACCATAAAGAAGGCTGAGCACTGACGAATTGATGCTTTTGAACTGTGGTGTTGGAGAAGACTCTTGAGAGTCTCTTGGACTGCAAGGAGATCAAACCAGTCAATCCTAAAGGAAATCAACCCTGAATATTCATCGGAATGACTGATGCTGTATTTTCAATACTTTGGCCACCTGATGCAAAGAGTCTACTCATTGGAAAAGACTCTGATGCTAGGAAGAATTGAAGGCAAAAGATGAAGGCGATTGCAGAGGATGAGATGGTTAGATAGAATAACCGATTCAATGGCCATGAGTTTGAGCAAACTCTGGGAGATAGTGGAAGACAGAGGAACCTGGCATGCTGCTCTCTATGGGGTCACAAGAGTCAGATATGACTTAGCAACTGAACAACAACAACTCATCAAAGGGTAACTACTTAATATTATGTGATTCTGAGTGAGGGAATCAATTGATTTCATATTTTTCTATATTTGAAACTAAGCTGAAGGATATGTAGTCATAGAATTCTAGTTTTTAAAGCACACCAGGGTCTTGCCTCCTTGTTCTTCTTTCAGTGTTTTTTCATTTTATTTACTATTTGTTTCCTGTATTTACTTACTTAGTTTAGTTTTTTATGGTATGATATAGAGTGCCTACAATTAAAATGTTTAGAGCATAAAATAGAGCAGTTACCCCTGTGGATTTATCTTCATAATGTGGGCTGAGTGGCCCTGTAGAATGCTGGAGGTGTTAGTTTTTAGAAGGAGAAATGAACCAAGATTTTGGTTCCTCTTCTCAAAAGGAGAGCACTCTTATTTCAGTGCTATTTGGTACTCTTGTGCCTCTGATTCTAAAACACAACCCCCATATTGGGCCTGGGAGGTTGGCCTGCTTGCTGACTCTTTCCCTTTGAGTAGCCCCTGCTCCATTGGCCTCTCTGCTTCACCCCCATCCACACACTCTTAAAACAGAGACTGCCCTGATGGTCCATCTGCAGGGTGACGAATGGATCATTGGAGCTGTGGAGAAGGATTCGAGCCCTTTGTATAAAGCGTGCTCTGGGCTTGCCTAATTATAACTCCAGCGCCCTTTCTTTAGCACTTTCAGAACAGCTGTGATGAAGAACTCTGTAAAAGGGCTTTTGTGTGTGTGTTCACACACTCATTTGAAGAGCAATGCAAGATGAAGCTACTTACCAAGGAAAGAAAAACTAGTTCTAGTGTTTAAAATTAAACTCAAATTTGTAGAAATATGGATCAATCTAAGGGGAAAGGATGATACCATTCTTAAAAAAAGAAACAAATGTTGCTTAAAGGCACATAATTTAAACTCAGGGTGATTGATGGATGACAGAGTAAAATCAGATGTACTCTTAAATAGCTGGGAAAGGTTTTGATATGTCTTAGAAGACTATCTTGACATTTGCTCCATGTGAAAGTCAGTGTAATTCTGGAGAGGTGTTGTCCAGGTGAATTTATTCCCTCTAAAGCAAAACTTATGATAGAAGAATTTTCTTCTAAAATATTTTTTGAAAGTCAGAATACCTTTTGCTGCAGTCATTTCAGACTTTCTGTTTTGACTAGGATAAAAGAAATCACTATTGTGTAACATTAAGATAAACTGATAAATTTATGTGATTATGTAATTCTTCCTCACTTTATATCAAGACTGATCAACAGAAAAATAATAGAACTCTTTGTCACCAAAACTGTGATTTAATAGAAAAACCTGTAATCACTTTTTAAAATCCAGATGCATATCAGAAGTGTCTTGAAATTTTTTGAAAAATTCAAATGCCCAGGTATTGCTTTTTTTTCCTCCAGAGCTCCAGATATGTTTCTAATGAGCAGTCATGTTTAAAAATATCTGGACTATATGATGATCTTTTACTTTTATCTAGTTTGTTTCACTTTTTATGTTTCATATTTAATGTTCCCATTTCATTTAGTTTATATTTTCCAGTTTCCCCATCTCTTTTTTTCTGATGTGCTTTCTCAAGCCTTTATCAAGCATAGCAGAAAAGCTTTTGGGTTTATATATATATATATATATAATCATATAATGTATATAATTTAGAAAACTTAATGAATTTTTGCCTAGCTAAAAAATTTATGACATTTTGATTCCACTTGTTTTGCTTAGTATGAACAGAATGCTAGACTTTTAATTAAAAAATAGATATGCAATAAGCAACAGACGTTTACTGTATAGCACAGGGAACTATAGTCAATATCTTGTAATAACCTATAATGGAAAATAATTTCAAAAATGATATATGTGTATATGTATAACTGAGTTACCTTGTTGTACCTGAAACATTGTAAGTCATCTATACTTCAATAAAATATATATATATATATTTTATATATATATATATAATCATATAATGTATATAATTTAGAAAACTTAATGAATTTTTGCCTAGCTAAAAAATTTATGACATTTTGATTCCACTTGTTTTGCTTAGTATGAACAGAATGCTAGACTTTTAATTAAAAAATAGATATGCAATAAGCAACAGACGTTTACTGTATAGCACAGGGAACTATAGTCAATATCTTGTAATAACCTATAATGGAAAATAATTTCAAAAATGATATATGTGTATATGTATAACTGAGTTACCTTGTTGTACCTGAAACATTGTAAGTCATCTATACTTCAATAAAATATATATATATATATTAGGGGAAAAAGTATTGGTGAGGTTCAAAAGTTTGTGAAAAGAGTATAAAGAGTGAGTATACAAAAAAGAAAGAATGATATGAACATTCTCTCATCTGCTTGGTGGCACATCTCCTTGGAATATGTGTCCCAGACACGTCACTGGTGAGGGGTCCCTGGAGCCTGACTGGGCCACTGTGTTCGCTGGGCGCATGGGGAGCCTTGTTCAGTGAGGGACATGATGGAGGAGCCCATGACGGGCAGGGCCAGAGCCAGAGGCCCGCACCTCTCCTGGAAAGACAGTCACAGAACTCAGACACTCTAGTTTTCAGCAGTTTTTGTCAGAAACTTCTCAAAAAGGTCGACTCTTTTCTTATTTTCTAATGTAGGTGAAAAGTTGTTGCCAGCCTGTGTTTGAGGAAGACCACCCTTAGGGTAAGGTGTCTTGGGAACGAGAGTCCCTGGCGACGTTCTTCCCGCCCAGAGGGAGCGTGCTGACGTCCCAGGGACGCACACGTTCGGATCCACCCCCAGAGCGTGTGCTCGGAGCCCCGGGAGACGGGCCTCTCCAGAAGCTTCCTTCACGTCTCCCGTAATGAAACCAGTAGGAAGCGTGGCACTTCTGACCGGAACCCTCGAAACATGGCTCCAGGTGTTCCATGGACTGTGCTCTGAGGCCAGGCCTGCTGACCAGACCCTCGAGCCCTTGCGTGGCAGGCCTGAGATGACCAGGGCTGCTTTCCTTGTGGATGGCAAGTTGCTTGTGGACTCAAGATTGACGGTCCCACAACAGCCCTTCTTTTGTCAGACGTCGCCACACCCGTAACGTTGGGTGGCTGGATTTATATATTTTATCCATGGCCAAAATATATGCTTCCTTCTCCAGAACTCACCACATCCTACATATAATTAAATTTTTTTGCTGTGGTAAAATACATAGAACATAAAATTTACCATTTTAACCATTTGAAGTGTACAATTCAGAAGCATTAGTTGCAATCAGATTTTTGGACCACCACCATTGCTATTTCCAAGGCTTTTTCATCTTTCCAAATAGAAACTCTGTTAACCATTAAGCAATACCTTCCCATCCCCCACTCTCTCCAACCCTTGGAGACTCTGATCTTCTATTTTGTCTCTATGAACTTGCCTGTATCATTTTTAAGATTTAATTTTTTCAAAAGATTTATTTATTTTGCTTTTGGCTGTGCTAGGTTTTCATTGCTGTGTGCGGGCTTTCTCTGTTTGCGGCGAGTGGGGTCTACTTTTTGTTGCAGGGTGCAGGCTTCTCATTGTGGTGTCTTCTCATGTTGCAGAGCCCGGGTTCTAGGCACATGGGCTTCAACAGTTGCAGCATGTGGGCTCCGTAGTTGTAGCTTGTGGGCTCTAGAGCCACGGACTCAATATTTGTGGTGCACAGGCTTAGTTGCTCTGCGGCATGTGGGATCCTCCGGACTAGGAATGGAACCAGCGTCCCTTGCATTGCAAGGGAGATTCTTAACAACTGACCCCCCAGGGAAGCCCAAGATTTATTAAAAAAAAATGTTTAAAACTGTTTTAGAAGCAAAGTTTACAGAAGAGTTCAAAGTTTTGATAGAGTATTTCTGGTTTTACAATTTTCAGCAGAGCACATTGAAGCCAACAGGTCTGCCTCCCCTTGCACGTAGTTGCTGGGAGAGGCGAGCAGAACGTGGCAGGAGGATGACCAAGTCCTTGAGGCGCTTTTGTAGATCATACACGGGAGTAGCTGCATGGAGGTCCACGGTCACAGCAGCTGCATGTGGCGGCCTTCATGAGTGAGTCATTCCTGTTTGAAGACCAATAAGTTACTTTTTGTTGAGAATTGGCATCAAAGTTTTATTACTAGTGGAGATTGTAAACTGCATCCTTTTGAGCTCAAAATGCCCATCTCTTTCTGCTACTCTCTCCTGTCTTCTGGAGAGTGCAAAGGACTCTTTGTAAGGGAAGATGATGCATGACTAAACATCATTGTATTTAGCAGAGTGAATTTCAGAGCCGTAGGGAGCAACAGTACTAAGGAGGGCTAAGGACACCCTGGGACAGTGTGGGGGAGCCCCTCCTGACCTGAAGCTGCCAAGCACTCGTCCACCGTGTCATCTCCTCCCCAGTCCTTGGTGCCCGCCGTGTGCTGGACTAGGGGGAGGAGCCGGGGCCCCAGCTGGCTGCCTGTGATGGTAATAGTGAGGGTAACGGTGCAGCCCCTTCCACACTCCCATTCCTTGGGCACATTCTATGGGATGGGCCTGGGTGGGGGTTCTCGAGCGTTCTCTTAAACTTGTGCAGCCCCCCAGAGAGGTGGGTTTAGCATGGGAAGAGGGAAGCTCCCAGAGGTCAAATTGCAGCTTTCAGGCTAGCACTTGACTGGTGGTCATAGCACGGCTTCCAGGGCCGTGTTAGGGGACAGCCTGCTCTCTGGCCAGTGCAGTCCCACCCTGAGCTGTGGAGTGGGTGGGGCAGGGGGCCCACTCCCAGGCCACTCCTTTGACAAAGACGCAGACACCTGAGTAGCCAAGGGACCTGGCCATCCGGAGAGAGGGTGGGGCCCAGGGAGCAGGGCCTGCAGGGGAGGGGTGTTGGGGCGTCTCCATCGCTGGGCCTCCTGGCTGGGGGGCTGTCACAGGGTTTCAGGGAGATGCAGGGCCTCTGCTGAGTGCACCTTTGTCATTATGATCAGCCCAGGTGGGGACAGGTCCTGATGGCCAGAGCAATCAGAGAAAAGAGTCGGCTCTTGAAATCGTGTGTTAGTATTCGTTCACTTTGCACAGAGGAAAGGCCCCCACGTGGCTCTTGCTCATGCTTATTTTGCAGTTGACCCTTGAACAACTCGAGGGTTAGGGGTGGCAGTCCTTTGCTTAGTCAAAACTTGAGTATAACTTACAGTCAGTCCTCTGTATCCTTGGTTCCTTCGTGTCCAAGATGGTTCTGCCTCAGTGGATTCAACCCACTGTGGATTGTGTACTGCTGTAGGATTTACTTTT
Organism: Cephalophus harveyi; assembly: GCA_006410635.1. Taxonomy (NCBI): domain Eukaryota; kingdom Metazoa; phylum Chordata; class Mammalia; order Artiodactyla; family Bovidae; genus Cephalophus; species Cephalophus harveyi. The sequence continues at coordinate 871,299 of SJYT01050724.1, read as the reverse complement.
GGCAAAAGTCTACATATAAGTGGACCTTCACAGTTCAAACTTGTGAAGTTCAAGGGGCAGTTGTATTTCTGTCAGCTTTATGACCTTATTTCCTAGTTCACAACACGTCAGCAAAATCAAGTCAGGAGGGAAAAGTGAGGCTCCTTTGATACACGTGCTTAACAGCTAACGTGGAGGGTAGCATGAGAATTCAGCGAGCGAAAGGGGAAGAAGAGATTAAGATGAAGAAAAGTTGAGTTTTACACATCTTCTTGGTGTGCAACGATTTATTCAAACATTGTTAAAACTAAACCATTCAGTCTAAGGACAAACGGTTCCTTTTAAGGGCTTCATTTCATGTGCACTGTTTTATCCAGGCAATAAATATTTAATTGGTTGATGTTTTAAAAGTTTACCAGGCTGCGGTAGATCTATATTTAGCTTAAGCCCGAATAACCTTGTAAGTCATTTCCAATAGGATTAAAATGATCAGCATGCTTCCTAAGTCCTAAAAGAAATGCAAAGCTCTGGGGCACATTCAGCTGTATGTTCTTAATTTCAGTTGGGTGTTCATGTTCCACCAGCAAGTTTTTCTAAGACTGCCTATAAGGCTGGTCTCTTTCTTTCCCTGGGGATGTCTCAGCGTCCCCACAAGAGAAGGAGAGAAGGATCTGGTCTCTTTGAAGTTTGATCCAACCAGATGATCATCAGGGAATCTCTTTGCCTTCTATGTTGTTTTACTTGTGAATCAGCTGGAAATAAATTTGCTTTTCAAACAGATCTCAAACACATAAATATCTGAGTGTCATAGATAAAGGTGTCATTTCATAGTAAAGTAAAGTAAAAGTAAAGTTGCTCAGTCATGTTCGACTCTTTGCAACCCCTTGGACTATAGCTCACCAGGCTCCTCCATCCATGGGATTTTCCAGGCAAGAATACTGGAGTGGGTAACCATTCCCTTCTCCAGGAGATCTTCCCAACCCAGGGATTGAACCTGGGTCTCCCGCATTGTAGGTAGATGCTTTACCCTCTGAGCCACCAGGGAAGTGACATAACTACCTGTCATTCCTCTGAAATATGAAAAGGTGGGTTGGACGTCACTTAGGAAGTGTGACAAGTCCTTGGCTTCTGTCCTGAGCATCCTTATCTACATCACTGTTCACCTGACGCAGGTGACTGAGTGAGCCATAATCTGCTCATTACGACAGCCTCCTTCCAAAACTGTTTGGTTAATAACACTTGTTTTGTTTGATCATTAATTTCTACATGTTAAGAACATATATTTTTTATTTGTCAAGTTGTTCCCATGAGCCCTATCTCTCCATTCTGGTTGCTACTGCCATGATTTGGGGTTCTTGACATCTTTCTTTTGGAGGTTGTGGCCCTCTCCCTGGAATCCCTCTCCTCCACTGGGATTCTCTGCCAGCCCTTCATGCACTCTGCAGGGTGATGTCCCCGAAATGCAGACCTGACCAGGACATTCTGCTGCTTAAAGCCTTTCCAGGCCTTTCCTTGCCTTTCCTTGCCACCTCTGTGCCCCAGACACAGGGGCTCGTCCTCCTGGCAGCCAGGGCCCTCTCTCCCCTCCTCTGCCTGCAATGGCCTCCCCACCTCCTGTCTCCTGTACTGCCTGGGTTTCTCACTGCTGTCAAGAAGCACTGCAGAACGGAAGAGGTCTACTTCTTTAATTCTATTTCAGTTTTCCCCTGTTGGGTGAGAGTTACTGGAGGAACCAGAATATATACACATGCCTTTATCTCATGAGATTATATACCTTAGAAACCTCTTTCCTTAACCGTGGGCTTTGTCTTTTACTGCTGTTGTGTATATTTCTGAGCCAGCAAGGAATTGTCAAGAGAGGAAGAAGACAAATATGAAATGTGCAGTAACATTTTCTCCCCAGAAATTTGGAAAAATAATAAAGTCACTCAGCAAATGAGCTTCCTTAGAGAAGGTTATAATGTTGGCCTTATCTTCTTTCACCAACATTCCACTTCCTTGACATTCATCTAATCAACTGCTATTAACTGTCTTGGAAAATTTTTTTTGTTTACACAGATTTTTAAGAAAATGAACAATTGCCACCAAATTGAAGAAAGTTAGGCCAAAAAATGTTACAGTTAACAAAAAGAGATGAGCATTGGGCATATCAACACATATAATTCTATGTATTATAAGAAATCATATTGTTTGGTTTTTCTGCAAAAAACGAGACTTGTTGGTTTTCACCTCAGCAATTCACTGACATTTTGGAGGTGGATTGCCATTTGGAATATGGAAATGCTGCACCTTCAATCCATTTAGACAAATGTCCCCGTTTCTGATTAGGCTCAGAGTGGTGGGGGGGGTCTCCCAGAATTGAGATGTTCACAGCAGCTCCACATTTTCATGGATTCTGAAAAGGGATTTCACAGAGATTAGCATTCAGAATGTTTGTCTAAGTCCAAGTAAAAGACTTTTGGGATAGAAAGATTGAATAACGTGCTTTATCCTCTTCTGCAGGTTTTCTTTTCTTTTCTTTAGAAAGCAGCCCTGTTGCTTTTGTGACAACAATTTAAAAATATTCCACCTGAGTTTGGATGCTTTGTACTTGAGAACTAGATGGTTTGGGGTTTGGGAGTATTACCATGGACCCGAGTTGACAGAGAGTTTAGGTTTATGATGAAAAAAGCGTTCAGGGAAGGCATGTGACATGTTTACTTTTGCTGCCTGGCTCTTAAGGGGTGACACGACTCAGACCCCCTGTCAGAACCCACATGCTCTTCCTCAGTGGGAATTTGACTGTGATAAAGAGGCCTGAAACAGCAGAGGGAATTCTCAGCGTTAGAGGGAGAAGAAGGATAGGAAAGTGTGGGGCTGGGAGAAGAACTTATAATGTTAAAATTACGGTTTCTTCATTATAAAATAGGTCTGGCCATAAACATATTAAATTCTTGCCAGTATCTAGTTCAAGGAAAATGTTGTGAAATAGCCCTGCATGCAGTAAAGGGAATTTTAAAACAATTATCATCTGTCTTCTCTGTAGTCAACTGGACTTTGGAACCTGGCTGTGCAGTCGACAGGAGCTCGTACTTTCTCCTCTGTGATTCTGGCTGTGCTCTATTGTTGACTGACTCCCCTTCGGTTCAAGTGGAGGCCTCCTGGGCAGCTGGTGGCCAGGGCAGCTGTGGTGGCCCGAGTCAAGTGCGCCCCTCCCATGGATGCGGCTCCCAATTTAGCTGTGGGGTTTGCGCACAGCGTGCCACAGCCCAGCAATCTGAGCTCTTGCTTTCTGTTTAAAAAGGCAGATGCTTCACACATGTTTGCCCGAATTGACATAAACCATGAAAGGAAAGAATGCTGATGCACCTTCGTTACCCCATAGCAGCTCGCTACTTTTAATTTTGTAGGTTTCCTGTAAGAGCACAGGCTGAAGGCAAAGCAGCCCTTGTGCTCCTGCTAGGTTGGGAGTCTCGCTGTTTTAAGTGCCTGAGTGTTGGGTGGCCGGGGCATCTGTAAACAGCCAGGGGGTGGGTCTGATGGACCTCAGGGGTGGAAGGGCTTCCTTGGGCCTGAGTTGTCGCAGGTGGCCAGGGAGGAACACAGCTGAGGGGAGGAGGGTCCCTTCTGTCTGGTCTTTCTTTCCATACCAAGAAGAGCAGACGCTCAAATCACAGAATTAGCCTGCCTGGGGAGGGTTTGCTTTGGAGCACAGACTATTGGGAAGGCCTAAAAATAAGACTGAGAAAGTGTTTGCCCCTTTTCTTGAGACGACGTTGGCCTACATGACTTGGGAGGCGTCTGACAGCTCCCAACTGGCTCTTGTGTCAAGTTGCACCCAGTTCTCTCTCGTCTCTTCCGGGCTCAGCTCTGCCCGAGGCTGATCCTGTAGAGGCTGGGAAGGGAGGATGGGGCCCTGGACTTTCCTCACAGTGGTCCTGGGTTTATTCTGATGTGACTGCACCCCCTCGGTCCTCCACGGCAGTGCCAGGCCCACGTCAGCCCTGAATTAACTGATGGTGGGTACTTGAAAGCCGACAGGCCACATTTTGGGGATGTCCCTGGCCATCAAGTACAATCAGGGGTCATGCAGACTGAACCTGACCTCGAATTGCATCTCCCGCTTACCACCTGGACAGATTGCCCCCCTCCCCCCCAGTGTGATTGTACACTTGTCAGTGCCCCTCTGCTCGCCCCAGGTAGGGATTGGTACCTGTGTGCACACACCACCCCCCCCAGCCCTGCCACCAGAAGGGCATCCTGGAGGGATCCAGAGTGAGCTTGGGAGCAGATTCATTAAATAAATAAGCTGTTTATTTAAGTGAGTCTGTTAAATAATACAAGTTTTACCTGTGGCTGGCTCTTGTGAGCACAGGACTGGTTTTATAATAAGATTTTAGCTAAGCACAGTTAGAATTTTGTGTTAAATATTCTTACCCCCACACTTAGGGTTTTTTAAACACAGTGTTGGCCTTAAAGTAAGAACCAGCTTCTGGGAACGGGTCAGGCAGGAGCCCTAGAATTTGGCTAGTGTCCTTTAGCTTATCTGTGATTAGCTGAGATGCTTGATAAATTCTTTTCCCATTCCAGCAGCTTTATGACCGTCGGGGTCTGGCTGTCTGGTGTAGCAGTTCAGGACAGTACGTAGTTGGCATGGTGTAAATAGTAAGTGGGGACATGTCTTGCCAGCCTGTCGTTTCAGCTGATGACTTCAGTGGTGCTGGAGTTTTGATGTTTATCACTGTCTCTTTCACCCCCACCCTTTTCTTACCCAGAAGACAAATGGTGAGGTTAAATGTGGCCATGACTCAGCCACGGCTCAGCCCAAGCCCAGTAGTGGCCATGAGGGGAGAGACAGTCACTGTCACTGGTTCTGTTGGAACCAGCATGCAGGCCTTTCAGCGGTCTCAGTTTTCACTAAAGTTTAATAGCTTATTATCAGAACTTATTCTGGCAATCATCTAATAAAGTATTCCTTAGCATGTTTCAAAAACTAAATTAACTTTTAAAAATGAAAGTACAGATTGTTTGATTTGCCAAGTGACATTCATGTGTGAGGAAGTACACATAATTGAACTAAATCTAAATTGTTTTGCTTAGGTAACAAAAGTGAGATGCTTTTGAATTACAAATACTGTGGAAAATTCTTCAAGAGATGGGCATACCAGACCACCTGACCTGCCTGTTGAGAAACCTATATGCAGGTCAGGAAGCAACAGTTAGAACTGGACACGGAACAACAGACTGGTTCCAAATAGGAAAAGGAGTATGTCAAGGCTGTATATTGTCATCCTACTTATTTAACTTATATGCAGAGTACATCATGAGAAATGCCAGGCTGGAAGAAGCACAAGCTGGAATCAAGATTGCCGGGAGAAATATCAATAACCTCAGATATGCAGATGACACCACCCATAGGGCAGAAAGTGAAGAGGAACTCAAAAGCCTCTTGATGAAAGTGAAAGAGGAGAGTGAAAAAGTTGGCTTAAAGCTCAACATTCAGAAAACGAAGATCATGGCATCTGGTCCCATCACTTCATAGATGTGTATAAGAGACAGGTAGTCATATATGGATGTGAGATGTGGTGTTGGAGAAGACTCTTGAGAGTCCCTTGGACTGTAAGGAGATACAACCAGTCCATTCTGGTGTTCTTTGGAAGGAATGATGCTAAAACTGAAACTACAGTACTTTGGCCACCTCATGCGAAGAGTTGACTCATTGGAAAAGACTCTGATACTGGGAGGGATTGGGCAGGAGGAGAAGGGGACAACAGAGGATGAGATGGCTGGATGGCATCACCAACTCGATGGACGTGAGTCTGAGTGAACTCCGGGAGTTGGTGATGGACAGAGAGGCCTGGCGTGCTGCGATTCATGGGGTCGCAAGGAGTTGGACACGACTGAGCGACTGAACTGAACTGAGCTGATGCAAGCAGTACATGATGAGGAAGTTGGATTGCTTCTTTTGTGAGACTTTTTTCATTTTTATAAAGTTACTTGGCCCTGAAAACTTAAGTTTAGTTGAACAAAGAGTTTGTGGCATGAATACTGCAAGGATCTTAAAGTTTGCAGCCTAAAGGAAGACTGCAATTGTGTATAATTAATTTGTTGTGTGGATTAAATTTTAGAATGGAGAACAGAAGTAGAGTGGTGACTGGCTTAAATGTCTTCTCCCTTGAAAAAGTGTTGCAGAGCAGTAGAGGTGATAGGTACAGCTGAACACATGAATGCAGGTCTGAGTCCAGTGGGGTTGCTGGCAGATCGTCTGGAATATTCCAGAGTCAGTAGTCAACAAGAGGACAGTGGTAATGTGCAACCTCGATATCCAGCCAGAGCTGCCATGAAATCTGATGGTCGTTTGGGGTCACGTGACAGTTCCAGGGGTCAGCAGGGCCATGCTAGTTTCTGGGGGCGGGGATGGGCAGCACCTGTGCACATGAGCCGTCTGTAATGGGGGGGAGGGGAGGGAAGGAGCATGCTACTTGCAGAAGGCGAACTCTGAGGGGTCAGCATAGGAATCAGTAGGGAGACTGTGGCCAGGATGGAGCCAGGACGAGAAGAGCCGGGTTCTCACAGATCCCAGCCTTAGGGTTATAGAGCAGGGGTGGCATTTCAACAAGGTGAAAGAAATTGAGTGTTAGTTGCTCAGTCATGTCCGACTCTTTGCAACCCATATGAACTATAGTCGCCAGGCTCCTCTGTCCATGTAATTCTCCAGACAAGAGTACTGGAGTGAGTAGTTATTCCCTTCTTCAGGGGATCTTCCTGACCTGGGGATCGAACCTTAGTCTCCTGAGTTGCAGGCAGATTCTTTACCGTCTGAGCCACCAGGGGAAGCTCTTTAACAAGGTGTATCATTTTTATTTTAATTTTTAAAAGTTCTTTAATTAAACTCTAAATTTAACTTTTTGGGAAAAAGTGGCACATCCACATAACTACACCTTTGAAAGGTATAGAATGATATATAGTAAAATATCCTTCCTCTTTACCCTAACCATGTTCCCTGTTCCCACTCCCAAAGCTCATATAATCTCTTTGGGATTCACCATCACGTGTAATAGTGTTATTAATTCTTTGTGTTTTTATGTGTGAAGAAAAATATGTAATTAATCCTCCCTTTTAAAACAAAAGGTACTATATTATGTACACTTTTTATTCACTTAGTATTTCTTGAGGGTCTTACCATTAGTAAATAGAGCTTCCTATTTCTTTTTTGACAGCTGTATAATATTCCAATATATGTCTGTAGGAACCTTTTTTAATCCATTTCCTATTAACAAATAGTTGGTTTGTTGCCTATTCTTGGCCATTAGAAACAATGCTGCAGTCAATAACTATATATGCCGTTTTGAACGTGTGCAGGTTTATCTGTGGGATAAATTCCAGAAGATGGGGATCTATGGGTTAAATGACGGATGTGCTTATAATTTGATAGCTTTTGCTCAGCTGTTTTCCACAGGACTAGTTCTGATTTTCCACCAGCAATTTGAGGTTGGTCAATTCAAATGTGTTGGAATACTTCTTCAGACATCAAATAGTGATGCAGAAAGCGTCTGAAATGTATTTGCAGGCCTGAAAGCACCATCAGGAATGGGACAGCAGTGCTTCCCAACAGTGCAGGGGACCTGCTGTCCTGGTTTCGTGCAAGACAGCCACCCTGGGCAGCAGTACTTGCAGTTCCTGCCCACTGGTGCACTGGTGTGTGATGGCCTGGGTTGCAGTTCACCCTCCCGGCTGCCCAGGGTGGGTGTCTTGGTTTAATCCCCCAGCAGCAGCTCTGGGTGAAAAAGCCTTCTGAGAAACAAAGAGAATCCAATTCATATTAGAAAATCTAGTGTCCCTGAGTAAGCCCTTGGTGAATTAGATTTGATTAAATTAAACACTGATGGAAGCTTTTATCAGACATGTAGGAAGGATGCATCAGGAAGATGAACAATCAGCTTATATTTTTTAGTATTTGTAACACTGAGCTGAGAAGAATAAACACTGCCACCATTTTAACATGAGACATGAAATTGCCAGGCTGGGGTTGGGATGTTAGGAAGTACGGCCCAGGGAGCCTTCCTGGGTCTCCCACTGCCCTAACTTCTCTGCTGTTCCCAGCCCCCTGGGGGTTTATAGATACATCAGCCCCCACCCCAGGCCTCTGCCCACTTCTTCACCTCCTGAAACTTTGTGTCCAAATCCCCATTCTGCTATGAATTTTAAAATTTAATGAACTTTTTTTCCAGTAATAAGAGCAGTTCACATTGATGGTAGAAAATTTGCAATATTTATGGTTCAAAGCCTTGATTAACAGTTTTGGAATCTGATAGAGATTAGATTGGGTTAGAAAGAAGGAATAAGCAAGCATGAGAAAGGAGATTGGAAATGGGGGTAGGTTCAATTTGGGTGAAGTTCTCAAAGTATGTGGAACAGCTAGAACCATCCCACCACATTTTTTGACCAATGGGAAGGTGTAAAGAAAAGGCAACCTAAATAGCATTTTGCCAGGGTGAATCGTGATGAAAATCCCTGAACACACAATGAGAATTAGAAAGATGGTGGATGCTAAGAATGTGTTCTGGGTCACTGATCACACAGAGGGGCAGTTTTGGAAATACTCTGCTCTTTTCAGTTGAATCATATTGCTTTGTAATAGTAACAGCAGACACTTCTTGGAGACAGTACTAACAGTGAGGTTGGTACCTGGATGAGGAGAGCATGAGAAATCGTGGAGGATCAGTTGCTAGATGATGGTGGGCTTTAGATGGTGGGCTCCCCATCCATTGACTTGGTGTTTTGGAGGTGCCTTCTACATCAAAAGCAGCCCACACACCCAAAGAGACAGTACAGAAACTGGCATGAAAGAAGGAACTAGCATATATTCATTGCTTACTTCATTCTAAGCATCGGTCCAAATGCTTTTTATACACTGTAATAGTAACTAATGATTTTGCATCTGGACTTTGTGCTAAGTGCTTTTACCTGTTCTGTCTCATATTCATCTTTATAATACTCCCAAGATTGGTTCTCTTATTATCTTCACTTTCCTTAAAACTCAAAGAATGTGCACAAAGACACCCAGTTAGTAAATGGCCTTGTTTAGTCTCACCCACCAAGCAGTGTGGTGGGAATTATGTTCAAGAATGAGGACACATAGTGAGAAAGTTGCTCAGTTAGGATTTGAACTCGAATCTGTCTTCACAGGCTTTGCTTTCTCCTGTTATAAATAAGGCATAAGTTGAGGTCTGTTTCTAGAAAAAATATGGGAGAAGATTTGAGACAGAAATGCTGAGGTTCCTGCAGAACTTAATAAAAATACACATGTTCTTCGAATCATGGAGATCTTAGAAGAAAAACAATTATCAAGTTGCCAGAATTTATGGAGACATTTAAAATATGAGACAAAGAAGATCACATTGCCAGCAGAGGGATTCTTTTCAAAACCATATCTGATCCTGTCTCTCTTCACCAAAAAATAATCCTTCCTGGTTCCCATTGTCTGCAGAGTGTGATTCTTGGCACATCTGTTGCTGTGGTCAGTCTCCTGCCACCTCCCTGGGCAATTCACACAAGCATTGCTATCTCCAGGACTGAATACTCTGTTTTCATATAATAATGCAGTTAATGCTTTCCTCTCTTCCCAAAGCTACCTCTCCTGTCTTTCTTGCAAAATCAAGTTCAGTCTTAATACTTTGGGGGAAGGTTTCTTCAAAGCCTTCAGGCCAAATATAGTTGTTTTATTTTGTTACCCAGATGTTTGCTGATCTTACTCTCACGAATTCAGTACACCGGTTTGCCAGTGTTTGCAGAGTCTCCAAGTGGTTCAAAGATTGTCATGGTTTGAGGCTCTTTTCTCCACCAGGAGCATGATGCTCCTGGTGCCTGACTCAGAGTTTGGGACACTTAGTCAATGTTTGTGCAATGAGTAGGCAGATGGATGGATGGATGAATGAATGGATGAAATGCTTGAATTATCCCATAAAAAAATATGATACATGGTTAAAACCTTATTCTAAATTAGAAAGTATTGCAGCTACAGTCACTGCACAATGAATGTAATTACTGATGTTTTCATTGTTTCTGAAAAGTAATCATTCTCAGATATTAGGATGCGAAATAGACTTTGAATGAAAGGTGTTATAGCTATGTGTCTCCCAGGGGGTCACAGTCAGGAAGTGTTAAACCTTTGCATGTTTGCTTTCCTGCCTTTCCAAAACCTACTCATCCTTCTTGGTCTGAGATGAGCTCTCGGTGAAGATTTCTGTGCTCACCTGCCCTGGACCCTCTTGACCAGCCTCTCGGGGAGCGTCCATAGCTGTGGTTTTCAGTTATTCTGAAGTTCATTTCTAAGGTGTATATCATGACTTTATTTTTCATTAATTCTGCCTTGGGTTACTACTGATTCCCAAACCAGATGATATTATTTAGGGGGCAGGAATCACATTGGTCCTTTCCCCTCACTCCTCAGCGTGGCTAAGGCGGTGAGCATGTTTGTGTAGTAAGCATGAAGGAAATTTTGGTTGACTCTGTTACTCTCTTACTTGGTCTTGGCAAGTTGAAAAAGGCACCCCACTCCAGTACTCTTGCCTGGAAAATCCCATGGACAGGGGAGACTGGTGGGCTGCAGTCCATGGGGTCTCAAAGAGTCGGACACGACTGAGAGACTTCCCCTTTATACTTGTGAGGAACAGAGCCCCGCTCAGGTCTGCTTCAGTAGAGGGGGTTTACTATGAAGACATAGGGGTGTCTCATGCGATGGAAGAGCAGGAAGAGCAGGGAGCTCGTGGAAGAGGGTGTGGAAATGGGGTGTCCTTGGCTACCAGGTCTGTCTGCCTGTCTTGTTGGATGGCCTCTAGTCCCTCCTCCCCCTGGGGCCAGTGACCCACCCTAGTTTTTTCTATTGACTGGACCTGTTTGCTCTTTGACGTGGCAACAGAATGTGTAAGCACTCAAGGGACCATACTACACTTTCTGACATTCAGTAAAAAATTTTCACACTTTCTGACTTATTTTTTTAGGAGAAGGAACATGACTGGTTCCTTTAGGTCAAATGGTCTTCCCTGCTCCTGTTAGCTATGGTCAGATAGATGGGGTCACTGGGTGTCAACATTTTTCAAGCAAGGTAGTGAGAATACATCATCCAAAGATGATGTGTGGGCTGACTGGGCATGCCCAGCTTTTCTAGTGAAATTTAAAATATGTGCCAGCAGGAGTCAGTTGAAATGAGAGTGTTAAATTAATTAAGGGACCAAGTGCTAACATTGGGCTTGCCCAGTGGCTCAGCAACGCCAGAGACTCAGGAGATGTGGTTTCGATCCCTGGTCGGGAAGATCCCCTGGAGGAGGGCATGGCAACCCACTCTAGTATTCTTGCCTGGAGAACCCATGGACAGAGGAACCTCGCGGGCTACAGTGCACGGGGTTGCAAAGAGTCAGACACGACTGAAGTGACTGAGCATGCACGCCCATGCCAACACTGCTTGGAATAAAGAGAGAGACATACCGTGCAGGCATATGAAGCTTTATCCTAGGAAGTGGCGCCTCGTGAAGGGTTTTGAGGTCCAATTAGAAACTGGAGATTGTTTTTCCCAGAAGTCCTTGCCACCAGGGACTCTGAGGAAGTTGCATGGCAGGCCGTGGCTGGGGTGTCACGGAGGTGGCTTTCTCTGCTGTGAGAAGCAGTGCTGTGAGGCACAGGCTTCTTAGGGTGTTGTGTGCATCTGTAGTTTCTGTTTAGAGGAGGAGGATGGGAGTGACACCTTGCATAGTATTAATTGCTATCAGTCTGAAAAGATTAGCAAACTTCAGTGGGAAATAAAAGCTGAGAAACTAGATAGGCTTATACCTCAAGAGATTCAGAGTCCTGGCCAAAGCAGGTGAGGAAAATACCCAGTTTTGTATGGCAGGCCCAAGCAGGAGCCCCACAGGAGGCACTTCTTGCAAGCCACCCAAATACTGCAGAGGCGCCTCCATATTTATTGCCTTTGTGCCTTGAAGCCGGCCTCCAGTACATTTGTTACAGATGCAGCTCATTCCTTTGCTATGGGGAAGGAGAATGGCTTTAAAGAATGTCTCTCTGCTTTTTGCCTGTTAACACAGATTAAGGAGTTCTTAGGGCTGGAGAAATAACTAGGAGTCACCTCTGAAAAGATGTCAGAGGCTTTGACTGGAGACGAACTCCATGCAGGGGAGGAAGGGGCGTGTACAACAGAGCTGAGGGCGGAGCTGCAGGAAGAAGGGAGGGGCTTCTTAGGGGAGAAGCCTCTCCGGATCCCTGGAGCATCCTGGTTAGTGTGTCATAACCAGCACTGAGGGGCGGGGTGGGGTGGGGGTATCTTGTTGCTTAGCAACACCAAATGTAGAGGAGCAGCCATCTGAAGAGCTGACCTGGTGGCACGCTTGGGTGTCTTCCTCTGGGGCTTGTTTGAATGACAGAGCAGAGACTGACCAGACCTCGAAGCTCCCAAACAGCTCACTGATGCAAGTGGGTGCTGTTGCCTCATGCAGGCCTGAACCTCGGACTTGTCTCCAGAGACCTCGAGATTCTGGATACGAAGCTGAAAGGCTTCAGGACACAGGAGAAACTTTTATCTGTTTTTACTGTTGAAGGATCTTGGCTTGAAAGAGAACAAAGATATGGGACTTTGACAGCTCCTTAGTGTTGCTCTAAATTATAGGTTATTTCATTCTACCTGATTTCCATTTGCCAGATGACTAGGGTTGGGCAAATAAGCCAGTTTTTAAAAATGGAAATTAAGCAAGGTTAAAATGGTTATTTTAATCATAGAAGCTTGACAGTAATCTCTAGTGAAGTCTGTTCTACCCAGTACATGGTTTATAATCAGTAGTTTCTTTTTTTTAAATTAAATCAAAAAAGTGAAAACTTGGGGCAAGGTGATAAGTATATTGTTAGAATTTCTAAACGACTATAGAATTACTAGGAACCAATGTCATAGGTTAGCTAAGAGTGAATGGAAGTGACTTTGGGCTGTTTGATCTTATTTTAGGAATACATTTGATAGGGGTTCTTATAATATCCTTGTGGGCCAGATGTTAGATGAACTCACCATTTATTTAAAAACAATCTGGTTGGTGTTTTTTGTTTTGGTTTTGAGCCATCAGAAAGGGACAGGCAGATTCACTGGATGTCATAAGGCTGTCATATCTTCACCTAAAAAAATTAGTGTTCTGTATCTAGAGGGCTTACTCAAAATGGTTGAAAGTGACGGAAAGCTGATAGGAGTACCTAATGTTTTATGACAAAGTTGAGATGTTGATAGGTTGGATCAACAAAAAAAGTGGAACATAATTGAAATAAATGTCCTGCCTCTTGGGTAAAATGTGGATGAGTATAGAAAGATATTGAGAAAATAGCATTTTTATAAAAGATGAGCAGTGTGCTTTGCTGTTGTTCAGTCACTAAGGCATGTCCGACCCATTGAGGCCCCATGGACTGCAGCAGGCCAGGCTTCCTTGTCCTTCACTCTCTCCTGGAGTTTGCCCAGATTCATGTCCTTTGAGTCAGTGATGCTACCTAGCCATTTCATCCTGTATACTTTAGTTGACTACATTTTACAAAAAATAAAGCTATATAGGATGAGATGGTCTGTAAGGCTTTATATTCTTTCAAAGGGATATGTAGACTCTGGCTGCAGTGCTCTGTAAGCCACATCTTAGGGGGGCCTCTGACTGTTTGAAGGGTGTCCTGAACAGCACGCAGGAGAATTTGGGGGCAGCCAGAGCCTGGCCTTGAAACCTGGCAGGGTTGTGAAGAGCATCTTCCTGATTTTCATGACTATCTTGAGGAATGAGCAGGCCTGTTCTGGGCGGCTCCCTTGGGCAGCACTACTTCTGTGGGGAGAGGTTACTGGTGGATGTACTAGGCTCAGGTTTGAGCAAGCCTATTGGCTGGGTGAGGATGCATTTTCAGCGTGTGGAAAGCAGAATTTCGTGTCCTCTGAGGTCCCTTCCAAATCTTAAATTCTGCAGTCCTGGGCACTCTGCATTTTGTTTTAATTTCAGTCTTAATAGCATATGGTTTAGAGATGAGTTTATGATTATAATTTGGGTTGCATAATACTGTAGAAGGAAACTGTGATCGTCAAGCATACTCAGTTGTGTCCAACTTTTCTGACCCCATGGACTATATATAGCCTGCCAGGCTCCTCTGTCCATGGGATTTTCCAGGCAAGAATACTGGCGTGGGTTGCCGTTCCCTCCTCCAGGGGATCTTCCCGACCTAGGGATCGACCTCATGTCTCCTGCGTTGGCAGGCCGATTCTTTTAGCCCTATATAGGACTGTCCTTTAAGTGGGAAGTTTCCAGAGAAGCAAGAGAAACTGGGACTGTTCTGCAGAGCGCAAATTTTGTTGAATGTAACTGTAATGATAAAACAAACTTGTTACCTGAACAATGTGCAGTCCCTGGAGGGAGTATATGGGGGAACATGTCACTAGAATTCGTTTTGCATTTAGTCACTGAAGGTTGACTCCACTTGAGGAAATCTGAAGATTAAAAAAAAAATCCTGTTTTCCTCTGGTGATTCTTTTTGAGCATTTCCGTCTTCCAGTAATCATAGCTTTGTTTTACCAAGAAAGCTCTGCCTCGAGGGGAGCTGTGATTTTCAGAGCAGTTATTACAGCTGGCACGAGCGGCCAGGCCCGTCAGGACCATGGTCGTCCTGGAGATTTTCTGCAGAAACAGACCCTGATTGCTCTTTATTTTTGCTCCTGTTGCTTTACTCTAATTTGTAATTTGAAGTCCACTCTACAAAGAGTCCACAGAGCGCCAGCTGGATACTGCTTTAAAGACTTTGCTTTCTTTCTCTAGTTTTTAAATTTTAAAGAGGACTGTCGATTTTGGTGGTTGCTGTTTCGAAATTGGTGAGATGCATCTTTCTGTTTCCTTAACTTCAGTGGATGGGAAGGTTGAAAACAAAATCACCAGCTTCAGATTTATGTTAAAGGTCTTTTTCTAGCAAAGGGGGTAGGGGTAGGTCTGCCCTGGCCAACTTCATCTTCCATCGATAGGAGGAAGGAACCATGGGGTCTCTGAAATTAGTCCTCTGATTGCAAGTTGTCAGCTCAGGAGACCTGGGAGTGTGTGCCGTGTGCCCTGCTGTGCTGGTCCTTCTCTGGGCGTGTCAGGGTCACACGTGGAAGGGAGGAAGGCAGTCCAGTGGGATCAACCAAGACAGTACTGGGACTCATGGGTTGTGGTCAGCCGCAGAGAGCAGTAAATGGCACCTTCTTTCTGCTTTTGAAAAGCAGATGCTTAACCTCCTATATAATAACGCTATGCCTTGACTTTTGCTCAGAGTTCTTTACCATATGTTTGGACTGTATTGTTTGGAGGGCATGGCTTTTCTTTTTGGTGCTATGATTCTCTGCCTTTGCAGTTTAGGTTAAAGCCTTGTTTTTCTGTTTTCCCTTCCCATTAATTGTTCAAATGTCTTAGGCTCATTGATTCTTCAATAAAATCACTCATATAACCCAGACTTAATAGGACACCATAAAGTGTTCTTAAACTGCTTTTGCTTTGGGCATGTAATCCTTTAGGAAAGCAGTTAAGCAGCATGTACTTATGTATTACTTTTATTATTATTAGGAAAGATCTTTACAAATTTATTCTCTTTGTCCCAGTAATTTCTGGGAATCACTTGTAAGGAAATCTTATGAAATACAAAACATAAACATAAAGAATTGTTTATAAGAATGAATTCTAATAAGTATTGTACAGTTCAGTTCAGTTCAGTCACTCAGTCATGTCTGACTCTTTGCGACCCCATGAATCGCAGCATGCCAGGCCTCCCTGTCCATCACCAATTCCCGGAGTTCACTCAAACTCATGACCATTGAGTCAGTGATGCCATCCAGCCATCTCATCCTCTGTCGTCCCCTTCTCCTCCTGCCCCCAATCCCTCCCAGCATCAAAGTTTTTTCCAATGAGTCAACTTTTCGCATAAGGTGGCCAAAGTATTGGAGTTTCAGCTTCAACATCAGTCTTTTCAATGAACACCCGGGACTGATCTCCTTTAGTATGGACTGGTTGGATCTCCTTGCAGTCCAAGGGACTCTCAAGAATCTTCTCCAATACCACAGTTCAAAAGCATCAATTCTTCAGTGCTCAGCTTTATTTACAGTCCAACTCTCACATCCATACATGACCACTGGAAAAACCATAGCCTTGACTAGATGCACCTTTGTTGGCAAAGTAATGTCTCTGCTTTTAAATATGCTATCTAGGTTGGTCATAACTTTCCTTCCAAGGAGTAAGTGTCTTTTAATTTCATGGCTGCAGTCACCATCTGCAGTGATTTTGGAGACCAAAAATATAAAGTCTGACACTGTTTCCACTGTTTCCCCATCTATTTCCCATGAAGTGATGGGACTGGATGCCATGATCTTCATTTTCTGAATGTTGAGCTTTAAGCCAACTTTTTCACTCTCCTCTTTCACTTTCATCAAGAGGCTTTTTAGTTCCTCTTCACTTTCTGCCATAAGGTGGTGTCATCTGCATGTCTGAGGTTATTGGTATTTCTCCCGGCAGTCTTGATTCCAGCTTGTGCTTCCTCCAGTCAAGCGTTTCTCATGATGTACTCTGCATATAAGTTAAATAAGCAGGGTGACAATATACAGCCTTGACGTACTCCTTTTCCTATTTGGAACCAGTCTGTTGTTCACCTAAATTTTTTTCCTTATGATTTTTTTGGTATAATTTTTCACTCATTCCATCAGTAGATATGGTTTATACAATGTACATTGGTTTTATTTCAGAAAATAAAAAATCAAATTATGAAAAAATAAGTAAACAAACTGTATCCCTAATAGTTGCAAGATGGGTGTTGTTTCTTCTTTCTAATTATCTGCATTTTTCAGCATCTTTTAAAAATGTGTTCATTTGATTTTTTCTAGCAGCTAGCGGGTCACATCTTCTATGGGTGAGAGGCTAGACTAAATGAGATTTAAATTATTTTGCTTGAATAGCTAGTGTAAAGGAAAAAATACTCGGCTTAGGATATTTCATAGTTGTTGATTGTGTACCCTGGGCTTCTGTTCCTGGAAGACAGTAGTTGAGATATCTTGAAAACCCAGCTGTCACAGACCACTTGGTACTGCTGGCTGTAAAACATTGAGTATCCTTTTAAGTGTACGGCAGAAATGACAAGAAATCACAGGAAATCACTAGTGTTCAAAGTTTTTTTCATCAGTGAGAATGATGTGAGCTGATACCAGAGCAGTCTTGCAAAAATGGGCCAGTTTTGGTGACTGCAGAGCACCTAGGAGGCTGTGGAGATGGGAGATGATATCTCTTAGGTTTTTGGAGCATGAGGATTCCTGTTTAAAGTCAGACTCCTCAGGACCACATGCTTGGTGAAAGAATGGCCAGGGAAAATATGCCCCCCAGACTAGGGAGATGAGTAGGAAGTTTATCCCCTCTAGCTTGAGACAGGTGTGGTAGGATTTGTAATCTCAAGTGTACCCTCACTTGGGTTTGGGGTTTAAATGACATTACTTGTATAAGAATCCTTAATCTGATTAGTTACATTAAGAGGAGCCCAAAGTGGGGATGCTTTTCTTGAGGGACACTCTGTACTCAGGCTGCATGGCATTCCCATTGATCAAGTGTTTCTGAAGATGGACTCACAATCCAAACTTAAAGACCCCCAAGTGAACCATCTAGCACACTGGAAGCTTAGTACACATGGCCTGAAGCTTAGTACACATGAGTCGTTCATTTAAATACTCAGTGGACAAGTTAAGCATTGGATTAATAAAACTGAAGAACTTGTGTAATGGAAGATGGATGAGAAAAATTTACTGATATTGTATGGAGCTGCATACTTCTTTTAGAATGTGTATTGAGAGTTTTGAAAGAATAGTGAAACCAGGGCCAAAAAGATAATGTGTGAATTTTATTAATAAAAGCTAACAAGTAATGTCTAACAGCATATAACTTTAATATGTAGTTGAATGTTTCCAACCATATTTTATGAGACTGACAAATTGGGTGAGATTAGTAATTGCTGCTATTTTGAGCACTTGCTGTGTGTAAAGCCTTTTTTTCATGCTTTCCATTCCATGAGGGGGTATGGGGGCTCTCTACTGTTTCTACCTGTCTCTTTTCCTACTTTCCCTGGTAGCAGCACTTGCTTTCCCTTTGGGGGCCCATCCTTCTCTAAGAATGTGGGGGGAGGTTCTAGTGGAGGCTTGCTTATGAATCAAGTTACATCAGATCTCCCTGGTGCTGGGTCCCCAGTGGGCATCTCTCTCTTCTTGGAATCCTGATCATCAGGTAAGTGCCACAAGGATGAAGCTGATTCAACAGCAGAGTCCTCTGAAAAGACTCCTTATAATTTGTTGCCCTCATCCCCAGGGATACTCTACTTCTGGCCCTTCCCAAGGCCCAGCCATTAGCTTTTCTTTGGATTCTGAGAGCTACTCTTATACTGTTAATGCACTTTTCTTTTTCTTTTTATTTCTTTTTCTTTTTTTTGTATGTATTGTTTTTATTTTTTATTTTTTTTTAATTTTATTTTTACTTTATTTTACTTTACAATACCCTATTGGTTTTGCCATACATTGACATGAATCCACCATGGGTGTGTACGAGCTCCCAATCCTGAATCCCCCTCCCACATCCCACCCCATATCCTCTCTCTGGATCATCCCCGTGCACCAGCCCCAAGCATCCTGTATCCTGTATCGAACATAGGCTGGTGCTTCATTCTTACATGATAGTATACATGTTTCAATGCCATTCTCCCAAATCATCCCACCCTCTCCCTCTCCCACAGAGTCCAAAATTAAATTCCATATATATGTGTCAGTATACTGTATTGGTGTTTTTCTTTCTGGCTTACTTCACTCTGTATAATAGGTTCCAGTTTCATCCATCTCATTAGAACTGATTCAAATGAATTCTTTTTGATGGCTGAGTAATACTCCATTGTGTATATGTACCACAGCTTTCTTATCCATTCATCTGCTGATGAAAGCCAGTTACTCTTTTGCTTCAGTTCAGTTCAGTTCAGTTGCTCAGTTGTGTCCGACTCTTTGCGACCCCATGGACTACAGCAAGCCAGGCTTCCCTGTCCATTACCAACTCCTGGTGCTTTCTCAAACTCATGTCCATCGAGTTGGTGATGCCATCCAACCATCTCATCCCCTGTCATCCCCTTCTCCTCCTGCCTTCAGTCTTTGCCAGCATCAGGGTCTTTTCAAATGAGTCAGTTCTTTGCATCAGGTGGCCGAAGTGTTGGAGTTTCAGCTTCAGTATCAGTCCTTCCAATGAATATTCAGGAATGATTTCCTTTAGGATGTATTGGTTGGATCTCCTTGCAGTCCAAGGGACTCTCAAGAGTCTTCTCCAACACTGTAGTTCAAAAGCATCAATTCTTCGGCGCTCAGCTTTCTTTATAGTCCAACTCTCACATCCATACATGACTATTGGAAAAACCATAGCTTTGACTAGACAGATCTTTGTTGGCAAAGTAATGTTTTTGCTTCTTAATATGCTTTCTAGGTTGGTCATAGCTTTTCTTCCAAGGAGCAAGCAAGGAGCAAGAGACTCTTGCTTACAGTCATAGAAACTTAATCGATTTAGTAGGTATTTAACTTCTCTGTCTTTTAAATACTAAAAATGGGATGTAGAAAAATCACATGATTTCCCAGAGCCCATAGGATCAGTCAGGGCTAGAGGCTGAATTTGAAGCGAGATCTGGTCTGTTCCAGATGCTCCTGTTGCCTCATTTCCTTGTAGCCTCCCTCCAAAGGAGCTTTTCTGTCCATTGAGACAAATCGTTTCCAGGTCACACATGCTTTCCTTCCATGACAATATCTCCATATACTTGCATGTCTTTGGGATGGAAACTTGTCAAAAGTTAGCAGTATGTACAAAGAAGTTTTACTTTTGGATTCCCCCTTTATTAGTTTTCTTTCATTGCATAGTAAATTACCACAGAGTTAGGCCTCAAAACAACACTTTCTGTTAACAACTTATTTCTAACACTTAAATCAGCAACTTACCCCAGCTTTGCTTACCTGGGTGCTCAGGGTCTCACTAGGCTGAAATAAAAGTGTCAGCCAGGCCGTGTTCTCATCTGAGGCTCAGGTTCTTTTCCCAAGCTTACTGGTTGTTGGTGGGATTCAAGTCCTTGAGGTTGGAGGACTGAGTTCCTCAGCTTCTACAGACTGTCTGCCCTTCCCTATTATGTGGTTCCCTCTTCAACCCATTAGTGGCAGTTGCTAATTGAAGATCAAAGGCAAAGCTCCTCTGCTGATTCTTATCTCTTACCTCCATACCCTTTATTAAAGGGCTCACTTGATTAGGTCCCCACCCCTCGCCTCCTCCAGGAAATCTCCCCTTTGATGAACTCAAACTGATATGGGACTAATAACATCTACAAAATTCTGCCATCTTTGGTATATATACAGTGCATCTAACCATGGGAGTGATGGCCTGTCACATTCTCTGGTCTCACCCACATTCATGGGAAGAGGATTATCCAGAGCTTGTGTACCACGGAAGGGAATCTTGGGGCCATCTCAGAATTCTGTCTACTACACTTCTCTGAACACTTGTTCACTTACGCCTCAAAGAACTGCACAGGATAGGCAACAATTTTCTTACATTCCTCTCCTCCTCAGGGCTTCCCTTGTGGTTCAGCTGATAAAGAATCCACCTGCAGTGTGGGAGACCTGGGTTCGATCCCTGGGTTGGGAAGATCCCCTGAGAAGGGAAAAGCTACCCACTCCAGTATTCTGGCCTGGAGAATTCCATGAACTGTATAGTCTATGGTGTCACAAAGAGTCAGACACAACTGAGTGACTCACTTTACTTCACTTTCCTCCTCAAGGTCACTCATTAGTACTTTATTATTAATTTCATCAAGTTCTCTGTGGGAATGTGCTCTAGTACTACTTTTACCATACGTGAAGAGGTTAGAAAATTTGCTCAGTCTTAATGCAGGTTGTAATTTTACTGAATCTAGAATATTCTGAGCATGGGATTTATACAGATGGATAAACTGTTGTCCGTAGATTACTGCTAGTTTGTGAACTGTTTATCAGTTCACAGTGAGTTAAGTTTAGGACCTAAGAGTAAGCATTTAGAAACATTTATAAAAATTCAACGTTATTAGAGTATCCAAGAAAGGGATCAATAGCCAAATCATATTAGCCAAAGTATAGGAGAGGTTGGATGTTGTTGGATGTGGTATATGAGGCATGTATCAGTAATGTGTAACATCAGAACTAATGCTACAAGGAGTGATTTTATTTTTAATCAACTGTATTGAGTTATACCTTTCATTTCAGAAAAACGCACCTATATAAGTGGCAATTTGATAAGTTTTGACAAGAGTACCACATCCGTATAATGACCAGTAGCACAGTCAAGGTATGGAACATGGCTGTGCTCCTAGAAGGGCGGCCCTGGTGGCTCAGTGGCCACGAATCTGCAATGCAGGAGATGCAAGTTCAGTCCCTGGGCTGGGAAGATCTGCTTGTGGAAGAAATGGCAACTCACTCCGGTATTCTTCTTGGGAGAATCCCTGGGACAGAGGACCCTGCCGGGCTACAGTCTATGGGATCTCAGAGTCAGACACAACTGAGTGACTGAGCATGTGCTTCTAAAACGCTCTCTTTTGCCCCTTCTCAGTCATTCTAGACTGTGTCCCCTTTCTCACTCCTTCCCTTCAAGCCACTAGTAATCACTGCTGCACCTTTGGTCACTATGGATCAAATCTGTCTTTTCTAGAGCTTCACAAAAATGGAATTACTTATTCACTATGTGCTGTTTTTTTTTGGTCTGGCTTCTTTTATTCACAATGATTTTAAGATCCATTCATGTTGTTGTGTTATTGATAGTATATTATATTTTATTGCTGATGACCAAGCCGTTGTGTGGACATACCATAGTTTGTTTAACTATTTATCAAATGTCAAGTATTTACTGACACTTGTGTTTCTAATTTTGGCCATTATGAGTAAAACTGCTGTAAACATATATGTACAAGCTTTATATATTTTTTCATTTTTCTTGTATAAATACCTAGAAATGGAATTGATGAGTAATATGGTAAGTGTATGTTTAATAGGAAACTGACCAATTTTTTTCCCAAAATGATTATGCCATTTTACATTAATACCAGCAGTGCATGAGAATTCCAGTTGCTCCATAACCATGCCAACACTGGGTATGCCAGTTTTTTAAGTATTAGTCATTCTAACAGGCCTGTCATTGTATTTCATCTGGGATCTGGTTTGTTTTTCTCTGATGACACATAGTGATGAACTTCATTTCACATGCTTATTGGCCATCCAAATATCTTCTTTGTGAAATATCTGCCCAAAACCTTTGCCCATTCTTTTTTATTGGATTGTTTGTCTTCTTTGAGTTATGAGTTCTTCATGTGTTCAGTTTTTTATAGGTTAATATTGTTAGCAGAATGTTATTTGTCAGTAAAAATATATTAATTATTCATTAATACTGGCAAAACAAATGTCACTGGACTTTTTGTTGTTGTTGTTGAGAAAAGTCTTTTCTGTGTGAACAGTAGTAGTAAACTAAAAGGTGACAATGGAAGTCATTTGAAAGCAGAAGATTTGATATTAGTTTTAGTTGACAGTATTGACCTTCATACATTCAGTTCAGTTTTGTAGCCATAATTAGCCAAATAAGCTACTAAAAACAATATATTATTTTCTGAGAAAGTACTGGCTGATGAAGAGATCAGACCATTAATTCTTAAAAGCATTTTCAGATAAACCAAAGAAATATAGTGACAAGCAAAAAGAATTCTTTGAAAGTAAGTGTTCAGTTGAAAGAACTGACAGATGCTATTGCTCACTATTTCATATGTCAGCATGAGTGTTCTGTAGTCTTATTATTAAAGAACAGTTTGATTTGCTAGGGATAAAAAGACAGTATATCTTTGTCCACACAGTGATGAAGGGCTGCATCAAGGATGCTGATGTGAGAATGTTCGGTGACTCTGTGGCCAAGAAAATGGCTCAGTACCACTTTCTAATGATGTATTCAGAAACTGGCTAATGATACAGAAAGCCAATGCACAGAACAAATAGTAGAGAATTTTTCACTATAATTTACTAATTGGCAGTTCTTGTAAATGTGTAATTTGAACATGATGTTGATATAGGAAGAATTCTTTTTAATTTCATTGCTGATAAACACAACTAATTCTGAACTACTATATAAAAGCATGAAAAATTACACTGTTAGCAAGTTTAGTTTGAAATTTGAGTTTTGTGTAAGGCAATGTGTCCTGACAGCATAGAAGAATATTCTAGAGCAGCCACATGGATTAAGAAGCTTGCTTACAGTGTAAATCACTCTACTCCCCCCTCCACTGAGAAAGCTGTGGTTCAGAAGAATGCCATCTGAACAGTGTGCTTAGTGATGATGTAAAAATTGTAAATATGCAAAGGTCTTAAAGATTATCCTCCTTTATGTGACAGTAATTATCCTCCCATAATATGGATGCTAATTATTTCAAACTGTAACTGCATCCTGAGGTATCGTGGTTGTATTGTGGTTGTCTATGGAAAACACATCTCTGGAAAATGAACTGTAAAATAAACTGTAGTATTTTTTGAAGACAGGAAACCAGTTCTCAAGTTTTTAAGAATAGGAGTTAGCCAGACTTGCTTAGTTGTTTGATATCTTAGGCATTGAAACTTCTATGCAACAAAGGAATGCAACATATTTTTATTAATAAATGGCAGATAAGATCAAAAGACAGAAACAAAAGCTATGTGTTTAGAAGAACAGAGTTTGCAGATTGCTGGTTTATGCTCCATGATCATGCCTGGTGTCCACTGCCTGAAACCTCCCAGCCACTAGTAGCTCTAGCTATTACTGAAGCAGGTAATGATCTTGACGTTGCATCTCTAGGAAATAGGATCACTGAATACTAAATGATTTTATCAAGCATTTTGAATTTTATTTTCTATCCAAAAAGCCAGGCTTGTGAAATTTATGGATCTCATCAAAAGATAATTTTTAACAGTAACTACCCAGGATAGATTGGGAAATTGGCAACTACTGAAGGATTGAAGATGCATTTGAAAACGTGGCATCATCTGCTTTCATTTTGGATAAAAGTTAAAAATTAATGTTCTGAGCTTGTTGAAGTGCTAAATTCTTTTCACCCATTTCCATCAACATACCTCTGCAAGATTGGTTTTTTACAATGTGATGGGTGTTACTAAAACAAAATAGGAAACAACTTACCTATACATTATCCCCTCAGAGTAGCTTTGTAGATCCACCCTAGAATAGATAAGTTAACAAGCAAAAACTAGAGTAGTTTTTCCCATCTAAAGAATTTAAATACTGATAATACATAGCTTTTATTCATTGTATGTGTATTAGGTTTTAATGTGGGAAATCAATTTCACTTGCAATGTTTTGTGCTACAACAAAGTTGTGGGAGTAATTGTGACTTAATTGTCTGTATGCTTTCTTTTGTATGCTATTTTGTGTAACTCTTATTTTTTCTGAATTATGTTTGTTCAGATTATATTAAGACAGGATTTTGTTAGTATTAAGTCTAATGATCATGGTATGCATTCATGGGTCTGTTGTATGTCCTTTACCGGTCATTCATTTTTGTTGCAAATAGTTTACCAAGGCATTGGTCAACAGTGGGTTGGAAATTACAACCTGACAAACGAATCCTTCAACCTGGGTAGTTTGAGACGCACGGAAATGAATGTTCGGTTTCTCCTTGGGAGCATTTATTTTTGGTGGCATCTCCCCTGGCCTGCCCTCTGCTTCCCACCTCTGCAGAGGTGGCTTGTAGGGTCCCTGGACCCGTTTAGTAGTGTTTTCCACCACAGGGCTAGAGGGAGCCTTGGTGAATACCTTAAGTAGCTCCACAAAGAACATTTGCCCATAGAAGGCATTATCTAGAAATAACTTAGGTTTATCTGCTTAGGTTTGCCAAGCAGACCAGCACAGTGGGTGTTGTCAGCAACCACTGCTGCTTCGGCTCTGAGGACACGCCGGCACCCCAGCCCTCTGTCTGCACTTCCTCACTGATGCCATCGGACAGGAAGTGTGCTTTCAGGTTCAGCAGCTTGGTCCTTGCAAATGCAGAGACCTTTTTCCCTGTGTCCTCGCTCTCTCCCAGGTCCTGGAGGCTGTTTGTTAGATTTGTAGATCCACCCTAGAATAGATAAGTTAACAAGCAAAAACTAGAGTAGTTTTTCCCATCTAAAGAATTTAAATACTGATAATACATAGCTTTTATTCATTGTATGTGTATTAGGTTTTAATGTGGGAAATCAATTTCACTTGCAATGTTTTGTGCTACAACAAAGTTGTGAGAGTAATTGTGACTTAATTGTCTGTATGCTTTCTTTTGTATGCTATTTTGTGTAACTCTTATTTTTTCTGAATTATGTTTGTTCAGATTATATTAAGACAGGATTTTGTTAGTATTAAGTCTAATGATCATGGTATGCATTCATGGGTCTGTTGTATGTCCTTTACCGGTCATTCATTTTTGTTGCAAATAGTTTACCAAGGCATTGGTCAACAGTGGGTTGGAAATTACAACCTGACAAACGAATCCTTCAACCTGGGTAGTTTGAGACGCACGGAAATGAATGTTCGGTTTCTCCTTGGGAGCATTTATTTTTGGTGGCATCTCCCCTGGCCTGCCCTCTGCTTCCCACCTCTGCAGAGGTGGCTTGTAGGGTCCCTGGACCCGTTTAGTAGTGTTTTCCACCACAGGGCTAGAGGGAGCCTTGGTGAATACCTTAAGTAGCTCCACAAAGAACATTTGCCCATAGAAGGCATTATCTAGAAATAACTTAGGTTTATCTGCTTAGGTTTGCCAAGCAGACCAGCACAGTGGGTGTTGTCAGCAACCACTGCTGCTTCGGCTCTGAGGACACGCCGGCACCCCAGCCCTCTGTCTGCACTTCCTCACTGATGCCATCGGACAGGAAGTGTGCTTTCAGGTTCAGCAGCTTGGTCCTTGCAAATGCAGAGACCTTTTTCCCTGTGTCCTCGCTCTCTCCCAGGTCCTGGAGGCTGTTTGCCATCTGTGATTTTTAAATCATCCTCTCCCACTGGCTCCGCAGGCAACAGGCTGCCCTGCTTTCTCCCTTTTTCTTTTTTTCTCCTCTTTCTTTCTGGCAGCTCCTCCGAGTCCTTTTCCAGCTCCTGGTGTGACACCGCTCTTTGGCCCTTTCCTCTGGTCTCAGTCTGTCTGCTCTCCTCCAGTTCTGACTTCAGGAGCATTTCTCCCTAGCTCCGCTCCTTCGACCTGGATCTCTGTCAGTTCCTGGGATGTCATGTCTTATGGCCCCTCAGCGTATTGACCAATCAGTAGATCTCTTTTGAGGTGGACGATTTGAAGGTGTTTATTGAATTTGTTACAATATTGCTTCTGGAGGAGGAAATGGCAACCCACTCTGGAATTCTTGCCTGAAAAATCCCATGGGCAGCGGAGCCTGTCCTTGGGGTCTCAAAGAGTCAGCATGACTGAGTGACTGAGCGTGCACAATATCGCTTCTGGGTTATGTTTTGGCTTTTTTAGCCTGGGGCATGGGGGATCTGAGCTCCCCAACCAGGGATCGAACCCGCACCTCCTGCATCGGAAGGCAAACTCAACCTTCCAAATCTTAACCAAAATCTTAACCAAGCCTAAACCAAATCTTAACTACTAAATCACCAGGGAAGTCCCTTCAGCAGATCTCATATCTGATGATGGTCCCCAACCCTGAGGCTCAGCCAGCTCCCTTATCCTGCCCACTCACCTGGGTGTGGAGACTGGGCCTGGTGTCCACTGCCTGAAACCTCCCAGCCTCGCTCTCTCCGCTCCATCCTCTCCCCGCCTTGGCTCAGGCCCTCATTCTCATCTGCTCCCCATTCTTGCCTCCTGGCTCTTCCCTCCAGCTTCTTCTCCACTCAGGGATCCAAGTTTTCTCTTTGAAAAACAGTTCTGATTCTGCTCTGACTTCTCTGTGGGTGCGGGGTAAGGTCCAGACCCTTCACAGCCTGGCCCGAGCATGTCTGGGTTCACCTTGGATGACTCTGTTTACCTTGAACACCAAGTTATGCTGAACACAGTTAGGTGCTGATGCAGCCATTTAGGATCCGTGTTATCTGCAACACAACAAAGTTAATCTATTAGCATCTCATAGAAACTGTGGGCAAGAGAGAATGTGAAAGTGTCATCCAGGAGAGGATGCCAAATGGAAAGCAATAGTATAGCATCTTACTGATGAAAGCTGTGTAAAGGACCCTTGAGGGTTTTTTTTTTTTTTTTTTTAAACAAGGGGGCTCTTTCATTATATTGTTGTTCAGTCGCTCAGTCATGTCTGAATCTTTGTGACCCCATGGACTGCAGCACTCCAGGCTTCCTTGCCCTTCACCATCTCCCAAAGTTTGCTCAAACTCATTTCCATTGAGTGATGCTATCTAACCACCTCATCCTCTGTTGTCCCCTTTTCCTCCTACCCTCAGTCTTTCCCAGCATCAGGAGTTTTTCCAATGAGTTGGCTCTTCTCATCAGGTGGCCAAAATACTGGAGCTTCAGCATCAGTCTTTCCAATGCATATTCAGTGTTGATTTCCTTTAGGATCAACTGATTTGATCTCCTTGCAGTCCAAGGGACTCTCAGGAGTCTTCTCTACCACCACAGTTTGAAAGCATCAATTCTTCAGTGCTCAGCTTTCTTTATGGTCCAACTCTTGCATCCATACTTGACTACTGGAAAAACCATAGCCTTGAGTAGATGGACCTTTGTTGGCAAAGTAATGTCTCTGCTGTTTAATATGTTGTCTAGGTTGCAGCTTTGACTATATGGACCTTTATTGGCCAAGTAATGTCACTGTATTTAGAGTATACTTTTTCTAAAGATTTTCATTGATCTATCCTCAACCCTGGACTCTATGGCTTCCTTCTGAAAGGATCTTCAGTTTTTTAGCTGTGGATTTCCTCTCTCCAGGGCTGCAGAAGGGTAGTGGCATCACTAGCTTACCTGGCTGTCTCTCCTTCTGGCCCTCGTAGGTGCCTTGTCATATCTTTGGATCTTCCCCGGATACAGCAGAGAAGTCAGTGAATGTCTGAGGAATGAGGAAATGAATCCTCCTGCGTCCTAGGGCTGAATCAGTGCTTCTCATACCTTAATGTGCGTGTGACTCTCCTGGGGATCTTGTTAAAATGCAGATGATGTTTCAGTAGGTGTGTGTGGGGGGACCAAGGTTCTGTGTCTCTCGCAAGCTCCTGGGTGATGCTGATGTTGCTGGTCCAGACTCCATGCTTTGAAGAGCTATGGATTGAACCCCTCACCTTGGGTAAATGGAGGGGCCATTGAGCCAGCCACCTGCCATGAGGACAGGCAGCTGTCATCGTCTGTAGTAGGAGCAGGCTTCAGGGTATTTCAAGAAGCCATTCTGCATCCGCCTGGGGGAAAGCCTTTTCTTCCTGACGGAGGATGTCGTTACTCGCCTGCTTCCTTATTTGAGGAGCCCTGTGGAAGTGTTGCATGCTCGTGGGATGGAAGGGATGTGAAGCACTGTCCCAGGTGGGCGCTCTGACCAGCCAACTCTGAGTCTGCATCTGGAAAATGACAGCTCCAGTGGAGGATGTCCTCAGCCCTCCTGGTACTCCTATTCTGCCCCGAGACCCTGAGGAGCACCAGTGCTTCCCCCCCACCCCCCACCAGGAATACAGAGATTATCTTGACAGGATTGGCTGAGGCTGAATTCCAAAATTTTTGTTAATGAACCTAAGCACCTTTATGGTTGAAAAAAATCCAATCCATAATAAAGTCTATTAATATCTCCCCACATATCCACATAGTTCACATACTTACAGAGATTATCTTGACAGGATTGGCTGAGGCTGAATTCCAAAATTTTTGTTAATGAACCTAAGCACCTTTATGGTTGAAAAAAATCCAATCCATAATAAAGTCTATTAATATCTCCCCACATATCCACATAGTTCACATACTTGTCATTTTTAAATGGCTCAGTAGTTACATTCCCTCAGGTTGTCTGGCTAAGGCCATGTGTAGCCATTCCCTTGAGGCTGGCTGTTGGCTCTTCTCCAGGTTTTTTTTTCCCTTGAATTTTAAGCAGACGGGTTATGACTGTCTGCTGAACTTATCCCCCTCCTCCCTAACCTCCACTATTGCCTTGGGTAAGCTTTTACAATTTATAGCTCACATGGTCAGGTCGTCTAGTTACATGATCTTATGGCCCTGCTAGACTTTTGCTTTTTTGATGATGTTTTCCCCAATTGTAATTACATAATTATTTGCATGGTGATGTGTTTCAAGTCAGTCTACCACTGGATTCTCAGTTCCAGAGGCCAGCCCTCCTGCATCTTCATCATCGCAGTGTTCTGACCACCTGGAACATGGCTGGGGGCAAGTAAGCTACATTAAGAAGCACGTGCTCTGTGGCTGGACTGCATGCCTCACACAGGTGCGCAGCCTCCTGGCATGTGTTAGGTAGCCTCTAGCTATGTAGCATCCTGTCAGATGCTGTGTGCTTAGTTGCTCAGTGGTGTCTGACTCTTTGCGATCCCATGAGCTGTAGCCTGCCAGGCTCTGTCAGATGCTGGGGATATACCAAAGGATGTGCGTGGACCCTGCCTTCAGGTAGCTCACATCCAGCTGGGAGAGAGGGAAGGAAAATGGGCAATTGCACTTCATTGTTTGAAGTGCCAGCAAGCGTGGAAGCACAGGGTTCTTTGGAGACACAGAGAAGGAGGACCAGACTGAAGCTGAGGTCTAAAGGAAGTTGACCTGGAGACAGGGAGGTCTGAATTGGGGTCTAGAAGGCTTCAACACATGTCTGACAGCCTTGTTTTGGGCTGATAGTTGCTTTAGTGGGCAGAGCCCTGGCTGGCAAGATCCTTCTAGGCATTGTGCTTCCTGGTGTGTCTTTAATTTGATTTTTAAAGTCATTAAAAAAATCACATTTTACACTGAGAAACCACACATTATAGGGGCAGCCTCACTCATACAGCTGGGCTATGCAGTTGCCTTTATGTGCCTTGGTTATGGACAGCACGGTTATGTGCTCTCTCTCCATCACATTTGAGATGAGGTTCCTGCCTGTGAAACAAAATGTACCTACTTATTGAGTTGTGGGGCTTCCCAGGCAGCCAAATCGTAAAAAAAAATCTGTCCACTAAGCAGAGACACAGGTTCGATCCCTGGGTTGGGAAGATCCCCTGGAGAAGGAAATGACAACCTACTCCAGTATTCTTGCCTGGAAAATCCCATGGACAGAGGAGCCTGGCGGGCTACAGTCCTTGGGGTAGCAAGAGTTGGACACGACTTAGCAAATAAACAACGACATAGAGTTGTGGACTCACTGAATTTGTGTGGTCACAGTAGAAGGGACCTTGGTCAACTAGCAGGAACATGTTGCATCATGGGAGATAAAGTGTTTCCCACCCAACCCCCAGTCCCATGCCTCCCTCCCCCATCAGAAAGGCCAAGTCAAATTCGGCTAAGTGAGGATTTTTCACTTCAGTTCGTGAAGTCAGTGAGTAAAGCTGAGGAACAGAATAATAAATTACTGATTACAGAGTGTTTCCTCAATGAGTCATGGTGTGTTAGCATCATTATTTTTCACAATTTAGAAATGTCATTTGGAATACCCAGAAACTTCCTGGATGTCCCATGTATTCTTGAGACACCCCCTCCCTGCTCCCATTTCCCTCACAGCCCCTTCCTCTTTGTTCTGTTTTATGTAATATGTTTGCAGGACTGTGGTTCAAACATTCCTCTGAACATGTGGCATTTTTCAAGCAGAAGGTAGTCCGTGGAGGCCATCAGCTTTTTTTCTTTTCTTTGAAGGTATATTCATGATAATATGTTTATCATACACACAACTGTATTTCCACATGTAGCTCAAAAGTAGTGGATTTTGTTCCTCAGCTCTTTTTAAATGGATTTCCTCTACTAGGTTTTTTTCATCACGTGACTTTCTTATGTTGGCATGTGAAATTCTGACATTGATATGCTTATTTTTCTTTCAGTCTGTTTCTTTGTCTCATCTCATGTGGTTGCATAGGAAAAAGGCAGCCAACTTCCCAAGAAATGAGAATTTGGTGGAAAATTTTGTCTTTCGATTTTAACTTTTCATTTGAGATAATTGCAAACCTCCTCCTCACCCCCAAATTGCATAAATAGTACCTAGAAACATAGACTTTCTGTATGGGCTTCACCCACCTTCCCCAGATATTATCTCATCTGATAGACCACAGTACAGACATCAAAACCAGGAAATTGTTATTGCCATGGTCCCATTGGGCTTCCCCAGTGGCTCGGCAGTAAAGAATCCATCTGCCAGTGAGGAGATGTGAGTTTGCGCCCTGGGTTGGGAAGATCTCCTGGAGAGGAAAATGGTACACCACTGTAGTATTCATGCCTGGGAAATCCCATAAGAGGAGCTTGGCTGGCTACAGTCCATGGGGTTGCAAAGAGTTGGGCACGACTGAGTGACTAAACAACAGCAAAGATGCACTGGTCAAATTTTTGTTGGTTGTCCCATTATTGTCTTTTTTTTTTTTTTTTCAGTTCTAGGGTCCAATTTGGCATCCAGTCCAGGATTACGCATCTCATTTTAGTTGGCACGTCTCCTTAGTATCTCCTGGTTTGTGGTCATTCCTCATTCTCTTTCTTTCACAACCTTGACCCTTTGGAAGAGCACTGGCTAGTTATTTTGTAGACTGTCCCTCAAAATGGATGTGTTTGATGTTTCCTCATGACGGAATTTAAGCTACACATTTTTGACAAAGTACCACAGAAAAGTTGTGTCTGTCTTAGTTCATCCTAGGAGGTGGGACGCGATACTGCTAGGTTCCATTGCTGCTGATGGTAACTTTGGTCCCTTTGGTGAGGTGTTCTCTGTAAGCGTTCTCCACTAAAAAGTTACTCTTTCCCCCTTTGCAATTTATAAACATCTTGTCAGGAAATGCTTTGAGATCATATAAATGTCCTGTGTCCTGTGTCTCATCACACTTTCAAATCCCTTGATAATTCTTGACTGTGACGATCATTATTAATGATATTCGCCAAATGGTAATTTTCTATTTCTATCATCCCAAATGCATGTATGCGTTGGAATTCTGCTATCAGAAACAGCTTCCTTCTTCTATGTATTTAATCATTTACTTGTTAGTATCAGTATGGACTCTGGGATATTTGTTTTATTCCATTATTATCATCATTTATTTTATGGTTCAAATTGTTCCAGATTTGGCCATTAGGGGATCTTTTGAGTTGACTGCTGTGTCTTTTAGATCCTTTAGCTAGCCCTACATCATGTTTTTTCTACTTTTAAATTTCTGGTATCTTGAAATATTTTATGCTCATTTTATACTTGCCCTGCCCAGTCCTGGAAGTAGCTATGTCTTCAAGGAGCTCTGTTTCTTTAGTGGAGAATAGCATTTAGAAGCCAAGATCTTATAAGTTAGATATACTCATTCTACATTGGTTTTATATCTTCTCAGAGCACAGAACTAGAAAATGTATATGTATATACACATGTACTTCCTTGTCTTTATCTGTATATCTATGTATCAAAATCTTTGAATTTGTCTGAAAAACTAACTCTAAGTTACCTTATTGTTGTTCAATTGCTAAGTCATGTCTGACTCTTTGTGACCCCATGGACTCTAGCATGCCAGACTTCCCTATCCTTCATCCTCTCCCAGAGTCTGCTAAAACTCATATCCATTGAGTCAGTGATGCCATCCAACCATCTCATCCTCTAAACTACCTACACAGTGCTTGCTGCTAAGTTGCTTCAGTCGTGTCCGACTCTGTGCAACCCCATAGATGGCAGCCCACCAGGCTCCGCTGTCCCTGGGATTTTCCAGGCAAGAACACTGGAGTGGGTTGCCATTTCCTTCTCCAATGCAGGAAAGTGAAAAGTGAAAGTGAAGTCACTGAGTCGCGTCCAACTCTCAGCGAACCCATGGACTGCAGCCTACCAGGCTCCTCCGTCCATGGGATTTTCCAGGCAAGAGTACTGGAGTGGGGTGCCATTGCCTTATTCTCCTCTTTTTTCCATTTATTATTTGTATCTCTTTTCTCCATCAAAGAGACACCTGGATTCTGTTAGCCACAATATGTTTACTTATTTACTCAACCTTAAAAGAACAAGAATAAAGTACAGTAGTTTCCAAATGGTTAACTCATGTGACTGTGGGGAAAAACTTACTGTCGGGCTAAAGATTTATACTCTAGTATCTGATCAAGAAGTAGCTATTTTCCAAAGTTACTTAAGTTACTCCTTTTCTTCCCCCACCCCCTCATGTGATTTTATTATTCATTTATGGTACAGTTTGATTCATTTCCTGCTTTTTGTACTCCTTTTTGGGTTCCTTTCATATCTTGGTTGATTTTAATTGTTTATTTTTGACTATGTCAGAAATATAAGCAAGATTTTAAAAATCAAAACAGTTAAAAAGGTCTTGCTCAGAAAGTGTTACTTCCTCCTTCAGTTCAGTTCAGTTCAGTCACTCAGTAATGTCCGACTCTTTGCGACCCCATGAATCGCAGCATGCCAGGCCTCCCTGTCCATCACCAACTCCCGGAGTTCACTCAGACTCGCGTCCATCGAGTCAGTGATGCCAGCCATCTCATCCTCTGTCGTCCCCTTCTCCTCCTGCCCCCAATCCCTCCCAGCATCAGAGTCTTTTCCAATGAGTCAACTCTTCACATGAGGTGGCCAAAGTACTGGAGTTTCAGCTTTAGCATCATTCCTAGATGCCATGATCTTCGTTTTCTGAATGTTGAGCTTTAAGCCAACTTTTTCACTCTCCTCTTCCACTTTCATCAAGAGGCTTTTTAGTTCCTCTTCACTTTCTGCCATAAGGGTGGTGTCATCTGCATATCTGAGGTGATTGATATTTCTCCCGGCAATCTTGATTCCAGCTTGTGTTTCTTCCAGTCCAGCGTTTCTCATGATGTACTCTGCATATAAGTTAAATAAGCAGGGTGACAATATACAGCCTTGACGGACTCCTTTTCCTATTTGGAACCAGTCTGTTGTTCCATGTCCAGTTCTAACTGTTGCTTCCTGACCTGCATATAGGTTTCTCAAGAGGCAGGTCAGGTGGTCTGGTATTCCCATCTCTTTCAGAATTTTCCACAGTTTATTGTAATTTCCCCCTCTTTCCATCTTGTTCCCACCCACACCCTGTAGATAGCCAACTCCTTAGTTTCTCGTTTCTCATATTGTTTTTCTTGTTGTACAAATGAGCAGATACATCAATATTTTCTTATCTCCTCTTTCTTATATGAAGATAACATGCTATAGATACTCTTTTGCACTTTGCTTTTTTTGCTTAACAGAATGCCCTGCAAATGACTTTGTATCAACTCATAGAGATCTTCCTCAATTCTTCTTAAAATCTGTGTTAGATTCCATTTTATGGATATACCATAGTTTTTTCAACCAGTCTCTTGTGTGTAAGCATTGTTAGTTGTTTTCAGTGTGTTTCAATTACAAACAGTGCTGCAATAAATAGCCTTATACATATGTATTTTCACATTGTGGGAGGTGTACTGTCAGGGTAAATCCCTGGAAATAAAAGATAAGGCAAAAGATAAAAGTGCTTCTATGGTAGAAATGCTGCCAAATTCACCTGCAAAATTCTGGTCGGAGAGTTTGAATAGGACAAGCTTAGCAAACTGTGTTTGCCAAAGGTGGTGGCTATGATGGCATTCAATGGTTGTGGAGATGGGCACGAGTGGTTCCCTTGGAGGGTGGGAAGGTTGACCCATTGCCCTGTCCTTCCTCCTGGCTTCTAGGACAATAAGATAGTGTAGTGGAAAGAGAATGGAGGCCAGCTGTGAATTTAGATAATCCATGCTTTTCCAAGCTATCTGGGGGCCATATGAGATACTTGTCATGGTGGTGAATGAAACCATCTCTTAGGGAAAGAGCATGGAGTGGAGTGGAGGTGAGAGGTGGGTTAAAAACTTCTGGGTTTGAGTCCTGCCTTGAGTTTTAGTGGTCTGATGCCTAAGCAGGCTTTTAACGTCCCTGGACAATTAGAATAATAAATACCAATGCATGGAAAGTGCATTTCATGGTGTCTGGTAAGGTTGATATGGTTGGCCTGAGGAGTCAGTAAATCATCAATGGAGTACACATAGTGAACGTTACTTCCCAATCCTGTCCAATTTATTTGCAGTAAGAAGGGGGATTCTAAATCATTCTGCTGACTGGCCATGGGGCTATGTTTAAAAATCTCTGTAAAAATAAGCTTTGTTTTTCTTTAGTATTTGACCGACTGGCTAAGGGCATGATTATGAAAGTTTGGGCCTCTGCCTCATCTCAGCTTTCCTCTTTCCAGTTGAGGATGTCTGGCTGGTGAGTTCCAGGCACTTCCAGGTAGTACCACCGAGGCTGTATCTACTTAGCCACAGCGATTGTGGTTGTAGTCTTCTGGATCTTAATACAAGTCACATTGAAAATAACAAAGTCACGCGTTTCTTGTAAGTCAATGATTCAGGGTTCTCCAGGCTGGTTATTGTTTTGTTGTTGTTGTTGCATTCAAAGCTGTGAAGCCTTCCTCCAGGCTTCTGCTGATAGTGACGCCCTGAATCCTGTACTGGGTGAGGTTTCGAGGATAGGATCCTTGTGGGGTAAGCCACTGAAAAGCAGACTTCAAAATGTGATGTTGTCACCCATGACTTGGGAACCCAGAGTGCTGGGGACCTTGTCTGTCTCCCTGCAGGACTGAGGGGCCCTTGAGGCTCTCTGAATGATGAATCCTTTTTAGTGGCAGCCTGAAATCACCAGCAACTGGAGAAGTCAGCAACAGCCAAACTCTGTCTTAACAGCGTTAGACTTAACGTGTTGATTTCCCCTACTCAGCAGCATCAGCCTCCGCGGGCATTTTTCTTTTCCAGCACGCTGTCTCCTCAGCACCCGAGTCTGCTCTCCGGCGAGGTCAGGGGGATAATTCCTCGCTGGCACGTTTTGCCTCACTTGAATCCACATGTCCCAGATTGAACCCTTTTTGAATGGAAAGGCTTTGTAAGTCCGTAAGGATCTGCAAGTAAGCAGAGAAAATTGAGGGAGGCGCCCCAGTTGGGGAGGTTATGAATTCACATCTTGTGCAAGGCCACAGTCCCGACGGAAAGCCGCCCGTGTGCGCGGCCAGTCCGTACACAGCTCAATTCACGCTTTTGTTGCTTCCTCACCCTTAGTATAAACTGTTGCTCTGATAGATTTTAACATAGCCGTCTCCCGCCACAAGTGTGATTACTGAAAGGTGAACTGTTTTATGAACTGCAGACCATGGCGTCGCAAAGAGTCGGACACGACGGAGCAACTGAACTGAACTGTTTTACTCCTCTGTTACCCTATTGGATACCTGTCCTTTAGGCTTCCTTGATAAAAGCTTATCCAAATGAGCAAGAGAGCCACTGATTGTGGTGGAGGAGAGGAGAAGAAAGCCTGCCTACTTCTTCCCTTGCTGGGGAGGTAGAGTGCATGGCTGAGCCACTGATTGTGGTGGAGGAGAGGAGAAGAAAGCCTGCCTACTTCTTCCCTTGCTGGGGAGGTAGAGTGCATGGCTGAAAGTCCATGGACCCTTGCCCTCTCCATGCCTGATCAGCTAAAAGGCATTTTCACACAGCACCCCATAGCAGCTCCTTGGCATTTGGGTTTGAGCTGAATTTCTATCAAAGCCCACAGTGTCTTAACAATGGAGTATTCACACTTAGATTTGCGTTCCTCAGACCCGAAGTTCAGGGTGGCCCTGGGGCAGTACCTTAACTGGCTGCCTTTACCAAAATGCTGTTGAGGTCTTTTCTTGTTATCTTAGCTTTATTTTTAGAAACTCTTTTCAACTGTGTCTTCCCTTTCTAAAAAAATGCACGATCAATGATCGATAAAATGCAGTAATACTTCATCTCCTAAACCTTTGGGTGAGAATGATGTTCAGGATGGGGCATGCTGGCCCTGTGGATTAACCTGTGTCACTGCGGCTCCTGGGTGTGAGCACGTGTTGGAGGGGCCCAGGCCAGAGGGTCTCTCACGATGCCATCGTCTGCATGCCTTTGTGCTCGGTGGCCTGGGGACACGGTGTCTGACTTGGCCTTGGTGTATGATGACAGTGTCGGGGCATTGTCAGCCTGACCTGGCCCAACTTGGTAGGTTTAATTTTTTTCCACTTGCACAGGTCTTATCCTATAGGGCAGTGGGGCTGGTGTGGACTGTGGACCCCAAGGCTTCATGTGGTGTGAACCGCACGCTTCTCTTTACCTTCAGTGCGGCCATCAAAACGAATGGGTGTGAGACAGGGGATGGACAGCTCCAGCTTCAGGTAAATGTCCACAGTATGGCAAAAGCCGGCCAGTGTCCCCTGACGGCTATTGCAGCATTATTTATCATGAAACTCTGAGAGCAACCTTTTTGTTTAATTGCAATAGGATAAGTTTAAGTATATTATTGACTTGATGGAATATCTTGCAGTTATTAACCTCATTTTTAGCTTAACAGCCTGGAAGAGGGTTGTTAAATAAAAGCAGGTTTCAGACTTGATTTAGAAACACATTCAATGCACGTCTGGTTAAGAAGCTGGTGCCTTCGGTCTCTTTGGAGGAGGGGAAACTGGCAGCTGTGGGTAAGGATAGGGAAGAGGTGTTGTGCCTTTTGACTTTTACAACATGTGAATATTTTCTAAACAAACAACGAAGAAGAGAGGAATGTGTAGAAATTGAAAGGAAATACAGCAAAAGGAGGATAGTAGTTGTGTTAATAGTGCTTAGGTGCTCAGTCGTGACCAACTCTGTGACCCCATGGATTGTAGCCCGCCAGGCTCCTCTGTCCATGGGATTCTCCAGGCAAGAATCCTGGAGTG
This sequence comes from Cephalophus harveyi, assembly GCA_006410635.1. NCBI lineage: Eukaryota > Metazoa > Chordata > Mammalia > Artiodactyla > Bovidae > Cephalophus > Cephalophus harveyi. The sequence continues at coordinate 833,470 of SJYT01050724.1, read as the reverse complement.
GGTTGCCATGCCCTCCTAGGAATCTTCCCAACCTAGGGACTGAACTCAGGTCCCTGCTTTACAGGCAGATTCTTCACCGTCTGAGGCACCAAGGAATCCTGTAGGTGGGTTAGGTGGTGCCATAAAGATTATTTTCATTTTATTAATATTCTAGACTTCTTAAAATAAGAAATAATGATGACATTATTATTATTTTGAATTAAGAAAGCAAATGTGAAACATATGTGGCAAAAAGAATTTCCCCAAAGTAGCTCAGCGTTGGAGAAAGTAGAGTCCCCTCTGGATGTCGTGTGTTGCTGCATACAGGATAGGGTAGGAGTCACCTCATGTAGTACAGAACAAGAACAGGTATGTGACGGTAATTTGATTGGAAGCTTGGATTGAATTTTTAATTTGTTTCAGAGGCACACATTTATTATAATAATGAAGGCCTATTTTTAATCATAATCCAGCCCTCTTCTGCAGAGCCCTAGGGAGCTGTGCCTACATCTCCCTCCTTGTTAACATCCCTCTGCCCCGGGCTGGCCCTTGTTGAGGCCTGAAGGTGAACAGTGGTGAACCCCACCTTTCCCGACGTGGCTCCCTGGGGCTTGGCTGACCCGGCTGCCCTGCCTACCCCTGCATAAGGGAGTGCTTTCGTTAGCCTCCTGTCTGCTCAGGCCCAGGCCAGGGATAGGACCTCAGATCACTGTCCCTCCTCCTCCCTTGCTGGGCCCAGTCAAGCTCCAGGCAGAGTGTGCAGGCTGACTCAGGCTGGAGTACCTGGCAGGGGGACCTCTGGCTCTCCCTGGAGGATCCCATAGCTGGTCTCGCAGTTGGGAAATCTGTGTTGGGTGCCTTGCCTTGCTGGGCTCCCAATCTCTCTGGGGTTTCACCCCCACTTAACCTGCTTGCCCTCCCTGTGACCAAACATGAGGCTTTTGTCTGTTCTCCTTTATTCAACCCAGGGCTCCCTGTTCGCCCTTCCCACCCTAGCTAGCCCCCCTTCAGAACAGCTGTTTCTTTCTTTCTTTTTAATGTTTATTGACTGCATCAGGTCTCAGTCGTGGCACATGTGATCTCTGTTGCGTCACGCAGCATCTTCCATTGTGGCATGCAGGCTTCTTGCAAGTTGTGGAGCGCAGGCTCAGTCGTTGCCCCATGACACATGGAATCTTTGTTACCAGGGACTGAACCTGTGTCCCCTACAGAGGAAGGCGGATTCTTAACCACTGGACCACCAGGGAAGTCCTGACAGTCGTTTCTCAGTGCTCTCTTTTCTGGGAGTGATGGGAAGAACTCCCTTACCCTGGGGCCTCATGGGGGCATTTGCGTTTAAAAGATTCTTGAAGAGTACAGTGTTTTAATCAAAACAATTAATCCCTAATGGTAGAATTACAGGCTGCATTGCAGGGACATGCTGACCCTCAAATCACTTGAAAACTGCCCACATTTTCTGTGTTTGAAAGCAGTTTTGTCACTGGGCTTGATTGCTAGATAACTGAAAGGAAATGGTACATATATATTTTAAATATTTATTGTTTTTATTAAGATAAAACATAAAGGAAGACACAGAATATTAAGTATATAGCTTGAATAATTTTTGCTCTCTGTGCTCAGTTGTGTCCGACTCTTTGCAGTCCCAGGGACTGTAGCCTGCCAGGCTCCTCTGCTCATGGAATTTTCCAGCAAGAGTACTGAAGTGGGGTGCCATTTCTACACCAGGGGATCTTCCCGACCCAGGGATCAAACACGAGTCTCTTGTGTCTCCTGCACTGGCAGGCAGATTCTTTACCGGTAGTTCCACCTAGGAACTTTCAGTACTGTTTAATTCTTAATTTTCTTTACGTGTTCACTTTATGTTTATACTTTATATGCCATTGTCATCCTGATAATATAGGTGTAGGGTAGAGACTCTTAAGGTACCTGCCTGGTGTCTCAGAGACACCCAAGTCTGGAACCCAAGTCTGTCTGACCCCAGAACTTTAGTCACTGTGTTAACTGTTTCCCTCACTCTTTTACTCCCTTCTTCCCCAACATTTTCACCAGAATTATACTACAGGAGATAAATACATTCTAAAACAGCAACAAAACGTAAAGTCTAAAAAAAACCCATAGCATTTTATGCTTGGTTAGAGTTGACTCCGGAGAAGGTGATGGCACCCCACTCCAGTACTCTTGCTGGAAAATCCCATGGACAGAGGAGCCTGGTGGGCTGCAGTCCATGGGGTCGCAGAGAGTCGGACACGACTGAGCGACTTCACTTTCACTTTTCACTTTCATGCATTGGAGAAGGAAATGGCAACCCACTCCAGTATTCTTGCCTAGAGAATCCCAGGGACGGGGGAGCCTGGTGGGCTGCCGTCTATGGGGTTGCACAGAGTTGGACACGACTGAAGCAACTTAGCAGCAGCAGCAGCAGCAGAGTTGACTCATTGGAAAAGACTCTGATGCTGGGAAGGATTGGGGGCAGGAGAAGGGGACGACAGAGGGTGAGATGGCTGGATGGCATCACTGACTTGATGGATGTGAGTTTGGGTGAACTCCGGGAGTTGGTGATGAACAGGGAGGCCTGGCGTGCTGCAATTCATGGGGTTGCAAAGAGTTGGACACGACTGAGCGACTGACCTGAACTGAACTGAGAGATTCTTGAAATTTAAAAAATGACATTTCTTTCCTTGCGTTCTGATATACACAAAAGTTTATTCAGTAAGTTGTTCATCAAACATAGATCTTAAAATACAAATTATTTAAAGAAAAATGCTTTCTAAGTTCAATTTGATTGTTGATTCATTACTGAATAGGTGCCCAGGGTAGGAAACATTAATAAACACCAAATTATGGAGATAATTAATAAGCACCATGATTATGGTTATAATCATGATGAAAATAACCATATGACCATATTCTGGTTTGGGGAAATTTTGGAAGTCATGTTTTTTATTATAGTTTGATAAAGGGAAGGAAATCCACATTTGATGAGCAGCCAGTGATAAATCTAGGAGAGAGTTAAGGGAGAGGGCAGGCAACCAGGGTGCTTTCTGGAGGGATGGAGAAGACGGGGGTGCTGAGCTAAGATCGTCTGTGGTGTCTTGAGGTGAAGTGTATAAAATAAGGGGGTGTTTGGACTAATATTCATAATTAGTACTTTTAAAGGAAATTCACTGTATTAAAGACTATTTAGAAAATGTGCATTTATTTTAAAAATTAAAAAAATTAACTTCAGGGCTTCCCAGGTGGTGCTAGTGGTAAGGAACCCATCTGCCAATGCAGGAGACTTAAGAAACGCAGATTCAATCCCTGGGTCAGGAAGATCCCCTGGAGAAGAGTATGGCAGCCCACTCCAGTATTCTTGTCTGGAAAATCCCATGGATGGAGGAGCCTGGTGGGCCACAGTCCATAGTGTCACGAAGAGTCGGACACTACTGGAACAACTTAGCACACATGTGAAACAACTACTTAATGGGCAATGAACCCAGAAAAGCTGGGCCTGGTTCCAGTCTCTGGGGTCTCACAGAACAATTAACCACTTTCATTCACTGACTGGTACCAACTACGATAGTCTTTTCATTTAGTTTCCTTTTTACAAGCTAAACATACCCATGTTTATATTATAAATTTTCTTAGAAAACCACTTTCATTTCTTTCGTGATTCCAAGAGGGGCAAAACACCCACAAAGGGTTTATAACCTTGTTCTGACATCCCAAATTAATCTAAGGCATATCTCTTGGTCTTGTGATGGTCAGCATGAACTGAAATCTGATGGGTACAGGAAAGAGAAAGCTAGTTTATACATCATGTTAGAACATGTAGCTAAGGTCATGGATCTCAGAGCTGGTGAGGCATGTGTCCCCTCAGGAAGTCAGCACTCATCAGGGCCTGTCTTGCAGAGAGGTCATGGTAAAGAGAGGATCTGGCAGCTGAAAGTTATTTCAACAGAGCTGAAATTGGTTCTTAACTTTCTTCAGAATGATTACAAATCCCTCTTTCTCTTCTTCCCATGTCTGTCAGAACTCAAAACTGCTAGGATAGAAGAGCCAGAAATCTTGCCCTTCTTCCCCACCAGCAACCATGGTGTCTCCATCTTTCCCTGCTTCTCTTTGGTCCTATGGGAAGTAGATGGACTTAGCCAGTCTGCTCATTCCTCAGACGTATGCCGCCTTTCTCCTCTCCTCTCTGAGTCCTGGGGGATGCACACCGGCATTGAGAAAGCTGCCTGGCAGGAACTGAGTCCTCCCCAGGGCAAAGTGCAGATTTTCTGTGGGGGTGGGGTGAAGGGACACAGGGGAGGAAGGAAGATGGGTCATAAGTTACTAATGGTTCTGCATCATCCACCTATAGGACCTGTTTGTCAGAGATGTCATGTGTCCAGAACTAATTAGACTGGGTCAGATTGAAATTTGCATTCTTAGGCCACCACAGTGGCTTGGCCCACCCCTGGCCTTGGTATCAGCCCCCTTTCAGCCTCAAACCAGCCTGCTCTCCCAGCTCCTTTCTTTCCTGCCTGAGATTCAGTCTCCCAGATTTGCCCCTGTAAACGTGTCTTTAGGCCCTCCCCGATCAGCAGCCTTATTTGCCTGCAAGTTCCTTTGAGCCAGGCTGGGGTTGTGGATCCGCTCGCCCCCCTGAAAGTGACTGGCCACGATGGTGACCTGGGAATGCAACCCATTGTCATCAGGGCTTATGAGAATGAGGAGAGTGCCTGCTGGCGTTTTTTTGTGTGTGTGCCACAGATGTTGAGAACATTAAGGCTTTAACCTTAAAAGCACCTCATGAGCCTTTTCAGTGCTCTTGCCGCCTTTCAGAGCTGCAGGATCGAACAAAAGTTTTCCTTAAAGAATTAAGTCAGAGTCCACCTACAAAGCAGGCCCATCTGGCTTGGAATTTACCATGTGCTGTCAGTGTGGATCAAGAAGAGAAGCCCAAAGAATTTGAAAAGTGAAAAGAAAACATCTTAACATTTATAGATTATTATTTCTTATTTTTGTAATAAGAGCATTTAACATGTGATCAACCCTTTTAACAAATTTTTAAGTGTACAATACAGTATTATTAACAGTAGGCACAGCATATCTCTAGAACTTATCTTGCATAACTGAGAGTTCATGCTCACTGATTAGTAACTTCCCATTTCCCCTCCCCTTAGCCTCTGGCAACCACCATTCTACTCTCTGGTTCTACGAATCTGACTATGTTAAATACCTCATATAAGTGGAATCATATAGTATTTGTTCTTCTGTGACTGGCTTATTTTGCTTAGCATAATATCCTCCAGGATCATCTGTGTTGTTGCATGTTTTAGATTTCTAATTTTTAGGGCTGAATTCTGTTACATATCACATCTTTATCCATCCGTCTCTTGATGGACACTTGGGATTGTTTCAATAGTTGTAGAAACAACTGTTATTGTTTTTGTTGTGAATAGCGCTGCAGTGAACATGGGACTGCAGATACCTGTCCAAGATTCTTATTTGAATTCTTTTAGATATATACCCCAACATGGGATTGCTGGATAAAATGGTGCATCTGCTATGGAAAATAGTAGAGAGGTTCCTTGAGAAATTAAGAATACAGGCTAAGTACTTTTAGCACAGTTCTTGGTCAAGCTTAACTGGTGTTGCCCTGAGGACATAATCATTTTCCATTAGCTTTTTGTATCAGATCAGATGCCATAGAGACATCAGGATGAAGGAATCAACTTAATACATCTCTGGGTATAAAAATACCTTTCATTTGGCAAAGGTTTTCCTCTACAAGAGGATTTGATACCTGACAGTTTAAGGTGAGTCAGGTGAGAACTGAGGAGAAGAGTCTTGGAGGAGACTCAGCTCTGGGACCCAGAACGGAAGGGAGGAGCTTGATCTTCAGAATTGTCCTGTGACCCCCAGCCACATTGCCCACCCCACCCATGCACTCGACTCTGGCATTGGGGGTGCTCCCCTGATCCTCACATGGGACCTCTTTTTTCAAAAATTACTTCTTTATTTATATGTGGCTGCACTGGGTTTTGGTTGCCATGTGTGGCCCTTCCCTAGCTGTGGTGAGCAGGGGCTGACCTTTGCTGTGGTGCATGGTCTTCTCGTTGCAGTGGCTTCTTTTGTTGTGGAGCAAGGGTTCTAGAGCGTGGACTCAGCAGTTGTGGTGCATGGGCTTAGTTGCTCCATAGCACGTGGGATCTTCCTGGGCCAGGGATTGAACCCCTGTCCCCTGCATTGGCACATGGATTCTCAACCACTGGATCACCTGGGGAGTCCCACATGAGGTCTCTTAAAGAGGCTTTATTTTTTTTTAATTTATTTATTTTAGTTGGAGGCTAATTACTTTACAATATTGTGGTTTTTGCCATACATTGACATGAATCAGCCCTGGGTGTACATGTTTTCCCCATCTTGAACCCCTCTTCCACCTCCCTCCCCATCCCATCCCTCTGGGCCATCCCAGTGCACCAGCCCTGAGCACCCTGTCTCATGCATCGAACCTGGATGGGCGATCTGTTTCGCATATGATAATATACATGTTTCAATGCTATTCTCAGATCATCCCACCCTTGCCTTCTCCCACAGAGTCCAAAAGACTGTTCTATACATCTGTGGCTCTTTTTCTGTCTCGCATATAGGATCATCATTACCATCTTTCTAAATTCCATATATATGTGTTAGTATACTGTACTGGTGTTTTTCTTTCTGGCTTACTTCACTCTGTATAATCGGCTCCAGTTTCATCCATCTCATTAGAACTGATTCAAATGTATTCTTTTTAATGGCGGAGTAATATTCCATTGTGTATATGTACCACAGCTTTCTTATCCATTCGTCTGCTGATGGACATCTAGGTTTCTTCCATGTCCTGCCTATTATAAACAGTGCTGTGATGAACATTGGGGTACATGTGTCTCTTTCAATTCTGGTCTCCTCGGTGTGTATGCCCAGTAGTGGTATTGCTGGGTCATAAGGCAGTTCTATTTTCTAAAGTCAGGAAGGTTGATTCCTCCTGTTTTATTCTTCTTTCTCAAGATTTCTTTGGCCATTTGAGGTTTTTTGTATTTCCATACAAATTGTGAAATTATTTGTTCTAATTCTCTGAAAAATACCATTGGTAGCTTGATAGGGATTGCATTGAATCTGTAGATTGCTTTGGGTAGTATACTCATTTTCACTATGTTGATTCTTCCAATCCATGAACATGGTATATTTCTCCATCTATTTGTGTCCTTTTTAATTTCTTTCATCAGTGTTTTATAGTTTTCTACATGTAGGTCTTTTGTTTCTTTAGGTAGATATATTCCTAAGTATTTTATTCTTTTCGTTGCAATGGCAAAAGGAATTGTTCCCTTAATTTCTCTTTCTGTTTTCTCATTGTTAGTGTATAGGAAAGCAAGGGATTTCTATGTGTTAATTTTATATCTGGCAACTTTACTATATTCATTGATTAGCTCTAGTAATTTTCTGGTAGAGTCTTTAGGGTTTTAAAGAGGCTTTAGACCCAGGCTTTGCCTACATGGAGCATATACCCCTGAGAGGACATGAGTGTTGCATATATGTGGTGGTGGTGGTGTCCAGTCACTCAGTCATGTCTGACTCTTTGCGACCCTATGAACTGCAACATGCCTGGCTTCCCTGTCCTTCACTATCTTCCAGAGTTTGCTCAAACTCATGTCCATTGAGTTGGTGATGCCATCCAACCATCTCATCCTCTGTTGTTCCCTTTTCCTCCTGCCTTCAATCTTTTCCAGCATCAGGGTCTTTTCCACTGAGTCGGCTCTTCACATCAGGTGACCAAAGTACTGGAGCTTCGGCTTCAGCATCAGTCCTTCCAATGAATATTCAGGGTTGATTTTCTTTAGAATTGACTGGTTTCATCCCCTTGCTGTCTAAGGCACTGTCAAGAATCTTCTCTATACCACAATTTGAAGGTATCAATTCTTTGGCGCTCAGTCTTCTTTATTGTCCAACTCTCACATCCGTACATGACTACTGGAAAAACCATAGCTTTGACTATAAGGACCTTTGTCAGCAAAGTGAAGTCTCTGCTTCTAAATACTCTGTCTAGGTTTGCCATAGCTTTTCTGTCAAGGAGCAAGAGTCTTTTAATTTGGTGACTTCAGTCACTGAATTGCTCACAACCTTGAAGTGGGGTCCAGATCCTGGGGTGCTATCATGGGGCTGGAGCTGGGAGCCAAGGGATGTCAGGACACAGGACATCCTCCCCATTTTTCTGTGTATCTGTTACAAGTTTATCCCTGATTTCTGATAGATCTCAGAAGAAAGTTTCTCAATCTGTTTGGATATACCAGAAATTCCACCAGTTCAATTTTTTCTTGACTTTCTCCACCTGGAGCCTGTCTCTCCAGCCTGCCTGTTCTGCCTCCACAATCCCCTACCCTCTTGGTCCTCTGACAGGGGGCAGAGTCAGTATCTTGGTTCCTTGGCTTGGAAGAGGGTATCCCTACATTGAACTGTCCCTTTTACTACTTTGAACCCATCCTCCCTCTTTCAGCTCCAGCCAGCACCTAGCTTTCTGTATCATGAAGTGACCCACTTTGTTTTATTTATTTATTATTTTTAAAAGTTTATTTATTTAACTTTTAGCTGTGCTAGGTCTTTGTGGCTTTGTGTGGGCTTCCTCTAGTTGCAGCAAGGGGGGCGGGTGGCTACTCTTTGTGGCAGTGGAAGGGCTCTGGGACGTGTGGATTTCAGTAGTTGCAGTGCATGAGCTTAGCTGCTCCGAGGCAAGTAGAATCTTCCTGGACCAGGGATCAAGCCTGGGTTCTCTGCATTGGCAGGTGGACTCCTATCCTCTGTGCCACCAGGGAAGTTCAAAGTGACCCATTTTTTTTCTTCTTTTTTTATGCTGCACAGCAGGTGGGATCTCAGTTTCCCAACCAGGAATTGAACCAACACCCCTGACTTGGAAGCATGGAATCAACCACTTGACCACTTAGGGAAGTCCCTGACCCACTTCTTACTGCCCCCACTTAGGCTTTGGCTTTCTCTAGTCTGCAAGGTTAGAACACATGTCCATTTATCTCTGATTTTCAAACCTTCCAAAGTGAGATCCACTTTTTATGGAACAAATGCAAAACCCCACAACGACAAAGAAAACTGGAGAGGAGATGATAGCAGAACAGGTGTATCAGGACTGTTTCTGAAACCAGACTGCCCGTGTTCAAGCTGCTGGATTTAGCTGGAGGTCCCTTCAGTTTCTTATTGATTCCCCAGTATAAGCCTTGAAGTGACTACTCCAGAACCTTCTACCATGCAGAATGTCTGCCACAATCTTCTGTCCCTGCTTCTGGCATGGAGCCCACCCAAAGTGCTAGTTTACATGCAACCTTATCTGTGTTGATCCTAGGAGGAGCCTGTTGTCAAGAATTGTTTGAATTTGAAAACAAAAATTGTTAGGGAGGTATCTTGGGATTGAGTGGGGAGAATGAGAAGGGGGAAGAATCTTCAGGTTTCACTGTAGATCTTTTGTTTTGATCATATTTGTATAATGATAAGGCTTCCCAGGTAGCGCCAGTGGTAAAGAATCCATGTGGCAAAGCAGGAAATGTAAGAGACTCGGGTTTGATCCCTGGGTCAGGAAGATCTCCTGGAGGAGGAAATGGCAACCCACTCCAGTATTCTTGCCTGGAGAATCCCATGGACAGAGAAGCCTGGTGGTCTACAGTCCATAGGGCTGCAAAGAGTCTGACATGATTGAAGCAGCTTAGTATGCCCGCATATAATGATAATATATCTATCATAATTCCTTTAGGGTAGAAAACTTTTACATATGTCCCCTCTCTCTTGAACTTTCCTCCCACCTCCTTCCCCATCTCACCCCTCTAGGTTGTTACAGAGCCCTGGTTTAAGTTTCTTGAGTCATACAGCAAATTCCCTTTAGCTATCTATTTTACATATGGTAATATAAGTTTCCATGTTACTCTGTCCATATATCAGGGCAGAAAACTTTTAAGTAAAATTTTATTAAAAGAGATTTGTTTTTCACTTGGACAGGTGCTGGCAGTATTTTTTAAACTTCCTTCTTTTTCAAAGTTGTCTAGGGATCACAGGGAAATGTATTTAATATGGGAAAGAGCCAAAGAATTAAAATATATATATAAACCATGCTATGAGTCCTGCCTTCCTCAGGCTCTGTGTTGGGTCAGCAGGTATTGGAGCGAACATTTCAGTATTTGTTGCATACACTGTGATCGTGGCTTCAGCTGCCAAGGGGGGCAAAAGTAGAAACAGATGGGGCTGCCTGTGGCCTTCTTCGGAAGAGGAGCAGACCCATCTCTTTTCATCCATGGTTTGGTTCTGTCCTCTGCTCTCTTCCTAGTCTCTCTCCACGGGGTGTATTAACAGCTGGGACCACCTGCCAGACCTGAGTGCCTCCTGGATGCTGCATCCTAATGCAGAAACTCTGTGTCTATAAATACCACCAGTGCCTCGTGCATCTTGGGTATGCACTGGTGTTTGGATCCACCACCCCTGAGGGCCTGTACTTTTCCAGTGTTTTCCAGACCTCCCGCAGAGTTAATGGGGCTCTGTTCCTGCTGAACTCTTTTTGGTCAGAGCAGTGAACAGTGACAGGTGAGTCCGGCTTCCTCCCGAGTGTGGTTATCATTAACCCTGGGCCTCAAACAGACCCTTTAGCTATGCATGATTTTCCATCTCTGTGACCTCTGATGGTCTGTGCTGCATCAACTTCTGACAGCGACTGGAAGCAGTTTTCCAAGAAATGTGGAAGGCTGCCCAGAGGACTGGGGTTCAAGTGCAGACTTTATCAGCTGCACCAGTGCAAGAGGTCTTAGGCTGGATATACTGATGGGTTTCTTTCTTGAAAAAGGGGACAGAGGGTAGTTGATTGTAATTCATTAGAAGGTATTTTGAAAATAGCTGCTCATTTCTTGTCAAAACAAATGTGCATTCTTACGTCACAGATAGGGATCCAATAGGAGGAGAAAGTTGTAGCCATCCTCAAGTCTATAGTCCTCAAGCTGCTCATCGAGGTCCTTCCTTAGGGCTGGCTGTAAGGATAGGGAGGGGCTTCCAGCTTGTGGGTCCCTCAGAGTGTCACTCAAACAGGGTGACGGTGTCAGTGTCAGTGATGGGGTCAGAGGGGGCCCACTTCTACTGCCCTGCTGTGTTGAACTGTTAGGGGCTGCTCAACACTTCCTGAGAGAGTCCTGCCTGAAGCCCATTGTTTTGTACACACCCCAGTTCTTGCCTATCCAAGGGGAAGCAGGGCCATACAATTGTGATCAGCACCCTCCCTAGGTCATGAGGTGACTTATCAAAGCCACTTACTGCTGAAGAATATGAGTCTGAGAAGGAAGACACTGGTGTATAAATATTCTCCAGTAAAAGGATCTTCTTTTAAAGGCTCGTGTGTTTCCCTTTTTAGCACCTGTGCCTTTGCTTTGCTGGAAAAAGGTCAGTTTTCATCCCAATCCCAAAGAAAGGCAATGCCAAAAGAATGCTCAAACTACCACACAATTGCACTCATCTCACACGCTAGCAAAGTAATGCTCAAAATTCTCCAAGCGAGGCTTCAACAGTACGTGAACCATGAGCTTCCACATATTCAAACTGGATTTAGAAAAGGCAGAGGAACCAGAGATCAAAATGCCAACATCCACTGGATCATCACTGAAAAAGCAAGAGAGTTCCAGAAGAACATCTATTTCTGCTTTATTGACTATGCCAAAGCCTTTGACTGTGTGGATCACAACAAACTGTGGAAAATTCTTCAAGAGATGGGAATGCCAGACCCCCTTACCTGCCTCCTGAGAAATCTGTATGCAGGTCAAAAAGCAAGTTAGAACTGGGCATGGAACAACAGACTGGTTCCAAATTGGGAAAGGAGTACGTCAGGCTATATATGGTCACCCTGGTTATTTAACTTTTATGCAGAGTACATCATGGGAAATGTGGCACTGGATGAAGCACAAGCTGGAATCAAGATTGCCAGGACAAATATTAATAACCTCAGATATGCAGATGACACCACACTTATGGCAGAAAGCGAAGACGAGCTAAAGAGCCACTTGATGAAAGTGAAAAAGTAGGCTTAAAACTCAACATTCAGAAAACGAAGATCATGGCATCCAGTCCCATTACTTCATGGGAAATAGATGGGGAAACAATGGAAACATCGAGAGACTTTCTGTTTTGGGCTCCAAAATCACTGCAGATAGTGACTGCAGCCATGAAATTAAAAGACGCTTGCTCCTTGGAAGAAAAGCTATGACCAAACTAGACAGCATATTAAAAAGCAGAGACATTACTTAGTCAACAAAGGTCTGTCTAGTCAAAGCTATGATTTTTCCAGTAGTCATGTGTGGATGTGAGAGTTGGACTATAAAGAAAGCTGAGCATCGAAGAATTGATGCTTTTGAACTGTGGTGTTAGAGAAGACTCTCGAGAGTCCCTTGGACTGCAAGGAGATCCAACCAGTCCATCCTAAAGGAAATCAGTCCTGAATATTCATTGGAAGGACTGATGCTGAAGCTGAAACTGCAATACTTTGGCCACCTGATGCGAAGAGCTGACTCAATGGAAAAGACCCTGATGCTGGGAAAGATTGAAGATTGAAGGTGGGAAAGATTGATGCTGAGAAGGGGATGACGGAGGTTGAGATGGTTGGATGGCTTCACTGACTCCATGATTTGAGTAAACTCCAGGGGTTGGTGATGGACAGGAAAGTCTGGCATGCTGCAGTCCATGGGGTCACAAAGATTCGGACATGACTGAGTGAACTGAACTGAAAGGAGAAGAAATAGAAAAATGTGAGAGAGGTTAGATGGGCTATGGAGCTCCAGGTTATATCCAACCTGTAAGGAAGTGGGAAGTGAAACAAGGGGTCAGGATGCTTTGGGAAGAGAGAAGTTTTATGGGAGCAGCCTCCAAGATGCATGTGACTTGGATGAGAGAGACAGGTGAAGAAAACCTTGAGGATGTATGGCTGTGTGTTGATGCCTAGTCAAGAGATTTCAATATGGATTTAGAAAACCATCAAAGATTCATTTGATGTTAGGTTTCATTTAACTTTTTTTTTAATGGATGAAATGTCATGCTGGGCACAGCTGTGGCAATTACTCATCTTGGTCTGGATCCTCCTGTGATGGGTCATCATGTGGACTTCCTGGTGAAAGTTGTAGCCCTCAGCCTTGGTGGGTTATCCACTTCAGATGTGGTAGAAGACTGTAGTAAGCACAAGCTCCTGAATAGAGCATGTGGTTTTTGCAAGAATTTTGGCTTACATTCAAAGACTAATCATGTCTGAACCTAGCAGTAAAAAGGTGGAGTATTCAAAAAGGAAAAGAAAGAGACAGCTTTTGTAATTTGACTTTATTGGTAAAATTGGTAGAGCTGAAACTGATTCCGTGGAGTTGGACAGGCTTGCTTGGTGGGTTGAGGATAAAGAAAACCACAGCGGCTGCTGCAGCAGGTGAACAGTGATGTGTCTGCTCTTGAACAGTTTTTTCCCTCTGAGTCAGTTCCTACTCTTTGTTTTTGGCAGGGTAGGGGAGAATTCTAAATGAAAAATTTTAAATTGAAGTGTGGTTGATTTACAATGTTTTAGTAATTTCTGTTGTATGGTAAAATGACTCAGTTATATATATATATATACACACACAGATAATTCTTTTTCATGTTCTTTTCCGTTACGGCTTATCCCAGAATACTGAATATAGTTGCCTGTGCTATACAGTAGGGCCTTGTTGCCCATCCATTCTGTCTGTAGCAGTTTGCGTCTATTAGGCCCATAATCCCAGTCTATCCCTCCACCCCCCCACCCCCACTTGGCAACCTCAAATCTGTTCTCTGTATCATATTTTAGATTCCACATGTAAGTGATATCATATGGTGTTTGACTTTCTCTTTCTGACTTATTTCACTTTGTATGATAATCTCTAGCTGCATCCTTGTTGCTGCAAATGGCATTATTTCATTCTTTTTTATGGCTGAGCAGCATTCTGTTGCATGTGTTTACCACATCTTCTTCACCCTCTCATCTGTCGATGGACATTTAGGTTGTTTGCACGTCTTGACTGTTGTGAACAGTGCCAGTTCCTGCTCTTGCTTGATTTCTCTGAGAGAGATCTCCAGAGTCTCGTACAGTTAGCTAAGCTCAGGACGTTACAGCCTGGGTATAGTAAAAGGCTTTTGTTTCTACTTCATCATGGGCGATGTAGTGAGCAAAGATCTAAGGAGTCAAATGCTGGACTCATAGTCTATCTGTTTTATTTCATTAACATCTTGAATGTTCTTAATATTCAGCTAACATATAAGGTCCTAAGCTTATTGAAGAGTAAGTCCTGGAGTCCCCAAGAAGGAGAGAAATGTTTGAGAATCCTGAAAAAGAGAAAGGAGGGAACAGGAGGAGTGGAAGGGCGCCTTCACATCCTCTAATCCCCCTCTTCCCACTCACTGGGTCAAAGGGCGCTCTGTCTGGGAGGTGGGATTAAAGCAGTTGTGTGTGTGGTGTGAATAATTGAATGACACATTTTCTCTGAGGCTATTTGGAGGCTTGACGGAAACAGACAGGCTCACAAGAATGACTCTTTGGTTGGTGGAATGAGAAAGAAAGATGGACATGGAGACTTAGTAGTTAGGTTGAGCACTGGTGGCAAGGAGGATGGTCTTGGGGCCCTTTCTGGCTGTCATTTCAGGTGGCCTTTTTACCCCTTGCTCCTTCATAAATCCCTAAGGACTGAAATAAAAGAGGACTGAACAGTTATAAAAGTATATTTTTTGGTGGCCTGTAGCTTTGAACCATCCACCCCTGGTCACCTTTACAAAGATGTTTGCACACTAGGTGTTGCTGCAGAGAAGACAGAAAAACTGAATTGAGGCTGGGAGTGTCTCTGAATTAAAATAGTTCCTGCCTCGACTGAGGGCCTCCTTCCTGCCTCTCTCAGCCTGGTGACGTTTTGCTGCCCTGAGGGGAGGTGGGACAGTCCTCAAGCCTTTTTACAAAACCTATTCTTTTGTCCTTGTTTGGTAGAAAGTCAGGCTCCCACCATTGCCCTCCCAGCCCCTCCCCTAGCCCGCACCATGAGCTCTCCAAATGGCTCCATTGAACCATATGGATGACTTGGCCAAATTGGTTTTCATGAGTCCTTCTTACTTCCCCTTCCCCCCTGTAATCGTCAAATATATTTTAGTACTTTCTAACCTTAAAAAACTCAGTCTCTATGGAGCGTGGCCTGTTTTTGAGCTGCATTATTTTATCTACTTGTATCCCTGATCACCTGGCCCAGGTTGTTTGTCAGGTTTCTCCACTCAGTTGAAGTCTTTCTTCCTTTTCCAAACTGGCCTTTTTAGAAGAAAGTCACTACGTGTAGCCCAGTTCAATGGGTGGGGAGGTATGCTCCATCTATTGGTCTATTCTTCCCCTTTATTTATTCATTCTTTTATTTATATCAGTACAGACCTGTGAAGATTTATTTTATCTTTTAGAGCAGGGGTCTTGTAAGCCACACATCACTTTGCACATGGGAGATTTGAATATAATCATTGTGTTCTACGCAGTGGAGCCTGGAGGTCATTTTCCCAGGAGGCCTTGCTCTGAGCCGCTTCCTGAACAGGCCCAGCAGCCTGTGCGACACTCAGCATGGGCGGTGAGCTTGGTAGACCCTAAGCTGTGTGCAGTGGTACATGGGAACCAGCGTTCAGAGGGCCCGCTGGGGGCAGTGGCACGTGCCCCACATGGTCACGCAGCTGTTGATTTGAGCCTCATTCCCCTTTGCTTGCTGTCTAACCTTGGACAAGTCACGAAACCTCTCTAAACATCAGTGTCTAACTGGTTGGATCAGGACATGAAGACCGGTGTCAAGGTTGTCATGGAAGGTGAATAAAGAGGGGCCTGTCCAGTGCCTGATGTGGGGAGGACGATGGTTCAGTTCCTGCTTGCCCCTGTTCCACCTCCTCTCCTGCTGACCAGGGAGAGTGAAGTCTGCCCGGAGTCTCGTGGGGCCCCTTCAGTCAAGGCAGAGGAGCACTGTTGGAAGTGAAGGTAGGGCTGAGACCTTCGGGAGGCATGCTGGCTGGGGACTGAGAGGGTGGGACAGAAGGGTGGTGGCAGGGGCCTCCCTGCAGAGTAAAAGAGTGGGCAGGCTTGGATGATGTCTTTCTCCAGGTCTTTGGATACACCTCTGCTTCTGACCCCTGATCTGGCGCCGGCTGCCCACGTCCTTCTCCACCACCGCCCTCTGCTTCCGAGCAGGACTTCTCTCCTCTGGGGCATGGCATCTTTTCACCAGCCTCTCTCTTCATTCGTTCCTGGAGGTAGAAACGCTCTTTTGATTGTTAACCCGCCAGTGTGGCAGGCATACACATGAAGAAGAAAAGCATTTCCCTGTCTCATTCTCTTCTTTTTCCATTAGATTCTTACTGAGAGAATAAAGCCTGTAACTCTCCGCCAAGGTTGGGTGAACCTGAACTTGAACTCAGGCTGGTCTCATTTCAAACCCTTTGTATTTACGCACTTCGCCCTCACGGTTTGACAATGACTTGGCTCATGAGTCGAAGCTTGCCCAGCACTGGAACGTCAATTAGTGGTATTTGAGGACTTACAGCATCTCAGAAGGCTCGAGGATTACCTGCTTCTGCTTCTCATAGCTTCTAAATTCGCTTTTGTGGACTAGCCTGGAATCTCATCCAACAGAGGCAGCATTGCTTTCATAGGGAAATTTCTTTTTAATTTCAAGTAAACTAACTTACCAATAAGTTCTTGGAACCTAGGTAGTTCGCCTTGCAGACTTAGGGTTCTGCCTGTCTGTTGTGTAAGAAGCAGCAGGATTCCAGCAAGGAAAGGGAGACGTAGTGGAAAGAGCACTGCCCTGAGAATTGGAAGACCTCTGCCTTAGTCATGGATCTGTCACAGATTACAGGGAACCTGAGCCAGTCCCTTCCGAGCTTGAGCTTTCCAGTGTGTTTTCAGTAAGATCAAGGTGGCCTAAGAGGTCTGGAAGATCTCTTTTAGATCTAAGAACTTAGGCTCCACTGTAGAGTGATGTGCAGAAGTGAAAGCAGTTGTAGTAATTAGTTTAGATAGAACTGTTTTATTAAAGTTACCTGTTTTTACTTGTTAAAGTTACTTTATTAAGTCCCACGTGCCCCAGTAGGATTGCTCACTGGTCAGATGCTGGAGGAAAAGATGACCCTTCTGTGGTTTTGGTGGAGCAGTTTGGATGCAATCAGGGAGGTTTCCTTTCAGTTGCCCTTGTTGAGTTCTCTGGTCTTTGCTATATTACATGGCCCAAAATAACCTATATATGATTCCTTCTGATTATCTGTTGCTGACCCTGGTAGGTTCCCAGTAGATTAAAGACAGCAACAAATATCTGTCCATTATAAGGCAACCCATTGCAACTCTGGTTTGCATGATTTCTGGTTTTTATTATTAAGATTGATAGCTTTGTTAATGGGAATTTTTATCTCCAGAGATTAACTGATTTTTATCTCCAGAGCTAAACCATTTCAGCAAAATTCAAATTAATTAGATGGCTGTCCTTGGTTTCTATGATCTCTGTACAGTCAGGACTGAATACCTGGGAATTCCTTTCAGATAACCTTACTGTCTGTGACAAGCTTTTAATCCAAATGTCAGTTTACCTGCAGAAAACATAAATATTCTCAGTGCTTTCTTGTTGTGTGTAGGCTTAGGAGACACTGGAAGTTGGGGAAATTAAAATCAAGCAATTTCTTAAAAGTGCTAAATAGATGGAGAGATTAACAATACAATTATCATCTTTAATTTTTTTCTTTATTTGAGTCTCTGTTTACTATAAAAATACTCAGAGACATAAAATCCATTCAGAAAAATAAGTTCTTAAGCTAAAAGGAAATCCGTAATGTTGATGGAAATGTTCCCACAATGATAGAGCAGGTAATGTTTGCAGTGAGATTAAACAGGAGAAAGCAACCAACTCTAATTGTGTTTAATCAGAAGAGCATTCTGTTTTCAATAGCTGGCATTTGGCTGGGGCCATATCTGTGGCCAGGTTGATAATTCTCTTGGGAAACATGCCACTGTACTTGAGTTTTCAGATGAGTGTGTCGATATTGACGTGTTGAAGAAATGAACTGCGTGCCTCTCTGATAAAAGATATCTGGGGAAAGGATTAGTAAAGAACAAGTCCGTTACAGGGCAATAAACATTCCTTTCATTAATAACATTCGAATGGTTCCTGAGGACATTTTGCCGCCCTTAAAGTTCTTCCAGGAAAGGCTGTGAATGGAAGCAGCACGTATATTGCTGTTGGGAGATGATGCAGCCAAGTGGACCTCTGGGTCCTGGTGGGGGCTTGGCACATGCTGTGTGTGTGATGCCGCAGTGCAGCCTGGGCCCCTGCACCCAGGAGGCGCTGGCCGGCTGGACTGGCTCCTGCAGAGTGAGTCAGTCCCAGTTGGGGAAACTTGGGTCAAGAAGATAAGTTTCCATCAACTTCCAGAGACATTGCATTTATTTTCCTTTGGAGACTGCCAGTGTGATAACTCGCAGTGGAAAGGATGTGTGTGCAAGTGGAGAAAGAGAATTCCAGAGATGCAGCGTCAGGAAGGGAGGTGTGGATGGGTCTCCAGTCGAGGGGGCAGGCCCAGGAGGAGGCATGGACGGAGAGAGAGGCCCCAGGGAGTAGGTGCTGGTGATTTGGCTTCAATGGAAGCAAGAACAAAGACTCTCAGCCCTCTTCTTTGTCTCTCTTCCCCTCCCTCTTCCTTCTTTCTTTGGTAGCAGAGGGCCTGAGCATACACAGGATAGCTGCCCTTCAGGATCTGCCTGTCCGTCTGTCCACTGGTCTCTCTCTCTCATACACACACATGCTTAAGACTTTTAAAAGTAAGGCAGAAAAATAGAATAAAAATAGTGTGACACTTGTAGGCATAAAACAGACAGACATGGATATCTGAGAGGATTTCATGCAGTGATATTGGTGGCCACCTTCCTGTCACTGAGGGTCCAGAAGTGACCTGGGATAGCCGGAGGCCTAGGCTGACAGGGGTGAGACTGGCCGGGGCTTGCTTCTACAGAACACTGTGGTGGGAGCCAAGCATTTGCACAGCCCTTGTGGAGGACCTTCTGGTTTATTATCCCAAGCCTGACACGATCATCCAGGGGTACTGTAGGAGAAGGCTCTGGGTTCCTCAAATATCTGTTGGTGATTGACCATCCACCCAGTGATTTAAACCAAAGATCCCCAAGTAACCTACTTATTTTAAGGGAAACACCTGTTGTTTGATACTGGATTCCCAGG
Organism: Cephalophus harveyi; assembly: GCA_006410635.1. NCBI lineage: Eukaryota > Metazoa > Chordata > Mammalia > Artiodactyla > Bovidae > Cephalophus > Cephalophus harveyi. The sequence goes on along the minus strand of SJYT01050724.1, from coordinate 814,241 downwards.
ATGCTATGTTAAGAATGATTCTGAGGTTGTGCCTGGGCTTGGTGGGTTCAGTTAAATAGTTCCTGCCATGAGGACAGTGGGAGAGATAGGTATTTCTTTTCCTTCTCTAATCTAAATCCTTTTATATCATATTAAACTTAGATTTTCGTCCCTCTCTTCTCCACACACTGGTGCATTTTACCTGCACAGACCGCGACTGGCTCTGACCTCAATTTTGAAGCATAATATTAGAGCAGGACCTCAAAGTAGATGATGCTTGGCAGTTGCTTGTAGACCATCTTGACCTCTCACTGTCTTGGACACCATTGTTCCCGCCTTCTCCCCATCTCCCAGTGAGTACAGATCTTACACAATGCCTACGATGCTGAGGGAGCAGAGACTCGTCACCTCTCCTTCCGAGCGCTACCCTGCCCTGGCTGAGTCACTTCAGCGCATATTCTCCCCGGGAGAGTAGACCCTTGGGCCACCCCGCAGGCACTTGGTTACTCTACATGGGTGAATTCGCCCCTCAACTCGGATGAGTTGTCTGGGCCTGGCCACCTGGTCTTCAGGACCTCAAAGTAGATGATGCTTGGCAGTTGCTTGTAGACCATCTTGACCTCTCACTGTCTTGGACACCATTGTTCCTGCCTTCTCCCCATCTCCCAGTGCGTACAGATCTTACACAATGCCTACGATGCTGAGGGAGCAGAGACTCGTCACCTCTCCTTCCATCGCGATGGGACGGGACCGACTCAGTGAAGTCGCGTATAAGAGGGGCCCTCTCATCTGGGAACCCGGTGGGACGTCCGTGAACCAATGAGATGTACCCACTTAAGCGGGGAGTTGAGTCTACTCAACAGACCCGGACCGGTGGACCAGAAGGGTCTGGGGCACCCCTCCTGCTGACCAGCAAGCCCAGCTCTTTAAAGAAGGTGGAGAAGACACTGCATTCTAGGGGAGGGATGAGGAGGAGATGGGTCCCGTATGCCAACCTCTCCTGGCACCTTCCACCTTCACCTTTGTCCCGAGAGACAGAAGCATCCTCCTTGCTTATGGTCTTGCTCCTCCAGTGGTCTGGTCATCCCGAGAGACTGCCAACACTCCGCCAAAGGGTTCTTTTTCCGGGGTGGTTGGGAAGTCGTCGTGGAAAGAAGGTCATCAACACATAAAGCTGGAAATGCCCTTTCTCATTTCCTTGCTTATGGTCTTGCTCCTCCAGTGGTCTGGTCATCCCGAGAGACTGCCAACACTCCGCCAAAGGGTTCTTTTTCCGGGGTGGTTGGGAAGTCGTCGTGGAAAGAAGGTCATCAACACATAAAGCTGGAAATGCCCTTTCTCATGTACCCTGTGGTCCTGAGAGGACCGCCTATGCCGGCGAGGAGGCAGTAGCCCACCGTGGGGCCGCCCCGTGGAGCTCTCCACCCTGGGGACACCTTCTTCCTTCCGGCTCAGTCATGAGGTGGTCCAGCCACCTCCCCCACAGGGCAGAGGCTTTGGGCTCCTCAGCGTATTACTGAGTCCCCTGACTTGCCTCTTCTCAGTTTGTTTCTTTATAAAACAGAAAACCTTCCTCACCAGACTCGGAGCACTCACCACACTGTCCGGATCCTAGGGGGTCCCATGCTGGCCTCTGTGTGGAACGAATGGCCTCCCTGCCCTGCCTGTTTATCTTTCAACCCTCACAAGAGACGGGTGCTTTGCGTGGTGGTTGGTGGTGGGTGGTGGTGGTGGGGGTTTGGGGATACAGATGACACCAGGCATCGTCCAGAGCACAGGTGTCCACGCTGCAGACTGGCGGAGATGGAGACATTTGTTAAACCCAAAGGGCAAGAAGCTGCAACAGATTTGTGCAGTTTGAAGGCAGAGAGGAAGTCTGGATCTGACCCTAGATTCAACTGGACAGTCAGGGCGGCCCCCGGGCTCCTGTAACCCCCCTGCCATGCACTTCCCCGCGGGGCTCCGGTCTGGCTGGATTGTCTCTGATGTGACTCTCGCCTTGCGGACCCTACAGCACCGGAGCTCCACGGGTGGCAGGGCCTCTGGATGGTGCGGCCGGGAGGCCCAGGTACAGGGAGGGCGGGGGTCTGGAGGGGAACGAGGTCCTAAGAATAGCCACCGAGACTCGGCGATAAGGGCCTGGTTGGTCAGGGACGTCAGCTGGGGACAGGGGAGGCGGAGGTGGTGGGGGAAGAGCAGGGAGATAAGATAGGGCCTGCGACACAGGAATGCACAGCTGGGGCTCTGCAAACGGCTGGAGGGGGCCTGGTGTTGACAGGGTGCCCCAGCAGCCGTGGGCGACAGAGCTGCCCGGGGGCCTCCCGGGTGTGCCCTGAGGATGGGAGTCGGGGCGAGGACGGGCGAGCCGGCGCTGAGCCACCGTGCATCTCAGAGGCAGCCGGAGTGTAGCGGTCTCATGCCCTGCCCTGCCAGCCTCCATTCACGATACTTTCTGAGGGAGGAATCTGTGGCTCGGAGGTGGGAAGGGACCGCTTCAAAGTTGGGGGCAGAACCTAGTCCAACCCCAGCCCTTCCAGCTCCTCCAACCTCCAGGCCAGGCCCTCCTGTGGTTGAGACAGACCCTCTATTCCGGGGGCACAGGGTACCCTAGGTGGGGCCAGCCAGGGCCTGGATGTTACTCATCCCACAGATGAACCCTAGGCACCTTCTCACTCCAGGCCTGGGCATTATCACTGGGGGTGTCATGCGAAATACAGCAGAGAAAGCCTGTGCCTTGCTGGAACTGGGGAAAGATGTGCTTAGTTGCTCAGTCAAGACCAATTCTTTGCGACCGCATGGACTGTAGCCCACCAGGGTCCTCTGTCCATGGCATTTTCCAGGCAAGAATACTGGAGTAGGTTGCCATTTCCTACTCCAGGGGATCTTCCCAACCCAGGGATTGAACCCAGGTCTCCTGCATTGCATGCGGATTCTTTACTGCCCGAGTCACCAGACCAAATAAGCAAATGATGCTGCTGGCTTCAGATGATGTCAGACAGGAGTCTGAGCCCCGCGGGGCTGGAGCTCTTCCTGCTTCTGGCCTTTGACATTGTTGTACTTGGGGGTGTTTCCTCTTAGAACTGGGACCACTTGGATGCTTCCTGAGAATTGGGGTGAAAATTTCTGTTTTACGTATGTCCCTGTGCCTCTCCCCAGCCCCCACCCCAGGTCCAGAGCTGCACACAGTGAGTTCTGACCCTCTTGGGGTTGGATAACTGTTCACTTGTCTTTGTGAAACTTGAGACGTTTTTCCCAGGATTAGGTCCTATGGATTTGGGTGCAGATTAATGGGTGTCACACTCAGAGCTGATGCATTGAGTGCAGCACTTTAACAGCATCATCTTTTAGGATTTTATGATGTGTGATTTGACTGTGTGGATCACAGCAAACTGTGGAAAAGTCTTAAAGAAATGGGAATACCAAACCACCTACCTCCTGAGAAACCTGTATGCAGGTCAAGAAGAAACAGAACTGGACATGGAATAATGGACTGGTTCAAAACTGGGAAAGGAGTATGTCAAGGCTATATATTGTCACCTAGTTATTTAACTTATGTGCAGAGTACATTCTGCGAAATGCTGGGCTGGACGAATCACAAGCTGGAATCAAGATTTCCAGAAGAAATATCAGCCACCTCAGATATGCAGATGACACCACTCTTAAGGCAGAAAGCAAAGAGGAACTAAAGAGCCTCTTGATGAAGGTGAAAGAGGAGGGTGAAAAAACTGACTTAAAACTCAATATTCAAAAAACTGAGATCATGGCATCTGGTCCCATCACTTCATGGCAAATGTATGGGGAAACAGTGGAAACAGTGATAGATCTTCTCTCCTTGAGCTCCAAAATCACTGTGGCCAGTGACTACAGCCATGAAATTAAAAGACACTTCCTTCTTAGAAGGAAAGCTATGACAAACCTAGCCGTTGTATTAAAAAGCAGAGACATCCATCACTTTACTGACAAAGATCCATATAGTCAAAGCTATGGTTTTTTCTAGTAGTCATGTACAGGTGTGAGAGTTGGACCATAAAGAAGGTTGAGTGCTGAAGAATTGATGCTTTTGAACTGTGGTTTTAGAGACGACTCTTGAGAATCCCCTGGACTGCAAAGAGATCAGCTACTCAATCCTAAAGAATATTGACCCTGAATATTCATTGGAAGGGCTGATGCTGAAGCTCCAATACTTTGGCCACCTAATGTGAAGAACTGACTCATTGGAATAGATCCTGATGCTGGGATAGATTGAGGACAGGAGGAGAAGGGGATGACAGAGGATGAGATGGTTGGATGGCATCACCAACTCGATGGACATGAGTTTGAGCAAACTCAGAGATAGTGAAGGGCAGGGAAGCCAGGTGCGCTGCAGTCTATGGGGTCGCAAAGAGTTAGGCACAACTTAGCGACGGAACAGCAATGCACTCAGAGCTCTCTGGGCCTTGATGGCTGAGCTGCCTGACAGCGGTGCAGGTATCTTTCTCCTGGGTGCTGCAATTAGGGCTGGGCCTTGGATCCAGAACATTGGTCCCGCCCTTGGCCTCACGTTCTGCAGGCTGGCTGAGCTCCCTTCAAGGGGTCCACCCCCTTATCCTTCAGCAGGAGGAGTGCCAAGTGTCATGTTCAGGGCACAAAACCCAAGCTACTTCAAGAGCTCCGAGAAATCACACCCTTCCCACTTGGTGATTGCTGCCCCATAGGTCCCTGATGCAGCCTGAAAATAACTCGGCAGGAATGTCAGGCTCCACAAGGGGATTTGGGGCCTCGTTGTTTTGGGTTGGATCACAATATGAAAGCAGCTGGTGCTCCCACCAGCTTTTACGGGCATTTGGGCCTAGACTCCAGCAGGCCCTGGGGGAAGTTTTTGGAGGTTCAGGGGGTGGCAGTGCCTCTCCGAGGATGCTCTAGGGTGGCTAAGCCAGAATAAGCATTATTATTTCCACAAATCAAGCCATTTTCATGCACATTTCCCTGGTGTCTTGATCTGTGTAATTATGGAGAGCCTATGTGTGGGAAGGCATCTTTGGAAAATGAGTCCCTGCTCTTTGTCAAGGGGCTGACCTAAAAGTTTAGGAAAATGGTTCATGAGGCAGTTCTGTAGTGGAGAACTGGCAGGAGTTCCAGATGGTAGGAGAGGGTGGGGCCTCCTCTCTGTTGCTTTGTTCCTCTGAACTCTGAAAAGGTCAGATGCAGATCTCAATGCACAAAGAGTAGAGATGAACATGGGCAGCAGTGGGCATATCCTTTTTGATAAAAACTCTTTTTTATTTGTTTTTGGCTGATCTGGGTCTTTGGTGCTCTACAGGCTTTCTCTAGCTGTGCAGATCGGTGGCTCCTCTCTAATGTGGTGCACGGGTTTCTCCTTGTGGTGGCTTCTCTTGTTGTGGAGCACGGGCTCATTAGCTGTGGCTCCCAGGCTCTAGGGCACAGGCTCTATAGTTGAGGTGCACAGGCTAAGTTCCTCTACGGCACGTGGGATCTTCCTAGATCAGGGATTGAACCTGTGTTTCCTGCACTGGCAGGTGGATTCTTTACCACTGAGCTACCAGGGAAGCCCTGATATATGCTTTTAAAGTCAGGAGACCCCCTGACTTTAAACAGATGGGGTTTCTGTTCTGCCACTGAGCGGGAACTGCACCCTTTATCACTATCTCATCAGTGCTTAACAGGCACCCAGCACATAGTAGATGCTCAGTAAGTATCAGTGATATGAATGAATACCCATAGTCTTCCTGGCCTCAGTTTCTTCAGGCATAACAGGAAGGAACTGGATTAGCTCAGAGATGGTCAAGTTCATCATTCAAGTTGTGACCGTTGTCCTATAGGACAGGAGAGCTTTATTGAGAGGTTTCTGAGGCTCAGATTTGGCATGTAAGTGGCAGGGTACGCACTTTCTAATGGGACTTTCTGCTATCCTGGGCTTTCTATAACCTGGGTCGTCCTATAATGACATACCATTAATATATTTAAAATTTTATGAGATGTGGTACTCGATGATGTGTGCAGACCCTTGATCTGTTGGCTGACTTTGCATGTTCCCTGGTGAGAGAAGCACCTTGTCCCCTGGCGATGAAACCGCACAAAGTCAGCCAGGTTCCTGCTCGGCTCTGGAATGTCAGGCAGAGTGTTGAAGCCCCTGAACACTGATGTTCCTGCTGGCGGTGGGGATGACAAGGCCAAGATCAGTGGGTTGGAAGTGAAGTCACAGGTGAAGAGCTGTCAGGTGGCAAGCGTTTAGTGAGTGGTGAGTAGCTGGCAGCTTTGTCCCTGGGCTGGTGACACCTTCCGGCAGAGAGGCCACGGCATCTGGCATGACAGTCTGCTTCACCTCTCTGAGCGGGGCCCTGGGGCTTTCAGTCCTGGCTCTGGAGGCCCGCTAGTGTTCCCTTGTGGCTCAGATACTGCTTCATCAGGGATTCCCTGGTGACTCAGTGGTAAAGAATTCGCCTGCCAATGCAGGGGACATGGGTTCGATCCCTGGTCCGGGAAGATCCCACATGCCGCAGAGCAGCTATGGTGTTCTCTTTTGAGTAGATGGATTTGAGAAGGTGAGGATGCTGTTCCTGGTCCTCTGTGTCACCCCAGGAGGCAGAGGAACACCAGCTCATGCTGTGTGGATGCTGTCAGGAGTGTCAGGAGCTGTGAAAGCCTTGCTGTCTCCTTGGGAACCTGCAGTCTCACACCCAAGCCCCAGAGCTTGCTCCCACCTGACCGGAGCTGGCTTGCATCCTGCTTCACGATGCATGCTCTCGGGGTTTCCTGTGGTTGCACCTTCTCCCCAAAGGCTGCAAGGTTGCTCTGGGTAGAAACCACCCTTTCTACGTCCCTCGGTGCCCCTGTGTGCCTGCAGGGCAAGTGGTTGTCACCAGCTGCCCTGTGCAAGTAGCCCCCGGTCTCCTCCTGAGCACTGGCCTCAGTCAGAACAAAGAGTGGTCCATGTCATTAGGATGGAAACAATGATCTATTCAGCACTCCTCAAAGTAAAGGCTCCTTTTGTCCAGATTGCTGACTTTGAAAAGTTCTTCTTGAGGTTTTGTTGTAGGAAATTAAAATCACCAGTGCAGAGACAAAGACAACCTCCTCATTGGGAAAATGACCCTGATTAAAGGTAGCTGATTTTCTGCAACTCCCATAGTTGCTTGTCCGTTCCTCCACAGTGTAAGGAGTAAGCACCTGGACAGGTTATTTGTTTTAGGGACTTAGCTTCCAGAGTACAGTTTTTATTTTTCCATCCCAGGAAGTCTTCCATGAACTAGATGATATGAATGATGATTTTCATAGCTTTTGTGGGTAGTGACAAAATAGCTGTGAAAGAGTCCAAACCAGGTAAAGAAACAATTACTGTTTTCGGTCATTTAAGGACCAGGATTCTCGAGACCTCAGCAAATGTTGAGAGGATAAAATTGTCAAAATCAGATGATGTCGCCTGGTAGGTGGGTGGGGGCGGCAGAACGGAAGTCCTGAACAAAAATGAAGAGAGTGTTAAGTGCCAGTCCCATTTCTCTGTAGTGTATATTCTGTTACAATCGAAAACATATAAATTATGTGGTCTATGTGGTTCCCATTAGAGATGCAACTGTTATGAACGTTGAAGCCCAAATTAGTGTCTGGTTGTGTTTTCAACTACCCTGCTGAGGACTTTGAGCGAGTTTGGGGTTGCTGCTGTTAATATAATGGCAGCCAGCCAGCTTCACAGCCACTCTATGTGGGTTACTCCTACATCATCCCTGTGTTATGGATGAGAAAAAGCTATTTAACTTGTCCAAGGTCACATATTCGGTAAGTGAAGGAACAGGGATACACCATAGTATTCATCCTTTTAAAATGTACTGCTCAATGTGTTTTGGTAAATCCACAAATTTATGCAACCATCAGCAGTATCTAATTCCAGAACATTGCCATCACCCCAGAAGGAAACCTTATAGCCATTAGCAGTCACTCCCCATTCTGCCTTCCCCCTTTCTGCTCTATGCAACACTAATCTGCTTTTTGTTTCTATGCATTTGCCTATTCTGGGCAATTCACAAAAGAGAATCTCATATTATTGGGTCTTCTGTGACTGGCTGCTTTCACTTGCGCAATATTTTTGAGTTTCATCTGTGTATCAGTATCTCATTATTTTTTATTGCTGCTAGCCCCATGTGTGTATATACCACATTTTATTTATCCATTCTTTAGTTGGTGAACATTTTGCATTATATTCACTTTTTGGCTACTCTGAAGAACACTGCTATGAACACTGTGTGGGCAAAAGGAGCTAGAATTTGAACCTTTCTCTTAGCAACTCCCTTGTCTGCATGCGATTGTCTCTAATACTTTGCATCTGCTCCACCGGAAAATGGGATATTACGATAGGCAGAGTTCTTAGAGATTTGTTTTCGAATCTGAATCAAGCTTCCTTCATTTGAAGGCAGGACACCAGCTCCGTGAAATGTAATGAAGTACTCTAACCTTGGACTTCTCTGGCGGCTAAGTGGTAAAGAATCCACCTGCCAGTCCAGGAGAGGTGGGTTCACTCCTTGCGTCAGGAAGATCCCCTGGAGAAGGAAATGGCAACCCACTCCAGCCTGGGAAACCCTATGGACACAGGAGCCTGGAAGGCTACAGTCTATGGGGTCGCAAAGAGCTGGACACAACTCAGGACTAAACAACAGCTCTAACCTTGTCCACTCACAGTGTGGTCTGTGGGCCAGCAGTGCGAGCTTCTTCTGGGAGCTTGTTAGAAATGCAGAATCAAAGATCTCGCCCAGACCTGCTAAATCATAACCTGCATTTCTACACAACCCCTGAATGATACTTAAGTTCATTAAATTGTGAGAAGATCTATTGAGTCACTCAGCTCTGATTCCCTAATTTCTAGTCTAGGGGGATTTTTTTTTTTTTTTTTCTTCTGTGTTACCTCTGGGCATTTTCTGAGTGCATTGCTATTCTATAAAATATTTCATAACTTCCTCACTGACTCAAAATGAGATATGGAGAAACCAGTACCCTCTCTGCATTGACTCAGTGGAGTAGATAAAACTAAAAGGAAGATATTTTATATCACTCTTCATCATTTGCAGAGTGTGTTGCTAGTCTCTCTTGGGTCAGCAGCATCTAACCTCCCTCTGTAGAATTTCCACTCCCCTGGAATGTATCAACAGCTCTGATAATACCTTGGTTAAGAAAACTCTTTACTTCAGAACATATTTTTTTGAGCATCTTCAGATATTAGTAATGCTTGTGTATCAGGGTTCTCTAGAGAGACAAAACCAATAGGATACATATATGGAAGCAGAGATTTATTACATCAATAGGAATTGGCTTACACAATTACAGAGGCCAAGAAGTCCCACTGTCTGCCATCCGCAAACTAAAGAACCAGGAAAGCTGTGATGTAGTTCAGTCTGAGTCTAAGGTCCAAGAATCAGAAGTGCTGTTATCTGAGGGAAGGAGAAGATGGATATTCCAGCTCAAGCATAAAAAATAAAGCAAATGTGCTCCATTTCCACCATTTTGTTCTACCCTAAGTCCTGAGGATTGATGATTCCACCTGCGTTGGTGAGGGTGATCTTTACTCATTCTACCAGTTCAAATGCTAATCTCTTCTGGAAACACCCTCAAAGACACAGCCAGAAGTAATGGTTTACCAGTTACCTGGGTATCCCTCAACTCAAATTGACATGGAAAGTTGCCCATCACAACTTGGAACCCATTTTTAGAAACAAATCTGATCCCAATATTGTAGATCCCATATCCCATCCATATGTTATGGTCAGAGGGCAGTGACATCCAAGTTCTCTGCTGAATTTTTAGTTCCTTTACTTCTGAATTTCTTCTTCCATTTTCCATAACAGTTGAAGATAGAGTTTAGGAAGCCACACTTTTTCCTAATATTTAGGCAATAGAGAACAATTAGAAGACCTTGGAAAGGACTTAGAGCTCCCTAAAGAGACATCTTGATTTTTTGGTTGATCTTGTAAAACAGGAATGACTATATATTCCAGGAGACATACCTATTTGTTTGTTTTACTGACTCCAGTATGTCCACGAATGCATGGTTTTCCTTTGTTTTGTATCATAAATTAGTTCAGGTCCTATAGGCAGGACTCATTGATAGTGATGGGGATGTGAACTTAGAGGAAGGGAATTAGGATTGAGACATCAATATGACTTCCACAGGTTTTGGCAAATACCTTAAAGAGAATTCTTGTCCTAGCCCATCCACCATTTGGGCCATGCTCTTATAATTAGGATGCTGAGTATTTTGAGTAGGAGGCAGACTGCAAACTGAAGGCTGGAGTGTTTCCTTGCAGCTGACAGCCTGACACTCCCTAGAAGGTGAGGCGGGCTCAGAAGGGCTTAAATCCAAGAAGTCAGTGCCTGAGGAGAGTGGGCCGAGAATGGGGATAGAGGTGGAGGGGAGCCCTGGGAACATCAGGGAAGAACCTTGAGTTGGCTGAGGTCTGGGTAGGTTGGCTTGGTGGCCTCTGCCTCTGACTTGGCCTGAGCCCTCTCCTGGCCCCGAGTGGACCTCTAAGGCCTCTGGCAGGTTGGGCCCCCAGACTTTGGAAAGTGTGGCCAGTTTCCCTTTAAGTTGAGGCCTGAGCTGCAGGCCATTCTTGGCTGGTTTGGGGCTCACCTCAGTCTTCAGGGTTTTTTGGGGAGGTTGAATATCCTGAGGCTCTAAGGAGCATGGGGTTCTGGAATGTTCCCTGGATGGAAGTCTTCTGGTATTTCACATCTTTTGCATTTTGTGAAATGTCAGGGTCTTATGTGCTATGGCCACAGATCATGAAAACTGTGTGTGTTGGTAGGGAAGGGACGACTGAGATTTACTGGAGAAAAAATTATTAACCAAAAACTGCTGTTACTGGAGTTAATGTGTGGTGATCCAGGAGTTCTACCCCTAGTTTAAGTCTACCCGAGAGTTAAAAACGTATGCCCCCACAAAAACTTATACACAGATATTCATAAGAGCACTATTCACAAGAGCCAAAAGGCGGAAACAACCCACACCTCCATCAGCCGATAAATGGATAAACAAATGTGGCATATCCATCCATATACAGGAATATTATTCAACCATAAGAAGCATTGACATACTGGTATGTGCTATAATGCTTCCGTGCTGGCTCAGTGGTGAAGAATCTGCCTGTCAATGCAAGAGAGAGGAGTTCGACCCCTGGGTCAGAAAGATCCCCTGGAGAAGGAAATGGCAAGCCACTCCAGTGTTCTTGCCTGGGGAATTCCATGAACACAGGAGCCTGGTGGGCTACAGTCCATGAGGTCACAAACAGTTGGACATGACTTAGTGGCTATGTACTCACGCATGCACATGCTATAACATTGAAAACATTAGTTTAAGTGAAGGAAGCCAAATATAGAAGTCCACATATCATATAATTCTTTTAATATGAATTTTCCAGGATAGGCAAATTCGTAAAATAAAAGGATTAGTGGTTGCTTCGGGCTAGGGGAAGTGGTGACTGCAGAGAAACTGCTAATAGGTGTGGGGGTTCTTTTTAGAGTGATGAAAAAATATATATAGTGGGATGGTTGCCCAACTTTGTAATTATACTAAAAATCATTTAATTATACAGTTTAAAGGGTGAATTTTATGGTATGTGAAGTATATCTCAATAAAACAAGCCAAAAGCCAAGGTTAACACCTTGTACTTGGAGAACAGAAAGTCTTGGGGCTATTTCTTTATTCTCTAATCTGTAAAGGGTTTTTGCTTGCAGGGTGGGTGGGAGACAGTCGCTTTCACGGCAATGCTTCCCTCATTCCTTGGCTCCCAAGTGGTTCATCCTCTCTCTTGGCCCATGTGTGGCTGTGCCTCCACTTTTGATGGACCTGGGTGCTCACCTGCATCTTGGTGCTGCCCCTGGACTAAGCTATGTGCAGGGATGGTGCCCGCAGGACCCTGGCAGCTCAGCTGGCTAGCATTCTCAGCTACCTTGTGGTCCATGCAGAGACCCAGCCATGGTGTGTGGAGGGCTGTGGCTGATATTCTTCACTGACTGTCACAGAGGATGTTTTAAAAAGTCAGGCAGTTTAAATCTCAGAGGGAGATGAAGAAGCACAAAGGAAATACTCAAAGGGAATTGAGAATTCTGATGCGAGGGACCTGCTGCTGAAATAAAGATCGACAAGGTGACTTCTTAGAAGCTTTCCCTGACATAACTAGAAGTAGTGGTTGTTATAAACAATGCTTAGTTTAAATGACGTTACTTTATCAATTTAACAAATCTGGAAGACTGTATACTAAAGTCTGTAAGGGTGAGATTCCAGGAGACTTTTACTTCATATATAGATATTTAATTATAGTGTTTTATTATTTTTCTGAATAATAACAGCATTTCCCCCAGTGGGAATGTATTACTTTTGTAGTCAGAGAAAATAAACACATTAAAAAATAAAAAATAATAATGGCTTAGATAATATTATCTAGAATCTATGAGTTAAAACATGTGATTGTCAGAACTTACAATTCACTAGGTATGTTAGGGAAAACATGATCCAAAGATTGGTCTAGAGAGATGTATCTTTAAAAGCATTTCACTAATAGAGTGATTCATGGTTTACAAAGTTTGTGCCCTCATTCACTCATTCAGTCTGTCCATCAACCCATCAGTCCTTTACTGAGTCCAGTCACTGTCACAGTGCTGAGTAAGCCCAAGGATGCTGAGGTACCCTGGCTGTGATGCCCCGTCTCCCAAAGTACATGGGTTTGCTGATTGAAACATGTGCTGACTCCCTGGGTCCTGCTGTAAGGAGGACTGACAAGGGCCTGAAAGCCAGGCTCATCCCTGCCAGGGTGGGAAAGGTGATGCCATCAGGTGGGCAGGAAGGAATCTCTGTCTTGTTTCTGTGGATGCTCCTATTGGCCACGGGGTTCGGGACTATGGGACAGAGCCTGTTTCTCCTCCAGGGCAGAGGTCAGGCAGAGCAGCAAGACAGAGGAGAGAGCCTGGCCGTGTGAATGAGGGAGGGGTTCATGCTGTAGCTTCCTTCGCTGTGAACTGGGTTCAGCTTTGAGAGTGAGCAGAGCCCATGAAGCTGCAGTCGTCCTAGGAAGGATCCTAGGAAGCGGTCGCCTTTCTAAGGGCTGGATTGGGGGACCGTGACCCTGTGCGAGGTCTGGGAATGGCAAGATTGTGCTTAGTCGCTCAGTCATGTCTGAGTCTTTGCTGCCCCACGGACTGCCAGGCTCTTCTGTCCACGGGGATTCTCCAGGCAAGAATTGGAGTGGGTTGCCATGCCCTCCTCCAAGGCATCATCCCAACCCAGGGATCGAGCCCAGGTCTCCCGCATTGCGGGCAGAATCTTTACCATCTGAGCCACTGGAGAAGCCCATGAGTACTGGAGTGAGTAGCTTATTCCTTCTCTAGGGTATCTTCCCGACCCAGGAATCAACCCGGGGTCTCCTGCATTGTGGGCAGATTCTTTACCATTTGAGCCACCAGGGAAGCCAAAGAATACTGGAGAGGGTAGCCTATCCCTTCTCCAGTGGCTCTTCCCAACCCAGGAATCAAACCAGTGTCTTCTGCACTGCAGGTGGATTCTTGACCAGTTGAGCTACCAGGGAAGCCCATGGCAAGATTGGTGAGGGCTTTTAGTTTTTTCTCCTGGTGCCCCTCCCAGTTGCTCTCTTCCTGAATCCCTTCTGTTTTCACTGAATCTCCCCCTTGCTTGGCCCCGGTGGTCATAATATTGAAATATATCATGTTTTATTACTTGCTGTATTAACTGAGCATGCATGCATGCATTAAGTGAATAACTGGAAGCCTTTTATTCTTAATTAAAAATATAGATGTGTCATATGCTTTCTCCTTTTCTCTCTGAAAAATTCCTCATTATAGGAGAGAAATCAATTTTTCCCTTACCATTGTGTTTGTTTTTATGGGTTAATGACCTTTAGGTGGGAAAAAAAAAAAGACTCATAAGGACTTTGGGACCAGAATAAGTGATCTGATTATAACGAGGTGAGATCTAAATTCCCTGGATGTCCAGATCAAGGTTGTATGACTTTTCTCCTGACTGAGCCTCTGAACTGAGGAGGTAGTGAAGCCTGGATGTTTTATGAATCGCTGGCAGCCAGATGGGCAGCGAGCAGAGGCCAAGCCATTGATGGGGTGTGAAAGAATGAGCTAGGGGGCAGCGGAGGCCCCCCTGAGTGGACCTGTTTCCTACAGCTCTGAGATCTAGGAATGTATGGGAGGGGACTGTGGACTGGGAGATTCTGGGCCTCCTGTCTATAGAGTGGCAGTGGAGGTGCCTGGGAGCAGCAGCTTCTTAATGATGGTGTGGTTGCGTTTTGTGCCCTCTCCTGTAAGCCATCTTCAGATGAAAGCGCCACTCTCCAAGATGCTGCTTCGGGCCAGGTCTCTGATTCTTGCCCCCTGTAGCTAGGAAAGGGCTGCAGAGTACTTGTCACTTTTATGTCTAAGTCAGATCTTAAGCCAGCTTGAGTCACTGAATCTCCACAATCAAAGGCAGCCATTTCACATCTTTTAGCCACTTCAAAGCAAGTTGTGGAAAAAATTAGGAATCTGGAAGCAAATTGAATTATACATCAAAGAAAAACAATCTCCTGACCTTTCTTCCTTCCAAAGCCAACTGTTCCTAAGCATAAAGATCCAGGCGGGATGCTGCCGATTCAGCGTTGGGGGGCGGGGTGGGTTCAGGGGATGGAGGTTCAGTTAAACCAAAGAGCTTGTTGAACACTTTCTTGACAAGGAACGTTCTTGGAGCCACCAGATGTGGGAGAAACACAGGGTAAGGGCTTTGTCAGAAAAGTACTCACGGTTAGTTGGGGAAGCAAGAATGGCACACAGCACAATTTCCGTGCCAGGGTCAAAATTCAGGGGTGAATTGGGTGATGCAGTGTGAAGTGTGGTGAGACTTCAAAGGGGAGGAAGACCAGCCGTGGTGGCAGCTGTGGGTGAGGATGGATTTCACAGCCGGGCTGTCGAGTTGGGTGACAGGATGAAGAGGGGCTCTGGGAGAAGGAGAGGATGGACTGGACCGTGGGGTGTGTGTGAGAGAGAGGTCAGCCCCGTCTTCTCAGTTGAGGTGGGGAAGAGGGGTAGCTGCAGTGGGGAGCGGCCCCAGGAAAGAAGTCCCTGAGGCTAGACGTGATGTCAAAGATAAACGAAGCCAGACACTGGTTCAAGTGGCGAGGGCAGATTTTAATCAGTAATAGGCATGATAGGGAGAAGAGCCCAATGTGAACTGAACCCAACTTTGATTTGTAGGGAGGTGACTGGGCCGTTCGAGCAGAGTGAGGGGCTAGGGAGGGGCCTTGAGGGGAAACATTATAAAAAGCTGGAAGGGAGGTTGGTCCATGTGAAGCCCATCTGGGTTTTCAAACTGGCCCTTCTTCAAATTAGGCTCCCTCCCTCCCGCCGAGGCAGGAGACAGAGCCCTATCTCCAGGTGTTGGCTGGAGCAAATAGTAAATTCTTTTTGGCAGCCCTGAGTTTTCTCAGGCAGGCACTTTAAGCGGGATGCAAGCCATCTGAGGGATGTGGCCTTGAGCTGTTAGAAACTGTGCTAATGTTTGTTCAAGTCTTTACAGGCCAAGGTTGAGGGGCCTGGCCAGGAGGAGGGCTCAGAGGAGCCCAGGGTTCAGTCAAGGTGAAAACCTCCATCAGGAGACATTTGATGTGAAGAGGCAGGAAATGGATTTAATGATAGTTTTCAAAGTGGAAACAACTTGCTGGGATGGATATTAAAGGAGATTAGATTGGCTTTGAGTGTTAATCACTTTTCAGTGACTCTTAGGGCCACAAATAAACAAAGTGATCATTAAATTTTAAGGCCTTTTATTTACGGAGGATGTCACGGGGATCTAAGAAATCAAGTAATTTTTACCCTGTGACATGAAAATAGTCAAGGCATGTGCATATTCCCAGCCCTCTGTGTATGAGTTGAATACCAGGAAGGTATTAGATACAGTGCTGGGTATCGTGGGAGGTACAAAGACCAGTCCTAATCCCTGGGGGCTCCAGGATGCTCACAGTCCAGTGGAAAGGCCCACGTGTGGAGAGTTGGCAGCACACGTAGAGACGCTGGGCTTTCCTGGCAGGAAGTGAGGGCAGAGGCAGGAGAGTCCCTGGACTGTCTGGGAAGACAAAGGCTCTTGGGATTCTAGGGCTGAACAGACGCAGGGATGCTGTCTGAGTCCAACAAACTCACTTCATGGTCTTGACACATGGATTTGGACAAACAGAAAGCAGAGCAGAGCTCTGGGAAGGGCTGAGGGAGACCCCAGGATGCGAAGGAGGACGCGGAGTCTATTCCAGTGTCAGTGAATGGTCTTTTTGTATACTTTTATTTCTGTATTTATTTATATTTGGCTGCGCTGGGTCTTTTCATGGCTGCGCTGGCTTTTCTCTAGCTGCAGAAAGTGGGAGCTACTCTCTACTTGTGATAGGTGAGCTTCTCATTGCAGTGGCTTCTCTTGGGCATGTGGGCTTCAGCAGTTGCAGCTCGCAGGCTTTAGAGCCCAGGCTCAGTAGTTGTGGTGCACAGGCTTAGTTGCTCCGCAACACGTGGGATCTTCCCAGACCAGGGATCGAACCTGTGTCTCCCACATTGGCAGGCAGATTCTTTACCACTGAGCCACCAGGGAAGCCCTGGGCAGGGATTGTTGAACAGAAGGTTCTGAAAAGTGAGCAGTAATTGGTCGCCTGTAAGACTGGTGTATTCATGAAGGATAGAAAGGTTTTTAATGTGACTTTTCTTGGTCTACCTGTCACCTGTAGTGTTGACAGACTACCCTAATCCAGGCCATTGTTACCGCATTTTTCAATGGATGGAGCATCTTCTTAACAGATATCCCTCCTTCCTTGGTATCAAGTCCCTTAGAGCCCTCCAAATGCTTTTCCTCAGTGAATGTAGTCAGAGTGACCTCTGGGTTGTGTCTCCCTTCTCCGCTTAAAACTGCTCGGTGGCTTTCGGTAATATTTATCTTCCCTTGTCCTTAACGTCGTCCATTGGTCCCACTGTGATACTCCTGAAACCCTCACACTTGTAACTCTTGCCTTCCCAACCCCTCCACTCCTTCAGACTACTAAAGTTTTGTTTCTGTGATCTTCTAGTCTAGAACTTGAGAATATTAACCTCTATTAATATTAATAATCTATTATTCTCTAGTATTAGAGAATATTATTCTCTATTTCTTCTTTTCTACTTAGAAAATATCAAAGGGAGAATTCTAATTATAGCTTATCTTGCATATATAAAGATTAGGTTTAATGGATTTTTGTCAACTTCAGATAGTCAGTGAAGCTCATTGCCAGCATCTTTTGTGTCTTTTCATGTCCTTTGTGCACCGCCCCCCTTATCTTGCCTTGGTGGCCATTCCTGTGTATCTTCCTTGTGTTCAGTTGTTTGTATGGGTGACAGATGTCAGGAGTGATTTCTGTCTTACAGAGATGGGAGCGAGCTGTATACATAATATAAACTTCAAGAAAACTAAAAATTATGCCTTAAATACCCCAATTTTAAAGCAGTTGATCTGATTTTGGTGTCTTTCTAACAGATACTCTACTTCTCCTTGTTTATACCTTTGTCTGTTAAATAAAGAATTCTGATGAATCTACTCATTGTTTAATGCTTTCTTTGTCATTACACAAACTTCAAATCCTTTTGGATCCTTTTTGTCTAGTGAATAGTTTTCCAGATTTACTTGTTTCCTTCATATTTGTTAAGTTTGTAGCCACTTGTGTTGGTACTATCATAAAGTTTATAGCTCCTGAGAATTTCTCACATTTTAATCTGCTTTCATTTGTCCCAGTAGCAGCATTTTAAGGAATATTCAGTTGGACAGATCATAAACGGTTATTTTCAAAATATATAATTTTTGGAATGTATTTGATGAAAACAAACATTCATTTTTCCTAGAGGTATATTCTTAAGAACACTTTTTTTTACTGTGTTGAATGACTGTATTAGATATTTATTTATTTGTAGCAAGTTTAAATCAGGAGGGAGTGCCTGAGATCGAAGGACCAGGGGCATACATGTAAAATGCACGATCCCCCACCTTTCCACTCCTGCCTGCCCCTCTGTCTACTGCTCAGTTAGGCAATCCTGGTGCCCCCACCTCCTTCTCCTGACTCCCCAACATGGCTCTTCCCAGCTCAAGCTGCTGGGGGCTGAGTTAGAAACAAATTAACCATTCCTAAAACCAGTTATACAGAAGTAGGCAGAATTAGCTGTTAAAACAATCACATCGAATGAGGTTGCTAAAATTTCATGAAGTAATGAAGACAAACAAGTAAATTCTGCAAGTTGGGTTTAGGCAAATGAACATTCTGCAAATTGGCCCACTTCTGTGTGGTGGCACCTGGATGGTCCAATGGAAGATGGTTTTCCTCGGAGCCTTGGGTGGTGCTGAGGTCCAGTGGCCAGGTGCCATTTCTTCCCCGACACTGCTCTAGACATCCCTAGCTCCCCAAGCCATACCTCACTTGTGTACTGCTTCTGGTTTCCTGTGTTCCATCACCAGGTCACCAAGTACATGAGAGCCGCGAACAAAGTTGGATTTAATTCTCTAGAGAATTATTTGCATACATGCCTGGAGATATTCGTTGTCCAATGTCCATCAAAGGTTTCCATCGTGCAGAATTAAGGGGAGCTGAAATGTCTGCTCAGGAGAGTGGATGCAAACTTAATCCTGGTCCTTCTATTCAAGAAACATGCAGCAGGGGGCTTTTGCCTCTGGCTTCAAGGACATCATCACTGTTGACAACTATTTTAGTTATTCAGAGGTCTTCCCTGCTTATTTAGCTTTTCTAAATAAAAAGACTCTATTCCAGAAGTTTTAGAGTTTTCAGACTGTAGAAAAGTGGGAGAGTGACTTCAATCATATTACTCTTGTGATTAGATGTTGTATAAATTGTAGCAGGCAAACAACATTTGATCCCTAATTTATATCTTGGTAGCAACTAGGTTGAGTAGACCAGACTAAGTGCAATATTAGAGAATGATTTGCGTTTCATATATGTAGGCAGGCATTAGTAGTGATCTCATTAAAGGACCATCACCGCACCATGAATTGCCCGCATGTACCTATTCTGCTTCTTTGTGACCCCATGGCTTTTAGCTCCCTAGGATCCTCTGTCTGTGGGATTTCCTAGACAAGACTACTGGAGTGGGTTGCCATTTCTTCCTCCAGGGGATCTTCCTCACCCAGGGATAGAATCCATGTCTCCTGCACTGACAGGTGGGTTCTTTATCACTGTGCCACCTGGGAAGATCCCAGCAAAATGCTTCCATCTCTCATGTCCTGGGTCCTTCCTCCCTTGTAGCATCAGGGGAGTATTCAGACTTCTCTGGAAATTCAAGCCACTTGTAATGATAGTTTTCCTGTGCTGTGCTGGGGTAGAGGCATTGGTAGTCTTATTGCTTTTCAAAAGCATAATTTCTTTTCTTTTCTTCTTCTTTTTTTTTAAAGCTTTCAAAGTGTTATTCTGCTGGTATTGGAAACAAACCTTCATTTCCGTCAGCTTTTTTCTTTCACTGAAAGAGAAAAGCAACAGGACTTGAAGGAAGAGAGGAGTGGGGAAAATCATTGTTGCTTTCTGTGTTTGCTCTCTGCATCGCTTTTCTTAGTAAATTGCCTCAGGAATTTCTGCAGTCAGCTCTAATCTGCTCTTGAAAGGCCTCTTTTGGACCAAACTCTTCAAGTGAGCCAAAACTCTAAGACTACAGGGTTCGGGAGAAGACAATGAAAAGAAAGAGGGTATTAACATGTGGCTCTTCTATTAAGATTGTGAAATTTCCTTAAGTTGTAAATGTGGCTGGGAAAAAGGGGGAAAACTCCACTTTTGGGGAAGGCAGCACTTAACCATCTTCTCCTCTTCCCTTTTTTCTTTCTTCCCTTCCCACCTAAGTTGGTTGCAGCAGAGAGTTTTTTAAAATAGTCTTGGGTTATTTTAACTGTTTTTATTATTTTTAAATTAATCTTTATTGGAGTATAGTTGATTTAAAATGTTAGTTGCAGCTATACAGCAAAGGGAATTAGTTAAATAGTTAAATATATTATATATATATACACACATATCCACTCATTTTTAGGTTCTATTCTCATATAGGTCATTACAGAGTATTGAGTAGAGTTCCTTGTGCTATACAGTAGGTCCTTATTAATTATCTCTTTTATATATAGTAGTGTGTGTGTGTCAATTCCAACCTCCCTTTCCCCCTTGGTAACCATAAATTTGTTTTCTGTATGGCAGCAGAGAGCTTTTTATACATTTCTGAAAATGGGCATTTTGTGTTCTACTGGTACCATGGACAGATACCAAAAAATATTTTTGTCTCCTCTTGGTATTTTGAATTAGCATCTTACCTCAAAATAAACATAAAATGCAGATGACAAAAATTTGACTTTTATTATCACTTCCAAAGTCAGTTAAACATGGCAATCTTGGAAATAGGTTGAACACATCTTTATATAAAACACCAAAGACAGAGTTATTTTTTTCTGACAGCCGGTGTTTTCAAAAGTTGT
Source organism: Cephalophus harveyi (assembly GCA_006410635.1). Lineage (NCBI taxonomy): Eukaryota > Metazoa > Chordata > Mammalia > Artiodactyla > Bovidae > Cephalophus > Cephalophus harveyi. Next base: position 793,762 of record SJYT01050724.1, on the reverse strand, counting down.
TCTCTCCCCTCCTACCCAATAAGGAAAATGTCCTTTTGCTACCACATCAGAGGCAGTGTTTCTGAACTTGTGACTTCTGCCATTAATTTAGTTGAAATGAATTCATGTTTCCTTAATTCCTAACAAGGGTGTGAAGCAAGCTTGTGATTATTTTATGCCCAGACCTGGGTTGGAGTTCTTAAGGAATTAGGCAGAAGGTGGGTGGGTGTGTGTGACACTTTATCCGTCTTAAAGATCATGAAAGTTATTCCTAGCTCTCAGAAATAAAAAAGAAGGGGGTGGAAACAGATCAAATGCTCTATTCATAGGATAAGAGGAAGAGGAGGGAGGGAGGAAACTTTCATTCACGTCATAGAAATGTATTCTGTATTGTTATGTGCCAGCCACTGTTTAAGGACCTGGGGCCACAGCAATGCATAAATTAGACAAAAGTCATTGATCTCTGTGAACCTTCCACTTCAGTGAGAGTTGAGAGAGAGAGATGATAAACAGGGTAAAAAAGTAGTAAAGTATAGAGTGTGACAGTGATCAATGGTATGAGAAGAAAGAAAGGCAGGGGGTTTGAAATGTGTGTATTTGAGCGCATGTTGGGTATTTTAAAATAGGGAGCCAGGGGAGCTCTCACCCAGAAGGCGACGTCTTCATGGGCATGGCAGGCTTGTAAGAGGGAAGCAGGGTGAGCAGATCTGAGGCCCCTGCGTAACCCAGGTGAGGGGTGACTGCTTCAGGCCAGAGGGGTGGCAGGTCAGGGCTAAGAAAGGTTGGATGAGGAAGTCCTTGCTAGATCAGAGTAGTGGGTATGGGAGAGAGAAACAGGAAACCTGGCCTCGGGGTTCTACCTGAGCCTCTGACACAGACCCTATGATCCATTCGCTGTGGCCTCTGCAGCTATCACCGAGGGTTTTCGGTTTGTGCCATTTTATAAGTGAAAGTGTTTGTCACTCAGTCGTGTCCGACTCTTGGCGACCCCTGGACTGTAGCCCGCCAGGGGGCTGTCCATGGCGTTCTCCAGGCAAGAATACCTGGTGGAGAATGCATGACTCAATATGTTAGTCATGACGGAGTCTTCCGTAAGCCAACCAGGCACGCTCATGCACTCCGAACGCCAGGAGGAGAGGTGGGGCCATGCTCCCAGTGTGGCCCCTGAGGCTCGTTGTCCTAACTCTAGAGCCACCCAGGTGATCGTGCTTTGGGTGGGGGTGGTTTGGAAGAATCTGGGATTTTACTGAGTGGTGTGTTTTCTGGTTGGGAGGCCAGTCACTGAAAATGACCCAGGGTTTTTAATGTGTGCCGAATCCAAGACAAGCCGACAAAGCAGTGTGCCTGATGGAGGAGCAGGAGTAGTCTGAGGAGGGGGGCACTTCCGGCCATAGGGAGGGGGGCACTTCCGGCCACGAGGAGGGGGCACTTCCGGCCATAGGGAGGGTGGGCACTTCCGGCTGTGACCTGGCCCTGCTTGTTGCTTGCACAGCCAACCAGTGTCTCCGAGCTGAGGGGGTGAGGTGAGCTGCAGTCACCTCACACCTGCTCTCTCCTCTTCCTGGCCACTCACCGTTGTGTGTTTTGCTCTAGTTTAATCTGTTTGTTGAATGTGAGACTCAGGTATGAGTCAGGGGAGTCCACGCCCCACTGGCCCCTTTTGTTTCATTACCAGGTGAAAGGGCTTCACAGGTGGCACTCGTGGTCAGAAACCCTCCTGCCCGTGCAGGAGAAGTAAGAGACCTGGGTTCGATCCCTGAGTTAGGAAGATCCCTGGAGAAGGACATGGCAACCCACTCCAGTGTTCTCACCTGGAGAATCTTCATGGACAGAGGAGCCTGGTGGGCTACAGTCCATGGGGTCACAAAGAGTTGGACACGACTGAAGCGACTAAGCAGTGCATAGCACACTGAAAAAAAAGTCATGATCAATGCTAGTAAAATGCATCTCCAAGTATTTTCACAGGAGCAAGTGGGTTCATGTTACCCCTATTTTAGATAAACGGCTGGCTCAGAGATTATGCGTGGGGAAATGGTGGACTGCCTATCTTAGTGACATCTGGATTACCGTACATTTCACCTTTGGGCAAGCACTGAATCGTCTGTGGTGCTGGTTACTGGGCTTTGAGGAGCAGGTTTGGGAGCGGGGGCTCTCGTGGTAGCCACACTCGGTGCGGCTTTCAGATTCTAACTTGCCATACCTGCTGGAGGGGGCTCTCCTAGCAATCCAGGTGTTGACCTGGACCAAGGTTGGTGCTGGACCAAGGCCCAGCATGGTCCTGGGCGTCTGAGTCCGGTGGAATCTCGGGCCGACCCAGATGGACCAACTCCAGGTCTCCATTCTGCTAGCTCCCAGGTGATTTCTATGCATTTTCAAGTGTGAGAAAATCAAGGCTCGGTCCGTAATCGACCAGACAAAACCTTATTTAGTCCATTGCACTGTTGGGGTGGACACCGAGCAAGAGGTAGTACTTCCAAGGAGAAGAGGTCCGTGGGTGCGGAGAGTAACGAAGGAAAAACAACGACTCGGAGTTTTGATAACAGAGGAGTGCTCAGAGAAAGGAAGTTGTGTACGACGGAGCCTTTTGCACGTTGGTCAAAGGCAACTAACGAAACGACAACTTGCACCCACACCGACATGGACGGGCGGGGAGGGTACGGTGCACATCAGGACCGGATCAGGACCACTCCCCTTCGAATCGAGAAATTTAAGACTGGACTGAGTACATCGACGATTTTTAGGAAGGGGCTGAATCCCGGCTAAACCGAAGACGTAGGAGATTTATGTCCATACTTGCCCACCCCACTCCGATTTTAACAGAGTTCAGGGTCACTCTTAGATTTTTTTGTTCCGAGTATTAAAATTCGGACCCTCTTTTTGCTTTGTTGGGCGGGGGGCGGGGGAAGGAACTTCCCGTTTCGTTCCCAAGCCCGGGAGCCAAAACAAGATTACCGTGGAAGCAGACGTCAGTCACAAACTCCCTCGGAGACTCACACGATATTACTACCCATAGGTCAGAGAAAGGACTCCTGCCTCGAGGTCGGGGGGTCCCCCACACCACTTCCGACCCCGGGACGACAGGCTGGTGTCTCTAATGACTCCTGTCAGAGGTACGGACACCGAGGCTAGACACACCTCCGCCCCGTCTCGGGTTCCCTCTGACGGGCCCCCCCGTCACTTCCGTCGGTGGGCACGGCCGGGGGGTCAGGAGCAACACACCCGTGGACGGGAGTGTCGGAACATGGACCTCACCGGTGGATCTATCACCAAGTGTAGTCGGGGCATGGGGCAATAGGGTGCGAGGGCAAAAATGAGGACCTTTATGGAAGACTCGAACCCTTCCCCACCCTCAGTGAGAGACTCAGACCCCCGTCACACACACCTCGGACCCGTAATCCCGTCCACCCACCATGTAGTGGACATGTTTCCACGAAATTCGGGGGGAGGGAAGGGATGCCAACAGTGGACATCGGTCTTTGACTGGGTGAAGGGGACGGAATTTATTGGTTGGGTGTCATCCAGACGGGTCTAAGTACCACTGAACTGTTGACTTACCACTACAACCTCCCCGTGCGGGAACGAACGGAAAGGAAGAGTTACAGGACATCAACACTGTAAAAATTTTAAATTAAATTAGATAATAATGAAAACAACTCACGTGCCCCAGAAACAACACCGTGTACCGCTCGGTAATTGTAACCTGAGGGCTTAGTTGCCCAATAGCATGTGGGCTCTTAGTTCCCTGACCGTGGATTGAACCCGAGTCCCTGCCTTGCAAGGCAGATTCCACTGGATCCCCAGGGAAGTCCCTGTGACTCTCTTTCTAAAGCCTCCCTTGGCCCAGAGCCCAGTGCAGCTGGATGGTGGAGGCACTGAGGCTGAGCTCGCACCCAGGAAGCCTGGTGTGGCCCATGTTTTCCTCTTCAGCTGCTCCTCGCCCTCCCTCCTTGAAAATCCAGTGCTTTCCCTTGAAGGAAACCAGGTGAATCTGGTGGCCCCCCCACGTGGAGCTGTTCTTCTGGAGACTGAGGCCCTGGAGGAGCAGGGAAATCAGAGTCAGCCAGATCCAGGAGGGGGGCCTTCTAGGCTGGGGTTGGGAGCGGGGTGGGTGAGGCTGGAGCCCTTTAACTGGCTGACACGTGGCACCACTGTGGCAGGTCACCAAGTATACTGAGTGAGCCTGAAACGGCCCAAGCCTGGTACATACTGTAGGGACATAGTGTTGGCTGGGTGAATGCTTTTCACCTGAGTAACCAACTCATTTTCCCAGAGTTTACCTGCCCTCCTCTCTGAACGGTGTCACTGTACAGCTCCTTATTCCGTGGGAGGACTTACAACTAGGTCAATAGCTGAAGGTATCTGTGAGTCTCTCTCTCCCTTTAGACTCGAAGCTCCTAATGGGAGCACTGTATTGTGCTCATCTCTTTTTTTTTTTTTCCTTTTAAAAGGAAGATTTTATTATTTATTTATCTGGCCACACCACAGGGCATGTAGGATCTTAGTTCCCTGACTGAGGCTCGAACCCATGCCCTCTGAAATGTAAGTTTGGAATATTAACCGCTGGACCCCCAGGGAAGTCCCGTATGTTCATCTTTGAGGCCAGGATGCAGTGCCTCTCCCATAAAGTGACTGCTTGTGAGTGATTGTTCAGAGTCATAAGCCCCCTTTCCTGTGAGGTGTCAATGTCAGTTCAGTCGCTCAGTCGTGTCCAACTCTCTGTGACCCCATGGACTGCAGCACGCGAGAGTTCTCTGTCCATCACCAACTCCCAGAGCTTACTCAAACTCATGTCCATTGAGTCAGGGATGCCATCCAACCATCTCATCCTCTGTTGTCCCCTTCTTCTCTGCCCTCAATCTTTCCCAGCATCAGGGTCATTTCCAAGGAGTCAGTTCTTCACATCAGGTGGCCAAAGTATTGGAGTTTCAGCTTCAACATCAGTCCCACCAATGAATAGTCAGGACTGATCTCCTTTAGGATGGACTGGTTGGATCTTCTTGCAGTCCAAGGGACTCTCAAGAGTCTTCTCCAACACCACAGTTCAAAAGCATCAATTCTTCGGTGCTCAGCTTTCTTTATAGTCCAGCTCTCACATCTGTACATGACTGCTGGAAAAACTATGACTTTGCCGGTGTCACTGTACAGCTCCCTATGCCATGGAAGGACTTACAACGAGGCCAACAGCTGATTTCATTAGGAAATGTGTACTGATCTAGAAATACCAAGTCCACTGAGATGTCTGTGTTCTGGTCCTCTTCTCTCTGATGGAGTCCAACAGAAGCTGAATCCACGTTGTTTCCTAAGTTCTCCAGGACGTTGGGCTTAGCTAGCTTTTACCGTGGAGCGGACAAGAGCAGTCACTCTTGGCTCGTTTCGTCTTTTCATTACACAACTGCTTGCTCAGCCCTCCTCAGCACAGGACCTGGAAATAAACCCAGAGGGAGAGTCAGGAGGTTGGGGAGGATAAGGAGGCAGCTTGTCCTTTTGATATGTAGAAGCATTTGGTTCAGACGTGAGTTTGCTCCACATGACAAAACCGGTATTTGAGGTTTGCTGCACTTAATTGTAAAAATAACAACATGATTTTTCTTTTACTGTGGTCCCTCCTCTCCCTTGGTTAGTGAATAAACTCTGAGAACAGTTGTTTTAAAAATCATTTTCTCTGCTGCAGTTTTGTTGCATTCCTATGATACCCACTGTAGGAAATGGCCGTTTCCATCTTGAAGAATACTTAGAGAGCCTGGCCCCATGGGGTGGGTCAGGTGAATGCCTGAGTTTTGCCGTCTTGGTTCCATGACATGATTGATGCCAGGTTGTTCCCTTTTGACCCCAACTAATGATCCTTATCTTCTCCCCAAGGGTTAGACAGTCACTTCTTTTTCTCCAAGTGTTTAGGGCAGGGATAGGGAACATTTTCCCTGTCAAGAGCCATTGACCCCAGGAAGGAAGAGACCATTTCTTCGCAGCAGTGATGGTGCCTTGGAGAGGCACCCCCGGGGCCCAGCTGGGCCTGTCTGAGCTCAGGCGACCTTCTCAGCAAGAAGGAGCTGACAGATGACAGGAGCTGCCTTGCTAGGTTGGGGTCAAAGGCCTGACTGTTCACTCTGGAGGGTTTAGGGTATGTCCTAGAAATGTATTGAAGCCTTTGGGGCTGGCAAGAGAAGGAAAAGTAATCTTTATCGGGCAGTAAAGTGTGCCAGGTGCTTTGCCAATATTATCGCGTTCTTTATCACATTGCTTAAGAATGTTGGAATGTATGTTTTTTAATCCTGTTTTGCTGATAAGAAAACCAAGGCACAGAGAATAATTTCTTCCAAAATGCTAACATCAATTTAGGAGTCTGGGCGGTGGCAAGGTCCAGGGCCATGGTGGGATGGTGCGGAGGCCACGTACAAACCAGAGCAGGGCATGGTGCAGGGTGAGGGCCCTGCCAGCTGGACGTGCAGGGGAGGACAGCAGAAGTGGACACAGCGTCCCCAGCAGTGGGCACGAGAGAAGCTAGGGGACCACTGGAGGCAGGTTCTGTGAGCTGAGCCTGGGGATAATGGAGTGCTTCACCGAGGCCAAGACTAGGACCGTCCTGGCTGTGGTCAGTGCCCAGGTAAGAGGCTGAGCAGTTTCCGTGTGTGTTCTCAGGGGCTGTTTGGGGTTGGGGTATGTGGCTTAGGGCCATTATACCAAGATGATTTTCTTCTCTTAAATTGTTTCCCCTGGAGAGTAAAGCCAAGTTGGGCCTCGTGCCCCATTGAGAAGGTTGGTCTCCCATGCACATGGCCACAGGCTCTGGATGCTTCCAGAAGCTCAGAGAGAGAATGGGCTGGTTTGATCAGGAAGCCTCTTTTCCATTTGTGCCCGGTAAGGGGGTGGTGTGGAGAAGGCAATGGCATCCCACTCCACTACTCTTGCCTGGAAACTCCCATGGACGGAGGAGCCTGGTGGGCTGCAGTCCATGGGGTCGCTGAGTCAGACATGACTGAGTGACTTCACTTTCACTTTTCACTTTCATGCATTGGAGAAGGAAATGGCAACCCACTCCAGTGTTCCTGCCTGGAGAATCCCAGGGGTCGCACAGAGTCGGACACGACTGAAGCGACTTAGCAGCAGCAGCAACAGCAAGGGGGTGGTGAGAAGGGCCGAGCTGCGGGCAGTGACTGCCATCGTGCTGTGGTCAGCTTGGGTGGAACCCCCTCCTTGCTCAACCAAAACCACCCAGCAGTGCTGTTTCTTTGTCATTGTGAAAACAGAACCAGAAAGAGAAATATATGTCATTTTGGGTGGGGGGGAGGGGAAGCATGCATCTAAACGTTTCCACTCAATTCTAAAATTAAGAAAGGGGATGATAAAAGCTCATAAATTATTTTGAGTTCTCCAGATTCCTAATTTGGGGAGAAGAGAGGAAAGGAAGCAGGAGCTGTAAGGGGAGGAGGCGGGAAAGTCAGGAGCGCAGGGGCCAAGCCATTGCAGGAGAGAGAGAGAGACAGGCGTGGAGATGAAGGGAGCAGAAGAGATCTGAAGTGAAGGGTGCCCATCACCTGTTTTTCACACCCCTGGTTGCCACAGGGTGTTTTTGCTGCTTTTCAGATGCTAATGATCTGATTACCCTGGGTCAGCAGCTTTTTTTTGTGGGTGGTGTCGAAGTGCGGACCCTCTGGGCCCCTGCCAGGGTCCTGCTGGCTGGATAAGTGACCACAGGGCTGGATGGTATCTGAGGGCCCTGCTCTCTCTCTACCATTCTTTGATCCTGGGGAAAAATGAAGGCGTGTTTTGAACAGAATTCCCATTCATTAAGTGGCCGGCACTAGCTGACCCCAGCTTTTTTGCCTCTGAGAAGGATCACTTTTGTTAAAGCAGAGATGTGAGCGGACTGGACCGTAGTGCCCTTCACTGGGGCCCAAAGCTAGCTGGTGCCCTCCGTTCAGAGGGAAAAATCGGTTCCTACGAAGGGATTCAGAACCCAGGGCTCTGCCTGGACCACCTTCCCCAGTGAAGGTGAGGAGGGTGGGGGCGGGGTTCCCATAGGCAGAAAGAACACAGAGCTGGGTGGGGCTCAGCAGGGGGTAATTTCAAGTCTTGTGCAGTGTTTTGGTCGACAGCTTCTTGGAGGCTGATCGCCTCTTGCAGGGGGGCCTCCTGTGTTCCTTGCTGGCACCGTGCCTACGTCCCCCCGTCTGCTGTTGACACGTTATCTTCATCACTGACTGCAACCTTCATGCAGCCAGGCTGTGTCTCATCCATCTCTCTTACTCCCCAGCCTGGCATGGCGCTTGGAGCCAGTGATCGTTTGAAGGAAGGGAAGCCTGCTGAGCGCTACAAGAAGCATCCTGGGGTGCCCAGCATCCTGAAAGTTCTCTGTGTCTTGTCCTTCAGAAGTCAGGGAAGGCTTCAAATCTGGGCTAAAACCATAGACACAAAACAGGCCTGGAACTTCTCTGTGGGACCCAAGGTTAACAGATCCTGGTCTTAGACAGTAGAGTATGTGCATCTGTCCATGAGCCATGTATCCAGAGCCCGGACCCTTGCCAGACTGTCATGGATGCAAGTTGGTTCTCGAGCAGGGAGATCACAAAAGTGCATGCCGAGTCTCAGGCCTGCCCCCACGCATCTACAGAGGAGTTATACAAAGCAGTGCCCTTCATAAACTCCAGGCTTATGGCCCTTCACTTCCTGTGGTTCACCTTTGATATTTCTTAATAGACACCATTTTGGTGGGAGGGCAGTTCTAATGTTACAGAAATGATGGAGCAAAAAGTCCAGAGTTCCCATATGCCCTTCCAACCTCCTCCAGTTCTTTCTGTTATCAATATCTTGCATGAATGTGGTACATGGTTATAATTGATGAACAGATACCATTTTTCATTATTATAAATTAAAAATTTAAAAATTTTTATATTGTAATATAGTTGATTAACAGTGTTGTATTACTTTCAGATGTCCAGAAATTGATGCATTTTTATTGACTATAAAAACCATAGTTTGTAGTTTATTAGGGTCCATTCTTTGTGCTGTCTGTTCTGTGGGCTTAGACAAATTTATGTAATGTCGCCACCATTATAGTCCCATGTAAAATAGTTTCATGTCCTAAACATCCCCCATGCTCTACCTAGTCATTCTTCTCTCTTTCCCTCTGTGTCCCTGGCAACCACTGATCTTTTTATTGTTGCCATGGTTTTGCCTTTCCAGACTGTCAGATTGTAGGAATCATACAGCCTGCAGCCTTTTCAGATAGGTTTCTTTCACTTAGTAACACGTGTTTAAGGTTCTGCCATGCCTTTTTGTGACTTGACAGCTCATTTCTTTTTACCACTGAACAGTATTCCATTATCTGATGTACTGCATGTTGTTATCCCGTCACCTATTAAAGGACACTCGGGTTGCTTTTAAGTTTTGACAATTATGATTATAGATATGCTTTTTGTGTCTTAGGAAGTGTGGCCACAGGGGTGTGGCAGACCGGGGCTGTCTTTGAGGGCTGGGCTCATGCACAGAAGGCAAAACTAGCATCTTCTTAGGTTCTAACCTGTAAAGCTGTAACCAGGCCAGATGTTGGGGGCATTAGGAGTCTGGATGGTTAGGTTTCCTCCTGGGTTTTGTCCCAGCCCGCATAGTCAGTTTGGTCAATTAATCAATTATTTATTGAGGTATTAGGTCCTGGGGATAGACAAGTAAGTTATTTATGGACCCTGATATCAGAATGCCCTCAGTTTAGTGTGGGGACAGAATTGCAAAAGAATCATTACTGCTGGCAATATTGAAACAAACACTGACCGTGAATAATTAAGGACAATGGCTGATTCATAGAGTTAAAAGGCAACGCCATCATCAGAACTCATTCCAGCTCGAGTGACAAGTGTGACAATAGGGGTGAATACTGTTGGGGGATTGGGAGGTGAGGGAGGTGTCTGCAGGAGGAGGTGACTTGACACACAGGAAGGGGAGAGGTGGAAGAAACCGGAAACCCTATTCCAGGCTGGAGCGTGAAGGCTGGAGAGTGAGGCTTCTTCTGATCCTCGATGGACCCCAAAGACTCAAGGATGTCTCAGGGGGTCCATTTCAAGGCAGGGGCACTGCTCGCTGGCAGTGATTGTCCAGGCACCTCCAGGTCCCATCTCTCCACCAGCCCTGTCAGCCAGGCTGGAAATCTGCAAGTACACGTGCTTTGTCCCACGGTCAGCTCTGTCCCTAAAGCTCTCTCCAGTCGACCTCTCCTTGTCATCCTAAGGTCATATCTTGCCTGCATGGTTTCCGAGTTCTCTTAACTAGTTTCCTGCTCCTGCCCTGTTCAAATTATCTGCCCTCATTGACCAGACTGACAGTGAACTGGGAAAAAACCCTGTCTCACGGGCTTCCTTCTCGCCTGAGATAAGAAGCTGAAACTCCAGGGCACAGCAGCTGGGCCCCCACCCCGCTCCAGCGTGGACCCTCTGCGTGTCGTCAGCTGGTCATATCTTGCCTGCATGGTTCCCGAGTTCTCTTAACTAGTTTCCTGCTCCTGCCCTGTTCAAATTATCTGCCCTCATTGACCAGACTGATAGTGAACTGGGAAAAAACCCTGTCTCACGGGCTTCCTTCTCGCCTGAGAGATAAGAAGCTGAAACTCCAGGGCACAGCAGCTGGGCCCCCACCCCGCTCCAGCGTGGACCCTCTGCGTGTCGTCAGCCTGATGCTCTCCCTGCACGACCTGCCCACGCACTGGCCCCACTGAAGTGCGGTCCGCTTTGAACACACTTCCGTCCTCAGCTGCCCAGGCTGCACGCTGCTCTTCTCCTCCTCCCGCTCCCGCTCCGCGCAGCCCTTCTCACACTGGTTGGTTTCCACTCGCGCCTCTGAAGTCTGTCCCACATCGCCACGCTGAGTCTCCATCTCCAGCCCCAGCTTCACAGGGCTTCCCACTCCTTTCTCCGTGGCCCCTTGTTACTGCCGTGTCCTTCTCCCATGGCAGGGGCGTTGTCTGGGACAAGCCTGTCCTCCCCAGTCGGCCCTCAGCCCTCATGCCTGAGACTGTCTTCATTTCCCTCTGTCACCCGAGTGCTCAGCATACTCCCTGCTTAGTGGATTATAAAAGACTGTTAAAAAGTTGATGTTATAAATACATAAAGGGAGATTGCACTCTAAGCGATCTGAGGGTTAAAGAGGTCATCTTAAGCAGTCTTGCCTCGTTGGGGCTTGGGACCTTCTCATCATTCACATTTAGCCTCTTCCACCTCCAGGCTGAGGGGGCTGCCCCTTTGCCAGCCGGGGAGCCCCCTCATTCATCCTCACTCACCATCATCACCATGGGCGCTTGTCTCGGTTGGTCCCCAGAACAGAAGCCCTTGCTTTTATATGTGTGTGTTTTCTTCTGAATTTACTTTGTGACAAGCATGTCTTGGTTAGGGTGTGAGTGAGTTTTAGTGGCCCAGTTGTTTATTGTATAAACAGAACGTAAGGCCATCTCCATTTCTACTAGGCATCTTCTGTTACTCTTCCCCACTTCTGAAAGCCTGTTATCCCAGCACTGGGGACAGCCTTGATGTCACTTCTCTGGCTTTGGTTTCTTTACCTGTGAAATGAGGATGTTGGATTAGATCAAGAATTCTTACCTCTGGACCATAGGATCTCCTGATGGCCCATAGGAAGCTTCTGTGTACCCATACTCTCCAAAATTGTATTAACATTTTGTGTGTCTGAACATCTTTTTATAACTTGTGTATGACTTTCAAATGAGTCTGAGACTCCCATCACTGGAAAAAATGGTTTCCAAAATCTGACCCAGCAGTTTTTTTTTTTTTTTTTTAACTGAAAAATGGTTTCTATAGTGTCACTTTTTTTTCCCCCCTTTAAAATATCATCATGGTAACTGAGTATCAGTTTCAGGCTGAGAGGGGTTATTCTTCCCAGTCATTGGTGTATCATGTGGCACTTTTGGATTCAGGGGAAGAATTTCCAGAGTAGAGTTTCTTTGACTCACTCAGTGTTGACAGCAACTTGGTCTGTGGGCTTCCCCAGCTGGGGAGGAGAAGCATAGCCCAGGCTTGGCCACTGACCTTCAGTTTGTTTTTGTCACATTTTGCCAGTTCTGAGTGGGGAGTCTGATGTCACAGCTACATCCAGGCAAAGCAGAGGCTCATTTCTCATTGCCACATCTGAAAATTCATGATGGTCGTGGTTCTCTGTAACTGGTGCAAACAGATTTTTAAATATAGATGTGGCATTTTGTCAATGAATAAATCTCCTCTCTACATGTGATGTCTTTCATAGCAGCCCAAGGGTAGAAAGAAGGTTACTGTCTTTCCATAGAGAGGAAGGACCCCTGGGTCTTGATCCCAGTTTCTCGTGGAGTGCTTGGTGACTGAGTTTGCCTCTTGGTGAGATAAGAGTGTGCTATAATTGTTAAAGTCAGTGAGTTTTATGGGCCTGAAAGCATGATATTCTGGATCTATCTTTCACTTGCCTACTTCCCAGACTTACCCACAGTTGCCTGGAGTTCTTCCCCTCCATATTCTTTCACCAACATAACCAGTTTTTTATCCAACTTCACTGGTGGCTCAGATGGTAAAGAATCTCCTGCAATGCAGGAGATGAGGGTTCGATCCCTAGGTCAGGAAGATGCCCTGGAGAAGGGAATGGCTACCTACTCCAATATTCTTGCCTGGAGAATTCTATGGACAGGGGAGCCTGGTGGGTACAATCCACTGAGTCTCAAAGAGACGGACACAACCGAATGACTGACACTTCGCCTCACCAGTTTTTTATACTGGTTCCTTGTCATGTTTTGGTCTTTCCCCCACGCAGAGGTTTTCTTCATTGTGCTCCTGCCTGAGCAGGCAGCATAGGACCTCTGTGGCCGTGCTTTTCTGCACTGAGATTTTCAAGCCATGCAGGTTTCCTTCCCAAAGACAGAAGGTCTCTGATGGCCTTTGATTAATTTCCCCTCACCTCATTATTGTAAGCTAGTTTAGCGTATAAGACAGTAATTACATCTCTTAAAGGAACATATTTCATTTTAAACAGTGAGTATTGTGGAGGAAAAAGACGGAGGGACTTATAAGACTTTAACAAATGATGTTCTGATTACACCTCCTTTCCCCACCACCTACCATAGGCTCCCAGTTGCCCTTTACTGAAAGGTGAATGCCTGCCCCCCAGGCAGATTCAGCCAGGAATGGGGGAGGGGGAAGAATAAATGAACCTGGGCTGTGCTTCACCTCAAAAATAATGAATGGATGTATAATTGCCCCCTCCTACAGCTTCTCCCCAGCTGCTGGGCCCAAAGCCCTCCTCCCTCCAGGCGACGTTCTGAGCCTGAGCTGTAGGCCACCTCTTTCTGTGCTGGTGGGAGTGGCCTTGTGATGTCTTTCATAGCAGCCCAAGGGTAGAAAGAAGGTTACTGTCTTTCCATAGAGAGGAAGGACCCCTGGGTCTTGATCCCAGTTTCTCGTGGAGTGCTTGGTGACTGAGTTTGCCTCTTGGTGAGATAAGAGTGTGCTATAATTGTTAAAGTCAGTGAGTTTTATGGGCCTGAAAGCATGATATTCTGGATCTATCTTTCACTTGCCTACTTCCCAGACTTACCCACAGTTGCCTGGGGTTCTTCCCCTCCATATTCTTTCACCAACATAACCAGTTTTTTATCCAACTTCACTGGTGGCTCAGATGGTAAAGAATCTCCTGCAATGCAGGAGATGAGGGTTCGATCCCTAGGTCAGGAAGATGCCCTGGAGAAGGGAATGGCTACCTACTCCAATATTCTTGCCTGGAGAATTCTATGGACAGGGGAGCCTGGTGGGTACAATCCACTGAGTCTCAAAGAGACGGACACAACCGAATGACTGACACTTCGCCTCACCAGTTTTTTATACTGGTTCCTTGTCATGTTTTGGTCTTTCCCCCACGCAGAGGTTTTCTTCACTGTGCTCCTGCCTGAGCAGGCAGCATAGGACCTCTGTGGCCGTGCTTTTCTGCACTGAGATTTTCAAGCCATGCAGGTTTCCTTCCCAAAGACAGAAGGTCTCTGATGGCCTTTGATTAATTTCCCCTCACCTCATTATTGTAAGCTAGTTTAGCGTATAAGACAGTAATTACATCTCTTAAAGGAACATATTTCATTTTAAACAGTGAGTATTGTGGAGGAAAAAGACGGAGGGACTTATAAGACTTTAACAAATGATGTTCTGATTACACCTCCTTTCCCCACCACCTACCATAGGCTCCCAGTTGCCCTTTACTGAAAGGTGAATGCCTGCCCCCCAGGCAGATTCAGCCAGGAATGGGGGAGGGGGAAGAATAAATGAACCTGGGCTGTGCTTCACCTCAAAAATAATGAATGGATGTATAATTGCCCCCTCCTACAGCTTCTCCCCAGCTGCTGGGCCCAAAGCCCTCCTCCCTCCAGGCGACGTTCTGAGCCTGAGCTGTAGGCCACCTCTTTCTGTGCTGGTGGGAGTGGCCTTTGCACACTTCGGACCTGGCAGTGTCAGAGTTCCGGGAGAATGGACAACCTTGGGGAATACAGGCTGATCCCAGTCCTACATTTTACACATGAGGGTTCTACTTTGGGTCTGACTGTTGTGCACTCTTGAGGTTTGTTAGGAAGGGTCCCATGTTTTACTACTTAGACCCCAGACTCCCCGCCACCCCCTGTGGCAAGAACCATCTTTTTCCTTATGGCCCCCACCACCTGGGAGGAGTTACACCACTCTCACTGGCCTCTGTTCACAACCCAGGTGGACAAGGAAGAGAAGGGAGCACCTCTGAGCTCCTGGGAGACGTGTGAAGTTCCCATGCAGGTAGAGGCTGTGAGGCTCCCCTCTTGCTGGATTCAGGTGGGCTCCACTGTCCCTCCCTGTGCTCAGCATTTGGGGGTTCCTTCTTCTGCATCACCTGATACTCAGGCAGTGTGCACACGTGGAATTCTCTTCCTTGGGACTTGGGATCCATGAGCACTACACAGTGTATCAGGTATAGGTGGAGGGTCAGAGGACTTCTAAGCTCTGCTCCATCATCCACAAGCTGAAGCCAAGGGTGCATCTGCACCCGCGTACACAAACCCAGAGACACGCATGTGAGACCTACGTAGAGCAGAGCCTGCAGACAGTGATGGCAGACTGGGGATGCACGAAGATTATCAGTCATCCTCCCGGAGGAAGCTTTGCTTCACCATGTAACCCAAGACTGAGCATCACACCTGAATACACAGGCTAGAAGTAGGACTTCTTAATGTTCAGTAGGCCTGCATCCAAGGGAGACATCAAACACACCCTTGGGAAGCTGACAAGCCATCCTCTGCTCATGGGTGAGCCCTTCACCCTCTAGTCTAAGCTGAAGAGGAGGCCAGCACAGCCGTGGTGAGTCTGACTTTGTGTATAGTGAGGCCTGGATGCAATAGAAAAGGAACACCCAGTTCCTTGAACTCAGTGTCCCCCAGCATTTAAAGCTCCAAACCACACCACCCGTGGCCTGGCTGGCCCAGCAGCAAGGAAGCCAGGACCTGGACTGGGGAGAAGGGCTGCTGCTGCTTCGGCCTGTAGGCCTCTCGAGCCCATCAAAGGGCTGGCAGCAGTCTCTGGTTTGGGTATGATGTCTGACGTGGGAAAACGTCTGCTGGCTCCTCTTCTACCAGCAGGAATTGTCCCTCTTCATAAAATGACAAATTGTCATTTACAAACATCCTTGGTCCCTGATCCTTCCTCACCTCTAGGTAAGCAGTGGTGTCTCTTCAAATGTATGCTCATCAACAGAACAATCAGAGGAGATGTTCGGTACCATGCATTTTTTAAGATCGATGGCAATTTTGAGTTTCAGTTAAGCACTGTGGTTTTATTTTATACCACAATGTTGGTTCTTTCTAGAGAGGTAATATCCATTGCCTTTTCAAAAAAAAAAAAAATCAGTACTCTAGAGTAATATTTCTTTGATGAGTATTTGGTCATTTAAATCTCAACCACGAGAGTGGCGATTCCAGTGTTGTTCTCATATGATATGGGGGCCAACTCATGACATTTGTTAAAATGTTTATTACATAGAACGAGGAAAGGTTTGCAATACTTTGGGAGAGGGTATCTTTGGCCATAAAAATGAAACTTTGCTACCTATCACTGTTATGAAAGATTTAAAAATTAAAAAGCTACAATTTAACAGACACTGGGTAGAAGGATTTCTGAGGTACACCTCGTCTAGGGCTTTATAGCTTATGGAATTAAAAAATGAAGTATTTCAAAGGATATTTCAGCCAAAATATGTAATATAAATAAAGTTATTGCTCTTTTGAGCTTTGATTTTAAAAAACATGAAAATTTACAACTTGCTTTCAGAAGTCTGTTTGATAATTTTCTCACATTAAAGACATAATTATTATTTGGAAACCATACAATTTTTTTTCAGCTTTGTTTGAAATGTTTGTACCTAGTCATGTCTGACTCTTTGTGACCCCACAGACTGTAGCCCACCAGCCTCCCCTGTCCATGGACTTTTCCAGGCAAGACTACTGGAGCAGATTGCCATTTCCTACTCTAAGGGATTTTCCCAACCTGGGGATCGAACCCACATCTCCTGTCAGCAGGCAGATTCTTTACCAGTGAGCCACCTAGGAAGTGGAATAGATAATTATTTAAATAAAATGTATAGCTAGTTTTTAAAAAGTTAGAGACAATTGGAATGAAAATTGCTTACTCCTTGAACAGAAATTGCTGTTTGTTTTAATTAAGACAACTGGCAAAAAAAAAAAAAAAAAAGGACAGGGAGAGATTTCTGGCACCACTCAAGGATATGCTTGGCATTTGTTCAGGATGTTTCTCATCAAAGGCTGAGGCCTCCCTGAGGTCTTCTGTCCTAGTGTCGCGGAGAAGTTATTTGTGATGTCCTGGAGGTTAAAGACACAGAGAATGCACACCAGTGAAAAGACAGATGGGATAAAAACAAGTTTCAACTGTATCTACAAGAAACTCTACATAGACAGGTTAGAAATAAAAGGATGGAGAAAAGATAGACCGTGCAAACACTAACCATAACACTCACTAATCATTTATGTATTAGAAAAATAGACTTTAAAAAGGAATATTTCCAGGGAGGAAGAGAAACATTACATGGTGCCTGCGTGCGTGTGTGCTCAGTAGCTCAATCATGTCTGACTCTTCGTGACCCCAGGGACTGTAGCCCACCAAGCTCCTCTGTCCATGGGATTTCCTAGGCAAGAATACTGGAGTAGGTTGCCATTTCCTCCTCCAGGGGATCTTCCTGACCCAGGGATAAAACTTGTGTCTCTTGCATCTCCTGCATTGGCAGGCATGTTCTTTACCACTGTGCCACCTGGATGACCGATTACATGGTGATAGATGGTCTATTAACCTAAAATCCATAGCCTTTCCTTGTGAGTATGCTCAACAGTTGAACTTCAAAGGACCTAAAGCAGAGGCTCATAAAGCTGAAAGAATAAATAGAAAAATCCAGTAAAATAAAGATTTAAATACTCCTCTCACAGTAAAATATACAATAGATAAACAGAAAATTGATTAAGAGAAGACCTGAATAGTACTATCATTCAACTTGACCTAGTGAATATTTATGGAATGGTTCAGCCAATAACAGCAGAATACACATTCTTTTCATGTGTCCGTGAGACAGTCATCAGAATAAACCATATTCTGGGTCACAAAATAAACCTTAATAAATTATAAATATTTTATATCATAACAAAGTATATGTTTTCACCATAAAGAAATTAAACTAGAAATTGGTAACAGAAAGATATCTGGAAAATCCTCATATGGATGGAAGCTAAGCAGTAGCATAGCTCCTAAATAAACCAGAGATTGACATCAACAACAAAAAAACTCCACAGGTTTAAGTTATCCCCTTTTGAAATGAATGGAATGTTCACCACCATTCACTTTTGAATGGAAAGAAAAGAAAAACAATATATGTAAGTTTTCAGAATGCTGCTGAAGTAGTGCTTAGAGAGAAATTTATAGCATTAAATTACATTCACTAAGAAGAAAGTCCTCAAACCATTGAAGTTTTCACCATAAAAAACTAGAGCAAAAGAGCAAATTAAGCCAAAAGTAATCAATAAAATAGAAATCAGAAAATCAATGAAAAATGGAATGAAATTAAAAGCTGCTGCTTAGAAAAGATCAATAAAATCTATACTCTTATAGCCTGACTGACCAAGCATGAAAGAGAAAAGACAGATCACCCATATCAGGGATAAAAGAGAGGCTGCAGTAGTCAGTAAAAGGAGAAGGGAGTATCATGAGAACAGCTTTATGTTGTTGAGTGATATTGAATAATCCATAGCTTAAAACCTTTTATTAAAGGGAATTCCAGGTGCAGGTAGCTTCATTGAAGAATTCTGCCAAACATTTAAAAAATCAGTAATAACCAAGTCTGCAGAAACTTATTCTTGAAGATGAGAGAACACTCCCAGCTCATGAGATTGGCATCATCTCAATGTCAACATCATCACAAGAAATGAAAACTGTAGATTAATGTTCCTCATGAATATGAATATAAAAATCCTCAACAAAACATTGTAATTCTCAACTGAATTCTTTTTAAAATCTATTAATACTTAATCCCTATTTGAACCCTCCTACTCTGTTGGTGGGAATGTAAATTGGTGCAGCCACTATGGAGAACAGTATGGAATTTCCTCAAAAAACTAAAATAGTTGCCAGATCCAGCAGTCCTACTCCTGGGCATATATCTGGACAAAACTATAATTCAAAAAGATATATGCACCCTTTATGTTTATAGCAAGACCATTTATAGTAGCCAAGACATGGAAACAAGCATCGACAGATGAATAGATAAAGATGTACATATATTCAGTGAAATATTACTCAGCCATAAAGAAACAATGAAATAATGCCATTTGGGCTAACATGAATGGACCTAGAGATTATTATACTAAGCAAAGTAAGTCAGAAAGAGAAAGACAAATACCATATGATATCACTTATATGTGGAGTCCAAAATATGATATGAACTTATCTATGAAACAGATTCACAGACACAGAGAACAGACTTGTGGTTGCTAAGGGAGAGGGATGGCATGGGAGGTTTGGACTGGGAGTTAGGGACTAGCAGATGCAAAGTGTTACATATAGAATGGATAAACAACGAGGTCCTGTTGTATAGCACAGGGAACTATATTTAATATCCTGTAATAAAACACAATGGAAAAGAATATGAGCAAAAAATATATAAAACAGAATCACTTTTCTATACACCAGAAGGTAACATAACATTGTAAGTCAACTATAGTTCAATAAACTACTTAATATTAATTTTACTGATTATTTTGATTATAGCACCAAGTGTAAAACCTTAGCAGCCAGAACAAGCAAACCATAATCTTCATTCACATGAATTGGAAGCCATGATAGATCACTGGTAACTAAAGGAGACTCTAACTGGGATATTGTTAATCTATGGAAGACATGTTTCTGCCTGTCGTTTGGTGTTACACGAGCAAGAAAGTTTAATGCAAGCCTTATTATGTTGTAAAGAGGTACCTGGAATTGGCTCTCTCCTCTACTGATGCCCTTCCTGGACAAGAGAAATCTGCCCTTGTTCCTCCAGGTATATTAGCCCCATGCTTGCATTTGAGAGCTTTATTCTTACTAGAAGTGGTATTGGCTAAAAACAAAGTCTGTCCCTCTGAGATTTCAGGTTCTGATATGTTAGCTGTAGAAAGTGGAGGAAGAGTGATCTCCCAGGGACCTGGCTTCTACTACAAGGGGGATACAGTTCATTCTATTTATTCACTTCAGTTCAGTTGGTCAGTCATGCCCAACTCTTTGTGACCCCACAGAGTGTAGCATGCCAGGCTTCCCGGTCCACCACCAACTCCTGGAGCTTACTCAAACTCATCTTCATCGAGTTGGTGATGCTATCCAACCATCTCATCCTCTGTCATCCCTCTCCTCCTGCCTTCAGTCTTTCTCAGCATCAGGGTCTTTTCAAATGAGTCAGTTCTTCACATCAGGTGGCCAAAGTATTTGAGTTTCAGCTTCAGCATCAGTCCTTCCAATCAATATTCATGACTGATTTCCTTTAGGATTGACTGGTTTGATCTTGCAGTCCAAAGGACTCACAAAAGTCTACTCCAATACTGCAGTTCAAAAGCATTAATTCTTTGGCACTCTGCTTTCTTTATAGTCCCACTCTCACATCCATACATGACTACTGGAAAAACCATAGCTTTGACTAGACAGACCTTTGTTGGCAAAGTAATGTCTTTGCTTTTTAATATGCTGTGTAGGTTGGTCATAGCTTTTCTTTCAAGGAGCAAGCGTCTTTAATTTCATGGCTACAGTCACCATTGGCAGTGATTTTGGAGCCCCCAAGAATAAAGTCTGTCACTGTTTCCATTTTCCCCATCTATTTGCCATGAAGTGATGGGACCAGATGCCATGATCTTAGTTTTCTGAATGTTGAGTTTTAAGCCAACTTTTTCATTCTCCTCTTTCACTTTCATCAAGAGGCTCTTTTGTTCTTCACTTTCTGCCATAAGGGTGGTGTCATCTGCATATCTGAGGTTATTGATATTTGTCCCAGCAATCTTGATTCCAGCTTATGCTTCATCCAGCTCCACATTTCCCATGATGTACTCTGCATAGAAGTTAAATAAGCAGGATGACAATATACAGCCTTGACATACTCCTTTTCTTATTTGGAACCAGTCTGTTGTTCCATGTCCGGTTCTAACTGTTGCTTCTTGACCAGCATAGAGATTTCTCAGGAGGCCGGTCAGGTGATCTGGTATTTCCATCTCTAAGAATTTTCCACAATTTGTTGTGATCCACACAGTCAAAGGCTTTGGCATAGTCAATAAATCAGCAGTAGATGTTTTTCTGGAACTGTCTTGCTTTTTTTGATGATCCAACAGATATTGGCAATTTGATCTCTGGTTCCTCTGCCTTTTCTAAATCCAGCTTGAACATCTGGAATTTCATGGTTCATGTACTATTGAAGCCTGGCTTGGAGAATTTTGAGCATTACTTTGCTAGCGTGTGAGATGAGTAGTTTGAACATTCTTTGGCATTGCCTTTCTTTGGGATTGGAATGAAAACTGACCTTTTCCAGTCCTGTGGCCACTGCTGACTTTTCCAAATTTGCTAGCATATTGAGTGCAGCACTTTTACAGTATCATCTTTTAGGATTTGAAAAAGCTCTACTGGAATTCCATCACCTCCACTAGCTTTCTTCATAGTGATGCTTCCTAAAAGCCCACTTGATTTTGCATTCCAGGATGTCTGGCTTTAGGTGAGTGATCACACCATAATGGTTATCCGGATTATGAAGATCTCTTTTTTATAGTTCTTCTGTGTATTCTTGACATTTCTTCTTAATATCTTCTGCTTCTGTTAGGTCCATACCATTTCTGTCCTTTACTGTGCCCATCTTTGCATGAAGTGTCCTTTTGGTATCTCTGTTTTTCTTAAAGAAATCTCTAGTCTTTCCCCTTCTATTGTTTTCCTCAATTTCTTTGCATTGATCACTGAGGAGGGCTTTTTTATGTCTCCATGCTATTCTTTGGAACTCTGCCTTCAAATTGGTATATTTTTCTTTTCTCCTTTGCCTTTCACTTCTCTTCTTTCTCAGCTATTTGTATGGCCTCTTCAGACAACCATTTTGCCTTTTTGCATTTCTTTTTCTTGGGGATGGTCTTGATCACTGCCTCCTGTACAATGTCATGAACCTCTGTCCATAGTTCTTCAGGCATTCTGTCTATCAGATCTAATCCCTTGAATCTATTTGTTACTTCCACTGTATAATGGTAAGGGATTTGATTTGGGTCATACCTGAATGGTCTAGTGGTTTTCCCTACTTTCTCCAATTTAAGTCTGAATTTGGCAATAAGGAGTTCATGATCTGAGCCACAGCTCCCAGTCTTGTTTTTGCTGACTGTATAGAGCTTCTCCGTCCTTGACTGCAAAGAATATAATCAGTCTGATTTTGGTATTGACCATCTGGTGATGTCCATGTGTAGCGTCTTCTCTTGTGTTGTTGGAAGAGGGTGTTTGCTATGACTAGTGGATTCTCTTGGCAAAGCTCTGTTAACCTTTGACCTGCTTCATTTTGTACTCCAAGGCCAAATTTGCCTGTTACTCCAGGTGTCTCTTGACTTCCTACTTTTGCATCCCAGTCCTCTATAATGAAAAGGACACATTTTTGGGGTGTTAGATGTAGAAGGTCTTGTAGGTCTTCATAGAACCGTTCAACTTCAGCTTCTTGAGCATTATTGGTTGGGGCATAGACTTGGATTGCTGTAATATTGAATGGTTTGCCTTGGAAATGAACAAAGATCATTCTGTCATTTTTGAGATTGCATCCAAGTACTGCATTTCCAACTCTTTTGTTGACTATGAGGGCTACTCCATTTCTTCTAAGGGATTGTTGCCCACAGTAGTAGATATAATGGTCATCTGAGTTAAATTCACCATTCCAGTACATTTTAGTTCACTGATTCCTAAAATGTTGATGTTCACCCTTGCCATCTCCTGTTTGATCGCTTCCAATTTACTTTGATTCATGGACCTAGGTTCCTGTGCAATGTTGTTTTTCATACCATTGGACTTTACTTCCATCACCAGTCACATCCACAAGTAGGTGTTGTTTTTGCTTCGACTCTGTCTCTTCATTCTTTCTGGAGTTAGTTCTCCACTGATCTCCAGTAGCATATTGGGCACCTGCCCACCTGGGGAGTTCATCTTACAGTGTCCTGTCTTTTTGCCTTTTCATACTGTTCATGGGGTTTTCAAGGCAAGAATACTAAAGTGGTTTGCCATTCCCTTCTCCAGTGGACCACGTTTTGTCAAAACTTTCCACCATGACCCGTCCGTCTTGGGTGGCCTTACATGGCATGGCTCATCGTTTCATTGAGTTAGACAAGGCTGTGGTCCATGTGATCAGTTTGTTTAGGGTTCTGTGATTGTGGTTTTCATTCTGTCTGCCTTCTGAAGGAGAAGGGTAGGAGGCTTATGGAAGCTTCCTGATGGGAGAGACTGGCTGAGGGGGACACTGGGTCTTGTTCTGATGGGCAGGGCCATGCTGAGTAAGTCTTTAATCCAATTTTCTGTTGATGGGCAGGGCTGTGTTCCCTCTTTGTTGTCTGGCCTGAGACCAAACTATGGTGGAGGTGGTGAAGATGATGGTGACCTCCTTCAAAAGGTCAGGGGCACGCAGTGCTGCAGTCAGTGTCTCTGACTCTGCAGCAGGCCACCGCCGACCCACGCCTCCACCGGAGACTCCTGGACACTCACAGGCAAGTCTGGGTCAGTCTCTGTGGGACCACTGCTCCTTTCTCCTGGGTTCTGGTGCCCACAAGATTTTTGTTCTTGTTTTTGTTTTGTGCCCTCCAGGAGTCTGTTTCCCCAGTCCTGTGTAAGTTCTGGTGGCTCTATGGTGGGGTTAATGGGACCTTCTCAAAGAGGGCTCATGCAATACCAGGTCTACTGAACCCAGCATCCTTGCCCCTTTGGCAGGCCACTGCTGACCCTGAGGAGACACTCCAGCAGAATTCTGGCTCAGTCTCTGTGGGGTCTCTGGGTCCTTGTGTGCACTAAGTTTGTTTGAGCCCTCTGAGCGTCTCTGGCGATTATGGGGTTTGATTCTAAATGCGATTTCGCCCCTCCTACCATCTTTCTGGGGCTTCTCCTTTGCCCTTGAGCATGGGGTATATTTTTTTGGTAAGATCCAACATTCTCCTGTTGACAGTTGTTCAGCAGCAAGTTGTAATTTTGGAGTTTTTGCAGGAGGAGATGAGCGCACATCCTTCTACTCCACCGTCTCTATTTCTTACTCATGTCTTTTGAGGCCACACAAATATTAATACTTTGGAGGTCAACTTGAGAGTCATTGGGCCTCATTTTTTAGGGTCTGTGATGAATTAGCTGTCTACTTTGGGGATGGTTGATTCCTTTGGAGTCTTCCTGGCTCCTTGTGTTCAGGAAGACAAGGAGTGATTCTCTCTCAATCGAAACACTGCATAATTATCAAGTGACTGGGGACTGCATATTGTATTTACAGGTGGGGGACTACATAATGGGCAAACACTAGGAGGCCTTGGGATCAGACCCTACAGGATCCTGCCTCTGCCCCTTAAGCTGTGTGTGTAGGTTGTGAGTCTGGAGGAAACTGGCCTGCCCCAGGAGCTGAGAGAACAGGTGTCTGCTGCATGACGAGTTGGTATGTGGTAGGGGGCGGGGGTGGCAGGGCTGTGTGACCAAGGGATTAGCTGGCCACGGAAAGGATTTGGGGTTTGTTACTCAGTGCCGTGGGCAGCCACTGAAGGGTTTGAATGGGGGCAGGGATGTTTTCAGGTGATGGTTTTCACCCTGTCCTTCTGGCCTTGGTCTGGAAGATGGGTGAGAAGAGGGGAAGTGGGCAGGATGTCCATAGGAAGCCCTCTGAAGAAGCTATTGCCATTCAGAGGCTGAGCCAGGCCCATGCTCCATCATTTTAAGTCTCAGATGGGAACCTTCCATCACCTCACTTCTAGAGCCACAGTACAAAGGGGCATGTTCTTCTCACAACCAGACTTCTGCTAAATCATTTAGATCTGTGCATTTCATCCCCTTCCACTCACATGAGAGGAGAACATGGCTCTGTCCATCACCACCCCCAATAGGCTGGCGTTGAAGCCCAAGGTTGCTGACCATGCAGGTGACATTACTTTGAAATCTATAATTCTAAGTATTTTAAGTAATTTTGCATTCCACTGCATTGTTTCAGTGCTGGATTTAACAAAAAAAACCATCTTCCACTAGATCTACTACTATCTGTTCCCCCTTTTTGGATAAGGAATCCAAGGCTTAGAGAGGTAGTATACTTCGCCCAAATCACATACCAGGTTGAAATGCAGGCCCTTGGATTGCTTAGTCTTTGCTCTGAGTTCATTCTTCACTACTGTACCCTCATTTCCTAGAACAGCACCTGGCAGGTGCTCAGTAAATGTGCCCTGGATGGTTTATATTGGGGCACTCTGACACACAGTGTTAGGAACCCAACCCCGGGCACCTGAGCCACCTGGGAAGCTGAGCAGAATCCACGCTTCTGGGAGTCTGCATGCACCAGTAGAAGTGGATGTGCCCTGCATTCTCCATGGCTTCAGCACATTTTGGCACCGCCTCACTGACCAGTGAAGACTTGGGGCATACCCATCTGCCACTTCTGCTCACTGTAACTGCTGGAGGGTGGGTCTTGGGTCAGGCTCCCCTCCTCATGCATGAGGCCTGGCCCAACTAGTACATGTTACATGTCTCTGGTTATAGAATTCAACCTGAGTATCTAGCCCCAGAATACTGACAGGGGCTCCTGCATCTGCCTTGCTCCAGGCCAGGACTCATCCTCGAACGTGTCTCATATGAGGGAGAGTCCAGATACAGGCAGAGCTAATCTAGGTCCCTGCTGGAAGGGCTGGCAGCAGGTGGGGGCCAGTCAGTCCTTAGAGACATCATGCTGCTCTTGGTTCTCTTGAGGTGAGCATCAGATTCCATGAAAAGGAAGCAGTTTGAAGCTTCCTGAACCCGACTGTGGAGAGTATGGTGATGAAGGCCTGTGAGACGAGGAAACAGAAGGATGAGTTCCGTTTTGACTGTGTTAATTTTCCTGATAGAGTTGGCTATCAACTATCAAGTCTGTGGTGGTGGTTTAGTTGCTAATTCGTGTCTGACTCTTAGGACCTCACAAAATGTAGCCTGCCAGGCTCCTCTGTCCATGGGATTTTTCCAGGCAAAAATATTGGAGTGGCTTGCCATTTCTTTCTCCAGGGGATCTTCCCGACTCAGGGATTGAACCTGGGTCTCCTGCATTGGCAGGCAGATTCTTTACCAACTGAATCACTATGTCTGTAAACAGCTGGAAATGGAGCTCTGGAGAGA
The DNA here is from genome assembly GCA_006410635.1 of Cephalophus harveyi. Classification (NCBI taxonomy): domain Eukaryota; kingdom Metazoa; phylum Chordata; class Mammalia; order Artiodactyla; family Bovidae; genus Cephalophus; species Cephalophus harveyi. Next base: position 767,921 of record SJYT01050724.1, on the reverse strand, counting down.
GGGAGGTGAGGGCTGAGGGTGCAGATCAGGGCACTTCCCCACGCTCACAATCCCCTCTTCCTGTCTTCTGAAATGGCTGGACTGTTCTTTGCACCATTAGAGGTGGGGCTGCATCCTGAATGAAATGAATTTGTTTTACTCACCTTTCCAGCAGAAGTTCTGTAATTGCTCACACCCTGTCTCTGTTTTTACCATCTGTTGAGTCAGTTTAATGAATTTTATATGGTGTGTTCTTTATTTCAGAAAAACTATACAACTCCACTGGACGAGATTTAAGAAGAGCCCTCTTCTCCCTGAAGCAGATATTTCAGGTAAAAAAAAAAAACAAAAAACAAAGAATACTGTCAGGTTCTGTTTTTGCATTGCTGTGGGATTGATGCAGACGAGTTTATGCCTTTTACTGATTACAAAAAGAGAAACGTTTTAGAGTACAAAGTAAATTTCAGTCAACATATCGGTTATGAGTATTTTTACCATATCAAATATTTCAAACAATAGGAAGTAAAGAAAACATCATCAGAATCACAATATTTTTCCACGTTTACTTCAGATTTTAAAAAAATACCTACTACAGATGTAATTGAAGTCTTCTGCTCAATACTGGCCACGCTCTTGGGGTCTTTTCTCTACTGAATGTCAGATATAGTGTTTACCATGCAAATGCACATGTCTATACTAGTGGTGCATATTCGCCCACAATATGTGAAATTCTTTTGTGTCAATGGTATATGCATGATATCCTGCAGCATGTGTCCTGATGCAGTTTACTTAGAACGAGGTCAGGGTGGGCATGACCCAGGTAGCTCTGAGCGTCCACTGTGTGAAGGCAGCACAGTTTGTCTCATTCATCGTCTGTTGGTGGACAGTTGCGTTCCTCTCCAGGGCTCTGCTCTTATAAACCATGCTGCTAGGGACACGCCCCCTTGTGTGCATGTTGCAGTATCTCTGTTAGGTTCCATCTCATCCTTTGCCCCAAACTTCCCCTCTGCTTCTCCCCTGGGCAAGTCACGAGCTTAGTGAAGAGGGCTGGGACTGGGGTGCAGGCAAACTCCAAGCTGTCACCCACAGGAGACTTCAGGGGAGAGAGACAGAGAGCCAAGGGCAGAGAGTGAGGCCGCTGTGCCAGGGCCGCGTCAGGAAAGGCCGGATGAGCTTCGTGGAGAAGATGGCGTTTGCATTGAGCTCGTGTCTGCGTAGGTTCATCGTTCTTACTCGCATGATATTAGACTCTAGGGTGTAGTCAGTCCATTTCTCTTTAGTTCCCATCTCCTTCACATCCTTAACAATGATCTGTAAGTGATAGCTCCAGCCTGAGTGTCCGTCTCCTTCATGGATGTTTCCTGTCTCAGGGGGATTGGCAGAAAGGCAGGCCAACAGGACATCCTGCCTGCATGTTCTTGTCCCGTTTTAAAACCTGCTCAACCGTTCATGACCTCATCTTTTTCCCAGAGCAGAGCCCTTCTCAGTGACAGTGCTTTTGGAGACGAGTCCTCATTTCTCAGCTTCCCACACTACAGGTGTGACCCTGAGTTACCATTGTCCCTTTAGATCACACATCTCAGAAGTGCCTTGAGGTTTGGGGCCAGCCTTGGTTCAGGCCGTTTCTTCTGGGAGAATTGTTAACAGCTGTTGTGGACAATGTTCGGTCCTCCACGACAGTTCATCCTCCAGCTTCCACCAGAGGGGGCTCACGAAGTCCTTCTCATGCTGGTTCCGTGTAGCCTTCTGGGTTACATCTGAATCTCTCAGTACAACGTCGAGGCCCTCTGACCTGGCCTCTGCAGCCCATCTCCCTGTCCTTCACTGCAGTGACATCTCACTGTGATTGTGTTTTGGGAACAAGCCATGCCCTTTCCCTTCTGTACCTTCACCGCCGGAACTATTGCTTCTATCCCAGGATGGTTCTTCCCCACATCCACTCCCCATGTCTCTCAGTTTCCCACCCCATGTCTTCTGCCAGGGATTCTCTAGGTGAATCCTCACTGCAGTCAAGGGCTCTCCAAATACCTCTATTCCTGTGCTTACCTCTGGAATAGAACTTGAGATACTCTAGCTTGCTTGTCTGAGTCCAGTCACCTATGAGCTTCCTGGAGTCCATCCCTGGCTCTTTGGGGCCTCATGCACTGGCTGATGCTACTGATGAACAATAGATGAACAGACCAGGTGAATGGAATACCCTTCTCAAGGGTGTCTGTCTTCAGTCTTTCCTCTCTTTTAATTGAGTAAATGCTTTGCTAATTACTTGTCCCCAAGTTTTACTTCCCATGTATTCATCAGTGTCTCCCTGCCTCTTTTTTTTTTTTTCAATTTCAATAAGCTTTCCCCCACCCCCCTAAACGTATTTATTTTTAATAGAAGGAAAATTGCTTCACATTTTTGTTTTGGCCTCTGCCATACATCAACATGACTCAGGCATAGGTATACATGTGTCCCCTCCCTCTTTAACTTTCTTCCTATCTCCCACCCCTTCCCACCCCTCTAGTTTGTTACAGAGCCCTGGGTTGAGTTCCCTGGGACATACAGCAAATTCCTATCAACTGAACAAAACAGAACTTCTTTACCTTCTGTTATGTTCTTCTCTCGAACTCAAATTCCTGACAGCAGTTGGGCTGCACTCTTATTGCTGGAAGTCCACACTCATCACACTCCACACCCTCATTCTTATAGCCCTTCAGCCTGCCTGCTGTTTCCATTGTTCAGCTTTTCCATTGTTCACCTCATTGAGTATCCAGTTGGTGGCAGAACCACACAGAGAAGAGCTCTTCCAAGTAACTTTGAAACAATGCAGTTTGTGTACTCTGGATGGAATATACTCTTAGAAGAAAAAGAACCACGCACGCATGCAGATCAACTGTTTATAATAATCATTTTGCTGGTAGTAGTGTTAGTATTGCTATTCTGATACTGCAGTTTGTGTGTTTTCTAATTTTGTTATTCTTAGAGTTCTTAAGGATTAGGGTTCTTAGTGTGTGGAAGAAAGTTGATAGAAAGATAAAACAATTAAGGTAAAAAAACTCTGGATTTCTGAATTTAATTAGAAGTATTGAAATGAACCCATGGTGTTTATTATCCTAACAAACTTGCAAAAAAGCATATTTCTAGCACTAAGTTTATTGAAAAGTACTAGAAACAGTGATCAACCCATTAGCAAAAACAACTACCAGCACAGAGATTGTGGTCTTAAAATACTGAAAGGAACCAGAATTCCTTGGAGAAATAGGTGACTTCAAGTCTGGCCTAGGAAATGGGTAAAATAAACTTGGAACATATTATTATACAGATAGCAAGGAAGCTATCAAATATGACTAGCATTATTGCCAAAGGAACTTGGGAGCATGTTGAAGGGTTTCCAACTGGCTGGCTGAAGATGGACAATATAAGCGTCAACAAGCATGATAATTACAGTGGACTGAAGCACATCAGCTTAATCTACATTAATGAGTTCATAACAATACTAAAGAATAACAATGAAGTGGTTAGCAATGGAAGAAAGATGGCGGTGCACCAGCTCTTTATTTTGAAAAATGGGTAAAATTCTAAAATCACACATTTATCTTACTTTTTCCTATATGAGCTTTAGGATAATCAAACAGTAGTTGAGGGAAGGTATGCTTATAAAAATATTCTAGCTATTTAGTAAGAAGGAGTGATATAGTTAGAGTATCACTTAGAACATCAGAGTTTTGCAACCCTGAATGAATTAATGGATCTAGGTATGGAGCTTCAAGACCTGCTGACACAGTGGAAATGAGATACAACCAGCTATTACATACCTCCTCATGGAAACTCACACTGCCATTGAGGATGCAGTCATATCAACATATTCAACCCTGTGTGTGTCTGACCCTGACTCTCTACGAGGTAACAAATTTACAAATGTTCTGAGACAGAAGCACATGTTAAACCACACCACAAGTAATCAACACAACCCAGAATACAGGCTACTCTGTAGGCAAATGATCTAGCTTCTTCAACACACCGATTTCAAGGGAATATAAGAGATGATTTAAAAGACATTTTAAAGCTGCATCAACTGATGGCCACATGTGGATCTTATTTCGATCCTACTACAAAATGTCAAAAAAAAAAAAAAACAACAACTGTAATTTTGAGACAGTTGAAATTGGTCATTGTCCAGTTGAAACTGGATATTTGATAATATTAAGAAAGTATTCATTTTTATGGTGAGTACGTAATTTTGCTTATGGTGATTACATAATTTAAAAAAGAGTTCCTATACTCTGGAGGTACATATTAGAATATTTATGGATTAAATTATGTGACATCTGGGGTTTTATTCAAATGAATACGGCAGCAGACAGGGTGGGGTGATGAATTGAACAGGATTGATGTGAATTGATTGGCACCTGGCTCCCTAAATTGTTCTTTTTTTGCATGTTTCAAGTTTTCCATGGTGAAAAAGCTAAAAGATAAATTGAACACATGGGGATCTAGTTTCATACCCCCTCACCATGCTTGTTCTGTAGTGTTGTCTCTCTGAATTCTCAAGGATACTGTTTCCACCTTTTACTCAGCAGACACGTATTTTTGAACAGCCTTTGTTGGCATTATGTAGGCAAGGATGAAGACATTTTCTCCCGGAAGTTTAATCTTTTGGAAGACCACAGACCTGTCCGTCAAATAGCTCCATCCCACAGGGGTCTTGGGTGGATTCCATAGCCAGCAAGCTGTCTGGAGTTTAGATCACCTTCTTCCACACCCATGTGTCTGCATCTCTATCATCTCTTGGGTTTCCTTGATGTGTGGAGGTTCCTTTTGGAACTCCAGTGTAGAGGGTGTAAAAACACAGCCATTGGTCATTGGGATTGAGTTGAATATTCCTTGATTAACAGATATCAAAAAAAAAAAAAAACAGGTTAAAGTATGGCTATTAATCTGAAATTCAAGGATAATTTTTTATTAATTAGTGTTGACATGATCTCATTGGAGTCAGAAAGCAGTGTTTCAAAAATCATTTATTTGTTAATGCCCATATACATTAAGGTATGTGTTCAAAATTTTGTACGTTGCCAATTTGGAAGACATTTTCTACATTTATTATCAGTATATTTTAATTTCCTAAGTGCTTTATCTACATATGTGCATCAATTTTAGTTAGGGTTCCAGATTATTTTTATAAACACTGCCCAGTGTCTTTTTCCAAGAGCCTTTGCCAGACAGTCAGCTCTCTGCTATATTAATATTAGTGATTAGCTTGAGTGGTTTCTTGAGAGCTTGTTCTCACTTTTTCACCATGAAGTCATGTGTGAATCTAGTTTTAAAGTAATAAACATTTGTTACATGCTTGGAAAAACTTTCTGACTAGACATGAGCTCATCTAAATGTTCGCTTTTCACATATGCTGGTGGAAAAGAATATGGATGGAGGGAGAATTATTTTTATTTCCTTCATACATACGAGTGTAAAGTGATTTTCCAAAAATCATGATATTGTCCCATTTTCTCTTGCTTCCAAAGCCATGATTATCTTCAAGTCTGAGTTAACACAGCTGTCTTTCATTACCGTCAGGGCATGGCAGTGTTCACCCCTCCCCCCAGTGCCCTCTGAATGTTAAGAGTGTGTTTTTGGTTCAAAGGGAGTATCTGCCTGGCCTGCCACCTCCTCCCCCACCCCCACCCCCCTTTGCTCAAGTCCTCCATCCATATAATTGGAAAATGCTATAAAATCAAAATGAGAGGCTGCTTTCAACATGGAGACAGGAGAATTATGCCAGTGTGTCTAAATTATTTTTTTCTTTTTTGAAGATAGACTGTGGTTGCTGACCATTCCTATAATAATAACCTTTCATTATTCTATTAAACTTTCTACTACTTACATCACTGAGGTTTTTCATTTTTGTTCTGTTGTTATAATTGAAGATGAATGTATCCTAGCTGCATTTGAGACAAGGCAGGGTCTAATCAAGGAAGTCTCCCAAAACAGTAGTGGAAAAGTTTGTCTCATAGGGCTCTATCGAACTTGGTACTCCAGGCAAGGGGCTAGCTGACCATAGTTAGATCATCTTGGCCAAAGTTTTGCCACACTTGAGTTTTCATCTGTGAAGGGAAGGCAGGATTAGATAAGTGATTCTTGAACTGGTTGCCCTTTAGGATGGATTTCCTTGGGAATTTAATGTTAGAGCCTGGACCCCACCTCAGAAATTCTGGTTAAACCCATCTGGGAGGGGGCTGTTTCCTGTTCCTTTTTAAAGCTCCATCGATCGATGATCCTAGTGTAAGGGAGTCAGGGGTGAGAAGAAGACCCTGAGCACCTCTGTAACCCCTGCAGAGCTTATTAAACACTGGTTGCTGGGCCCCACAGTGGAGCTTCCTGTTCAGTAAGTCAGGGTGGAGCTGGGTACTTTGCATTTCTAACCAGTTTCCAGCCGATGCTCAGGCGCCTGTGGCTCTGGTCTTTGAGAGCCACCCTGTTAGATGACTCCAGTGACTCCTTCCAGGTCCTGCCTTCTGTGATTAGACTGCAGGCTGACTGCACTGGCTCTTTTGAGGGACAGTGTGGCTGCTCCAGACACACGGCTGATTCTGTATTCTGCCTCCTTGCTTGTCCTGTGAGCAGCACAACTTGGGAGGTGGAGAAACTGCTCCTTTACTTTCTCAGATGCTGTTTGCAAGACCCTCGTAACCTTCCTTAGGGACTGTCCTTTGAAACACACGACTGGCTTTGAGTCCTTCACATGATGGTCTGTACTGCACGCCGGTGTTTCCTGTGCTGAAACCCAGCAGGCTTCATGTGGCCAGTCCCTGGAGACCTGTGGGGGCCTGGAGCCTGGTGATTTCTGAAGAATGAAAAACAGATCACTATAAATATTCCTGACAGTCAGGGGATTCATTTGCTTTATCTTTATTAGATTGCCCAGAAGGCAATAATTGGCCTTTGGCAAACAACGACGTGAAGACTGGTTGTAAAATTCCTCTGGCAACAGTTAAGATGCTTCATTTGAATAGAGCTGAACAATCTTCAGAGGTCAGTCTGGAGTCAGAGGCTTGTACGTAGTTTTCACTGCACATCCTGGATGGACAATGGACCGGGACAGTATTTGAAGTTTCTCTCTCTCTCTCTCTTTTTTTCTTTCCCTGTTTCCTGCCAGGATGACAAGGATTTGGTGCATGAATTTGTAGTGGCTGAAGGTCTGACGTGTTTGATCAAGGTGGGAGCTGAGGCAGATCAGAACTATCAGAACTACATTCTGAGGGGTAAGTTATGCTGGGTGGGTGGCACCCAGCCCCTCCAGGAACTTCAATACCGAGAGCTTTTTAAAAAGACTTGGATTACCAGGTAAGGTGATGAAGACATCCTGTAGCAAAAGATGACTGCTTCATCAGCTTTTATCAGTTCTTGTAACTTAGAGACCGAGTTCATTTTACTGACTTTACGTGAAGTCTCTTCCTAATCATTGAGAAAAGAGAGCATTCTGCACACTAGGTTCTTTATATTCTCTTTTACTTAGTGAAGAAAGGGACATACCATGTGTCTTGAAAAAGGCCTGCATTGTAGCACAAAGCCCCCTAAAACCAACAAGGCCAATTATTACCTGGGAAAAATACTGCCTGCAACTTGGGTTATCACTGGGAGTACCTGTAAGAAGCACACATTCCTCATCAGGTCTGGGGTGGGCCCAGAATCTGCATTTTAAAGAAGGATGCTGAAAACCACCGTGTAATCTCGTTTTTTTACAAAGTGGTGCATGTGTGGTGTTTGAAGTACTGATTACTCTTCCAGTTCATAAAGTAAATGCTCTTTTCAGAGTTAAAGTATCTTTGTGTACCTTCATGTAAATAATTGTCTTTGCTTCCATAAAGTCTGTGAATAGGCAGGGCAGGCGTTATTAGGTTGGATCATGTGACATAGCTATTATCAACAGTATTAACTTAGCAGAGAAAAAATTTAATGTAGTTCAGTATTGTCTCCATTTTGCAATTGAAAAATCTGACTCAAAGAGTTTGAGCACTTGCCTAAAAAATTCACTTCTTCTAGTGTGAAGTTGACCACGGGCCATATCCAGGCACTGGGGCACGTCAAGGCTGATTGGGGTCCTATTCCCCTTTCTGTACCTATGCCTGTAACTCCACATCTCTTGTGTTCATATAAGAAAGAAAAAGACCTCCTTTTCTTTTCCTTGGATGAAGGCAAAATACACAAAATGTGATTTAATAGCAAATGTCCGTGGTTAGAGTTGAATGAGATGTGCACAGTGAAGCAGTCTCCTGCAGTTTTCTATTGTGTTTTAACCCTGAGAAGGTTTCTTATGTACTGACTTGTGACCCAGCACCTGGAACTCTCTGGATCCTTCCCCGTTTTCTCTGCTTCTGGAGAGCCACTGCAACAAGGGCAGAAGCAAAAGGGAAAACTGAGCACTCATTAAAAAAAATTTTAATGACATATTGTCATTAATAAAATGTTAAGGATGCATTGTCATGTCAGTGTTAATTATTTCTGTTCATTTTGATAAATGCCAGGTGTGTGTGTGAGAGAGTCTTCCTCAGCCTCAGGTTCTCTGTTCCAGGTTCTCTGTGTTTGTGAGGCTGGCGAGGCACCTCCTTCTGTCCACTGTCTTTTCCTGGATGTGTGGAAAAGTCTCACTACAAGCTGTTGGTACAAACGCTTTATGGATGGATTTTATGATTTTGGGTCTCAATGTCATTAAATCATTTATATGGAAGCTTTTATGGTATGTGTAGACAAATTAACCATAGACTTTGTCCTGCAAATGCAGCAGTCCTTCTGTGTCTGAAAAGATGTGTAAAGGCCTTGATGCTCATCCTCGTATTTCCATCTCCCCTGGCCCAGCACCTGGAAGAGGGCATGGCACAGACATAAGGAGCATTTCCTCTGGGTTATTTTCCAGGTTACTTATACCGTGGATGCTCATAAGTTGAACCACATGGAAAGAAGTATACCTAAAATTGCCTAATTCTGAATACCGGGTCCAAATTGAGAGTGTTTTGTTTTTTTTTGTTGTTGTTGTTATGTTTAAAGTATATATCATTTTCACTTAAAGTCTTCCCCAGAGGATGCTGGCATGAATACACAGACCTCCACATACCTCTATAGAACTAACAACCAGCTACATGTTTATGCTTCTGACCCTTCACTAGGAGTGTATATATGCATTTTTATAGAGCCATCATCAGTATAAGCATCTTTGTTCATCTGCCTCCAAGGCTGGAGGGAGTGGGGTGGCTCTGCCTGCTATGATCAGCCCCCTCTTATCAGGAAGATAAAATTCTTGTCAGGAGTCTCCCCATAGACCTCCCATGGATTAGAACTGGGGTGCATGACCACCTATAGCTGCAAGGGAGGCTGGCACAGTGGGTGCTTGGCTTCCTGGACTCTAAGGGGAGTCAGGCAGCAAGAGAGAAGGGATTGGCTTTGTGTCTGTAGGTTGCTCGTGTCTGCCACATAGAGGGAGTGAGGAATGAAAAACTCAGCCCTGCTGAGAAAGCAGCCCAGTGGTGGCCTGGTTGGAGATAGAGAGGCATCTGTCTGTCAGTGAAGGCATCATGATTCAGGGGCAGCATGAGCTCAGTGACTGTGCAAGGTCCCAAATGGTGAATTGTGTCCATGGTACTTGCAGGTAATCAAAGATGGTGTTGACCTGGAATACTTCAGCTGGGCTCTCAACCCAGTGTACAGTTATCATTAAACTTGTGGTGGCTTGTTAATCTGTAGTATCTTCATCTGCACTGGAAAGACACAAAAGCCATCATCCATTGCTTGAGAATCAACTCCCAGGCACAGCCAGGGGAGAGCCCTGCCAACCACCTGCTACTTCTCTGTCCCTGCAGGAAATGCCACGGAGGTAGGACCCTCACATAACAGCACCGCCTAATCTGTGAGGAGACCCCACGTCTCCATTGCCACCACTGAGATCTTGCCTTCTGATTTTGATTTTCCAGCGGTGTCTGCTTATTGGAGGCCAGACAGCCACCATCTGTTACCTGGAAACGAGTGAGCGCCCCCTCCCATTCAGGTTATTACAAGATGTCCTGCTTTCCATGTAGCCGAGGGGCCTTGGCACACCTGCCCCGCTTCCACTGAGTCTCAGAGAACTTGGGGTAAGCAGGGCACTGGTTGCACATGTTAGCGTGTCTCTGGACGTATCTGACGGAAATCCGTGCCAAGAAAGTGTGCTTCTGAGGAATGTAAAGGACAGATTTCTTAGGCTGTGACTTTTGTGCTTTGATACAAGGAAGCTATCATTTTCCCCAGCCCACGTGTTGAGTCACCCCTTCCTGACCTTGAAGACGTGGGCTTTTCTAGGTTGTGATCAACTGCCAGCAGCCACCAGACATTTGCAAGGACAGCCTTTGAATTGCCTCTTTGTCCAACCTCATTTTAGCCAAATTACCTTGGGTGAAGGATGGTGAAGCCAGATGCACATCAAGAGAGAAAAATTGGGAAGAGGTTTCCAGTTTGGTCATTCACTGTCCCCTGGGGAGAACAAATGCTGCCCTGGGCCCCTCGGGAGAAGCACGGCAGAGGGCGAGGGCCGGCACCTCTACCGTGGTGTCCACAGAAGGCAGGGTGAGCAGAATTAGGGTTTTCATTGTGTTGGTGGGCCCTGGGGTTCAGGGGCCATGAGGACAGAAGTGTCAGGGCGTGGAGTGTCAGTGGCAGGCGGTTGAGGGTGTGCACTTGAGCTACTGGAGAAGGGAACTGACTGACTTCTAACCAGAGCCTCCAAACTGAGCCCAGACATCATTTGGAAATGCTCACAGCCATAAGGTGGACCAGTTGTCCTGGTGCTGTGGGGGAACGTGCCCTTCATGAAATTTCCTCAGGAGCCCTGGTCTGTGTGACTGTGTATAAGGCCCCCAGATCCAAAGGAAACAGGGGCGTTTGGAGAACCCAGTCCTTTTCACATCTGCTTGTAGGACTCTTTTAATTTAGCTTTATTTTTGCACTCAGTCCTCTGTCAGCTTTTTTTTTTTTTAAGGCCCAAGTATCTGTTGCCCTGTGTTGAGGATATACCTGCTGAGAGGTAAAGACAGGTTTTTAAGTTATGGTGTAGACTCGTACTCTCCATAAGTGTGAGCCAGCTGCTGGGAAGAGGTCTTAAAGGCACAACATGCAGAAATAATATTTATCTGACTTACTATTCTTGAATGGTTATACCTAGTGATCTATAGGGTGTGTGTGTGTGTGTGAGAGAGAGAGAGAGAGAGAGAGAGAGAGCCCATATTTAATATATATCTACTACTAAGGAATTTTGAATCTCACAATTATTGAAGTAAGACCTTGAGAGCTAGATTCCTGGGAACTTAAACTTTCCATGAACATGCTGAGCATTCACAGTAGGCCATGTTAGGCCCTGGGATGTGCTGATAAAACCAAACCAGGTCCTGGAGAAGCTCCCTGGAGGTGCTGCCTGTGACCTGCTTTATGTGTTATATTCTTCCCTGGTGGCTCAGAGGGTAAAGAATCTGCCTGCAATGTGGGAGATCTGGGTTCGATCCCTGGGTCGGGAAGATCCCCTGGAGAAGGAAACGGCAACCCACTCCAGTATTCTTGCTTGGAAAATCCCATGGACAGAGAAGCCTGGTAGGCTACAGTCCGTGGGGTTGCAAAGAGTCAGACACGACTAAGCAACTTCACTCACACATCTAGAAATTGCATAGAGGTGATCTGCTTTGGTGAGGAAAGAGAGATGTAGGATCAATAAGACCAGCTGCCTTTTCTGGCTGTCCCTCAAAAGAAGCTGCCTTTTAAAGGCTAGTTTTAAGTGGAGAAATTTGATCATTTTGCCTAAAGCAAAATACCCATTAATTCTAAAATATTCTAATTCTAAATTCTAATATCTAGTCTTTATCAGAGCTGGTTAAGATCTTAGAACTCCTTTAGCTCAGGCTTTGCATTTTAGGAGAAAACTGCAGATACTGTGTTTGCTCCTAAATTAAAAAAGAAAGAAATTGAAGTATAATTGCTTTACAATGTTGTGTTAGTTTCTGCCGTACAACACAGTGAATCAGCTACATTTCTTTAAATGTTTTAATGGTTGTTGACATTTAAAAATTGAGAGATTTGACATAAAAAAAAAATCCAGATTTTTGGTGTCTTTGGAAAAACTGAAGCAGATAAGTTCAGTGCCTTGCCAGATATCACTTAACTAATGGGGGGAAATGCCTTGTGTATTAGGGGACCTCTTAATGAGGATCAGGACTTGTGGTCAGATAGCTTTGGTCGGGATCTATATCACCAGGAACCAGGCAGTAGTACAAAAGGATCAAATGGTAACCAAATGATGATGAAACCAACATTCTCCATCTCAGGAAAACTTAAATGTTTATCTTTTGACATTTCAAAGCCAAGGAAGAGAGTGGAGGTTGGGTTCAAACTAGATGAGGGAGGGAAGAGAGGGGCTCAAACTGGCAGCAGGGGGAGAGATGAGAACGGAAGGCGGGAGCTGCTTACTTCCTGAGCTAAAGTCCATTCCTTGGCTGTCTTGTTTTCTGCCCTCCAGCCCGGCCTGACTCTCCTCCGCCCCTTACCCTAGTCCTGAGGTGCACCCAAATATCTGGAAGGAAACTTACTCTTTCTTACCTCTTGCTGAGTCAGGACATCGGGGATTAATCATGGCAGCCACATGCCTAGTTGTGTGGATGACCCAACAGCACGTGTCGTGGTAGTGTTTGTCACAGCCCCCTGCAGAGAGGGGAATTGAAACAAGGGTCACGGAAAGAATCCTCCTTCATTTGATGTTTCTCCTCTTATTCAGTCAGTGTGCTGGGGCTGTTGCCAGTAGGAGGTCATGTTGGCCATCACAAGTTAGCAGCCCAAGGGGCCAAGTTGACCCTGAAGAGATGAGAGTGTCAGAGCATCAAGGTCAGTGGAATAAAGGTGGTCTGAGATGGCACAGCTGACAAGAAAATTGGGTAAACACTGATATGTAGATTTAAAAAAAAATGGAAATAGAGTTTTAAAATTGTTTTTATTGTGTAGTTTGTGAAGACACAATTGTCTGAAAAGCAGACAGCATAAAAAGGAAAAATGTAAAAACTCACCCATAGTCCCATAAAACAAAGACCATTTTCTACCCACCCATGTACATGCTTGTGTTGTACGTGCCTTTTACGAAAACAGTGTCCTGTCCATATGTGGTCAGCCACGACCCCAGGAAGGGAACAGTGGACCTTGGTGGCTGCTTTGTGACATCTCCTAGTGAGCTTAGTCACTCAGTCATGTCTCCTTGCGACCCCATGGACTGTAGCCCATCAGGCTCCTCTGTCCGTGGAATTCTCCAGGCAAGAATACTGGAGTGGGTTGCCATTTCCTTCTCCAGACATCTCCCAGTCCTTGGCACTATTCTTTAACTTCTTTAAATTGCTTCTCCCTCACCTAAAGAGATAATACCTTCTTTATAGGAATGGTGTGAAGCTTAAAGAGCTCCTTGCTGTTGTTTAGTCGCTAAGTTGTATCTGACTCTTTTGGATCCGCATGGACTGTAGTCTGCCAGGGTCTTCTGTCCATAGGATTTCCCAGGCGAGAATACTGTAGTGGGTCACCATTTCTTACTCCAGAGGGTGTTCCCTACCCAGGGATTGAACTCGTGTCTCCTGCACTGGCAGGTGGATTCTTTACCACTGAGCCACTAGGGAATCCTAAAGAGCTCAGAGAAAGATCTAAATAAAGGCATGAATTGTAGGTATGACAGTTGTTATCAGTAGTAATGTTGTTAATGCAGTAATCATCTGTTATGGGCTGAATTATGTACCTCTCAAATTCATGTTGAAGTCATAACCCTCGATACCTCAGAATGTGACTGTATGTGAAGACAGGTGGTTAAGTTAAAATGAGATCATTGGGCCCTGATCCAAAATGACTTCTGTCCTTAGAAGAAGAAGAGATTAAGTCACAGACCTGTCGGGGGGAAATGATGTGAAGACAGAGGGAGAAGAGAGTCAAGGAGAGAGGCCTCCAGAGAAACCAACTCTGCAGACACTCTGAGCTTGGATGTTCATCTCCAAACTGTAAGAAGTAAATATCTGTTGCTCAAAGCCCAGAGCCTGTGGTATTTGTCACAGCAGCTCAAGTGACTGATACACTGTCCTTGCAAAAGAGTCTCTGGGAGTTACTGGGTAGTACCTAGGGTGAAAGTCCTGGGGATAGAGTTGTTGGGTTCAGAGGATGTACATTTCCATCTTGTTTTTGGTTGAATAATTGCCTCCGGAGTGGATGTGTGAATTTATGCTTCCATGGTCTCCACTTCTTGTTTACCCCAGGCTGGAGGTGAGCATTCTTTGTAATCTTTGTCATTCCTGGTGATTGCATGCGTGCATACTAAGTCCCTTCAGTCATGTCCAACTCTTTGCGACCCTATGAACTGTAGCCTGCTAGGCTCCTCTGTCCATGGGATTCTTTAGGGAAGAATATTGGAGCGGGTTGCCATGCCCTCCTCCAGGGGAATCTTCCTAACCCTGGGATTAAAACTGCGTCTCGTGTGTTGGCAGGTGGGTTCTTTACCACTAGCGCCACCTGGGAAGCCCGTCATTGTGCAGAAGTGTCATTCCTGATGACTCAGTTCAGTCTCTCAGTCGTGTCCGACTTTTCAGTGCCTTGCCAGATATCACTTAACTAATGGGGGGAAATGCCTTGTGTATTAGGGGACCTCTTAATGAGGATCAGGACTTGTGGTCAGATAGCTTTGGTCGGGATCTATATCACCAGGAACCAGGCAGTAGTACAAAAGGATCAAATGGTAACCAAATGATGATGAAACCAACATTCTCCATCTCAGGAAAACTTAAATGTTTATCTTTTGACATTTCAAAGCCAAGGAAGAGAGTGGAGGTTGGGTTCAAACTAGATGAGGGAGGGAAGAGAGGGGCTCAAACTGGCAGCAGGGGGAGAGATGAGAATGGAAGGCGGGAGCTGCTTACTTCCTGAGCTAAAGTCCATTCCTTGGCTGTCTTGTTTTCTGCCCTCCAGCCCGGCCTGACTCTCCTCCGCCCCTTACCCTAGTCCTGAGGTGCACCCAAATATCTGGAAGGAAACTTACTCTTTCTTACCTCTTGCTGAGTCAGGACATCGGGGATTAATCATGGCAGCCACGTGCCTAGTTGTGTGGATGACCCAACAGCACGTGTCGTGGTAGTGTTTGTCACAGCCCCCTGCAGAGAGGGGAGTTGAAACCAGGGTCACGGACAGAATCCTCCTTCATTTGATGTTTCTCCTCTTATTCAGTCAGTGTGATGGGACTGTTGCCAGTAGGAGGTCATGTTGGCTATCACAAGTTAGCAGCCCAAGGGGCCAAGTTGACCCTGAAGAGATGAAAGTGTCAGAGCATCAAGGTCAGTGGAATAAAGGTGGTCTGAGATGGCACAGCTGACAAGAAAATTGGGTAAACACTGATATGTAGATTTAAAAAAATGGAAATAGAGTTTTTAAATTGTTTTTATTGTGTAGTTTGTGAAGACACAATTGTCTGAAAAGCAGACAGCATAAAAAGGAAAAATGTAAAAACTTCACCTGCTACTTCTCTGTCCCTGCAGGAAATGCCACGGAGGTAGGACCCTCACATAACAGCACCGCCTAATCTGTGAGGAGACCCCACGTCTCCATTGCCACCACTGAGATCTTGCCTTCTGATTTTGATTTTCCAGCGGTGTCTGCTTATTGGAGGCCAGACAGCCACCATCTGTTACCTGGAAACGAGTGAGCGCCCCCTCCCATTCAGGTTATTACAAGATGTCCTGCTTTCCATGTAGCCGAGGGGCCTTGGCACACCTGCCCCGCTTCCACTGAGTCTCAGAGAACTTGGGGTAAGCAGGGCACTGGTTGCACATGTTAGCGTGTCTGGACGTATCTGACGGAAATCCGTGCCAAGAAAGTGTGCTTCTGAGGAATGTAAAGGACAGATTTCTTAGGCTGTGACTTTTGTGCTTTGATACAAGGAAGCTATCATTTTCCCCAGCCCACGTGTTGAGTCACCCCTTCCTGACCTTGAAGACGTGGGCTTTTCTAGGTTGTGATCAACTGCCAGCAGCCACCAGACATTTGCAAGGACAGCCTTTGAATTGCCTCTTTGTCCAACCTCATTTTAGCCAAATTACCTTGGGTGAAGGATGGTGAAGCCAGATGCACATCAAGAGAGAAAAATTGGGAAGAGGTTTCCAGTTTGGTCATTCACTGTCCCCTGGGGAGAACAAATGCTGCCCTGGGCCCCTCGGGAGAAGCACGGCAGAGGGCGAGGGCCGGCACCTCTACCGTGGTGTCCACAGAAGGCAGGGTGAGCAGAATTAGGGTTTTCATTGTGTTGGTGGGCCCTGGGGTTCAGGGGCCATGAGGACAGAAGTGTCAGGGCGTGGAGTGTCAGTGGCAGGCGGTTGAGGGTGTGCACTTGAGCTACTGGAGAAGGGAACTGACTGACTTCTAACCAGAGCCTCCAAACTGAGCCCAGACATCATTTGGAAATGCTCACAGCCATAAGGTGGACCAGTTGTCCTGGTGCTGTGGGGGAACGTGCCCTTCATGAAATTTCCTCAGGAGCCCTGGTCTGTGTGACTGTGTATAAGGCCCCCAGATCCAAAGGAAACAGGGGCGTTTGGAGAACCCAGTCCTTTTCACATCTGCTTGTAGGACTCTTTTAATTTAGCTTTATTTTTGCACTCAGTCCTCTGTCAGCTTTTTTTTTTTTTAAGGCCCAAGTATCTGTTGCCCTGTGTTGAGGATATACCTGCTGAGAGGTAAAGACAGGTTTTTAAGTTATGGTGTAGACTCGTACTCTCCATAAGTGTGAGCCAGCTGCTGGGAAGAGGTCTTAAAGGCACAACATGCAGAAATAATATTTATCTGACTTACTATTCTTGAATGGTTATACCTAGTGATCTATAGGGTGTGTGTGTGTGTGTGAGAGAGAGAGAGAGAGAGAGAGAGAGAGCCCATATTTAATATATATCTACTACTAAGGAATTTTGAATCTCACAATTATTGAAGTAAGACCTTGAGAGCTAGATTCCTGGGAACTTAAACTTTCCATGAACATGCTGAGCATTCACAGTAGGCCATGTTAGGCCCTGGGATGTGCTGATAAAACCAAACCAGGTCCTGGAGAAGCTCCCTGGAGGTGCTGCCTGTGACCTGCTTTATGTGTTATATTCTTCCCTGGTGGCTCAGAGGGTAAAGAATCTGCCTGCAATGTGGGAGATCTGGGTTCGATCCCTGGGTCGGGAAGATCCCCTGGAGAAGGAAACGGCAACCCACTCCAGTATTCTTGCTTGGAAAATCCCATGGACAGAGAAGCCTGGTAGGCTACAGTCCGTGGGGTTGCAAAGAGTCAGACACGACTAAGCAACTTCACTCACACATCTAGAAATTGCATAGAGGTGATCTGCTTTGGTGAGGAAAGAGAGATGTAGGATCAATAAGACCAGCTGCCTTTTCTGGCTGTCCCTCAAAAGAAGCTGCCTTTTAAAGGCTAGTTTTAAGTGGAGAAATTTGATCATTTTGCCTAAAGCAAAATACCCATTAATTCTAAAATATTCTAATTCTAAATTCTAATATCTAGTCTTTATCAGAGCTGGTTAAGATCTTAGAACTCCTTTAGCTCAGGCTTTGCATTTTAGGAGAAAACTGCAGATACTGTGTTTGCTCCTAAATTAAAAAAGAAAGAAATTGAAGTATAATTGCTTTACAATGTTGTGTTAGTTTCTGCCGTACAACACAGTGAATCAGCTACATTTCTTTAAATGTTTTAATGGTTGTTGACATTTAAAAATTGAGAGATTTGACATAAAAAAAAAATCCAGATTTTTGGTGTCTTTGGAAAAACTGAAGCAGATAAGTTCAGTGCCTTGCCAGATATCACTTAACTAATGGGGGGAAATGCCTTGTGTATTAGGGGACCTCTTAATGAGGATCAGGACTTGTGGTCAGATAGCTTTGGTCGGGATCTATATCACCAGGAACCAGGCAGTAGTACAAAAGGATCAAATGGTAACCAAATGATGATGAAACCAACATTCTCCATCTCAGGAAAACTTAAATGTTTATCTTTTGACATTTCAAAGCCAAGGAAGAGAGTGGAGGTTGGGTTCAAACTAGATGAGGGAGGGAAGAGAGGGGCTCAAACTGGCAGCAGGGGGAGAGATGAGAACGGAAGGCGGGAGCTGCTTACTTCCTGAGCTAAAGTCCATTCCTTGGCTGTCTTGTTTTCTGCCCTCCAGCCCGGCCTGACTCTCCTCCGCCCCTTACCCTAGTCCTGAGGTGCACCCAAATATCTGGAAGGAAACTTACTCTTTCTTACCTCTTGCTGAGTCAGGACATCGGGGATTAATCATGGCAGCCACATGCCTAGTTGTGTGGATGACCCAACAGCACGTGTCGTGGTAGTGTTTGTCACAGCCCCCTGCAGAGAGGGGAATTGAAACAAGGGTCACGGAAAGAATCCTCCTTCATTTGATGTTTCTCCTCTTATTCAGTCAGTGTGCTGGGGCTGTTGCCAGTAGGAGGTCATGTTGGCCATCACAAGTTAGCAGCCCAAGGGGCCAAGTTGACCCTGAAGAGATGAGAGTGTCAGAGCATCAAGGTCAGTGGAATAAAGGTGGTCTGAGATGGCACAGCTGACAAGAAAATTGGGTAAACACTGATATGTAGATTTAAAAAAAAATGGAAATAGAGTTTTAAAATTGTTTTTATTGTGTAGTTTGTGAAGACACAATTGTCTGAAAAGCAGACAGCATAAAAAGGAAAAATGTAAAAACTCACCCATAGTCCCATAAAACAAAGACCATTTTCTACCCACCCATGTACATGCTTGTGTTGTACGTGCCTTTTACGAAAACAGTGTCCTGTCCATATGTGGTCAGCCACGACCCCAGGAAGGGAACAGTGGACCTTGGTGGCTGCTTTGTGACATCTCCTAGTGAGCTTAGTCACTCAGTCATGTCTCCTTGCGACCCCATGGACTGTAGCCCATCAGGCTCCTCTGTCCGTGGAATTCTCCAGGCAAGAATACTGGAGTGGGTTGCCATTTCCTTCTCCAGACATCTCCCAGTCCTTGGCACTATTCTTTAACTTCTTTAAATTGCTTCTCCCTCACCTAAAGAGATAATACCTTCTTTATAGGAATGGTGTGAAGCTTAAAGAGCTCCTTGCTGTTGTTTAGTCGCTAAGTTGTATCTGACTCTTTTGGATCCGCATGGACTGTAGTCTGCCAGGGTCTTCTGTCCATAGGATTTCCCAGGCGAGAATACTGTAGTGGGTCACCATTTCTTACTCCAGAGGGTGTTCCCTACCCAGGGATTGAACTCGTGTCTCCTGCACTGGCAGGTGGATTCTTTACCACTGAGCCACTAGGGAATCCTAAAGAGCTCAGAGAAAGATCTAAATAAAGGCATGAATTGTAGGTATGACAGTTGTTATCAGTAGTAATGTTGTTAATGCAGTAATCATCTGTTATGGGCTGAATTATGTACCTCTCAAATTCATGTTGAAGTCATAACCCTCGATACCTCAGAATGTGACTGTATGTGAAGACAGGTGGTTAAGTTAAAATGAGATCATTGGGCCCTGATCCAAAATGACTTCTGTCCTTAGAAGAAGAAGAGATTAAGTCACAGACCTGTCGGGGGGAAATGATGTGAAGACAGAGGGAGAAGAGAGTCAAGGAGAGAGGCCTCCAGAGAAACCAACTCTGCAGACACTCTGAGCTTGGATGTTCATCTCCAAACTGTAAGAAGTAAATATCTGTTGCTCAAAGCCCAGAGCCTGTGGTATTTGTCACAGCAGCTCAAGTGACTGATACACTGTCCTTGCAAAAGAGTCTCTGGGAGTTACTGGGTAGTACCTAGGGTGAAAGTCCTGGGGATAGAGTTGTTGGGTTCAGAGGATGTACATTTCCATCTTGTTTTTGGTTGAATAATTGCCTCCGGAGTGGATGTGTGAATTTATGCTTCCATGGTCTCCACTTCTTGTTTACCCCAGGCTGGAGGTGAGCATTCTTTGTAATCTTTGTCATTCCTGGTGATTGCATGCGTGCATACTAAGTCCCTTCAGTCATGTCCAACTCTTTGCTACTTGCCTCCGGAGTGGATGTGTGAACTTATGCTTTTGTGGTCTCCACTTCTTCTCGTTTACCCCAGGCTGGAGGTGAGCATTCTTTGTAATCTTTGTCATTCCTGGTGATTGCATGCGTGCATACTAAGTCCCTTCAGTCATGTCCAGCTCTTTGCGACCCTATGAACTGTAGCCTGCCAGGTTCCTCTGTCCATGGGATTCTTTAGGGAAGAATATTGGAGCGGGTTGCCATGCCCTCCTCCAGGGGAATCTTCCCAACCCTGGGATAAAAACTGCGTCTCTTGTGTTGGCAGGTGGGTTCTTTACCACTAGTGCCACCTGGGAAGCCCGTCATTGTGCAGAAGTGTCATTCCTGATGATTCAGTTCAGTTCAGTCTTGGGTTGCCATGCCCTCCTCCAGGGGAATCTTCCCAACCCTGGGATAAAAACTGCGTCTCTTGTGTTGGCAGGTGGGTTCTTTACCACTAGTGCCACCTGGGAAGCCCGTCATTGTGCAGAAGTGTCATTCCTGATGATTCAGTTCAGTTCAGTCTCTCAGTCGTGTCCGACTCTTTGCGACCCCATGAATTGCAGCACGTCAGGCCTCCCTGTCCATCACCAACTCCCGGAGTTCACTCAGACTCACACCCATCGAGTCAGTGATGCCATCTAGCCATCTCATCCTCTGTTGTCCCCTTCTCCTCCTGCCCCCAATCCCTCCCAGCATCAGAGTCTTTTCCAATGAGCCAACTCTTCGCATGAGGTGGCCAAAGTACTGGAGTTTCAGCTTTAGCATCATTCCTTCCAAAGAAATCCCAGGGCTGATCTCCTTCAGAATAGACTGGTTGGATCTCCCTGCAGTCCAAGGGACTCTCAAGAGTCTTCTCCAACACCAGAGTTCAAAAGCATCAATTCTTCAGTGCTCAGTCTTCTTCACAGTCTAACTCTCACATCCATACATGACTACTGGAAAAACCATAGCCTTGACTAGATAGACTTTAGTCGGCAAAGTAATGTCTCTGCTTTTGAATATGCTTAGGGCACACTTCGGAGAAAGCAATGGCACCCCACTCCAGTACTCTTGCCTGGAAAATCCCATGGATGGAGGAGCCTGATAGGCTGCAGTCCATGGGGTCGCTGAGAGTTGGACACGACTCAGCGACTTCACGTTCACTTTTCACTTTCATGCATTGGGGAAGGAAATGGCAACCCACTCCAACGTTCTTGCTTGAAGAATCCCAGGGATGGCGGAGCCTGGTGGGCTGACTATGGGGTTGCACAGAGTCGGACACGACTGAAGCAACTCAGCAGCAGCAGCAGGGCACACTTATTCCTACGGACCAATTTTATAGTCATTTTTATAAAGTAGTTAGTAGTTTTTGGTTGTCACTGTGTGAAATTTGTCCATAAATTTAGGAAGAATTGATATCCTTATTTAAAAAATCAGAACTATTTCCTACATGCTCTTTCATGGCCTGGGACAAATCCTTTGCAAGAATATTTTCTCCATCTAACTCTTGTGTGCCATGTCCATTTCCTTCTCATTTGTTACAGAGCTTTCTGCGTATCTCCTCAGGTGTTTTTGTATTTGTCTTTTCTTATTTATTCATTTTTGAATTGGGTCTGGTATTGACCACATGAAAGGATGAGAGGATTCTCTTGGGTCTTTTTCCTGTTTATTTTGTAAACTTGGCTTGGGAGTGTCATCTAAGAAAGATCTGTCTTGCCCTTCTTGGAGGTGTTTTGCTTCAGTCGGGGAACACTGTGTCTTAGGGCCTGGATTCCTCAGTTGTGGCAACTGCTTGGCTAAGACTGGCTCATGAGTGAGGTACCTCTTCCCTGAGGGAGTGTTAGCTTCCTCTTCTTTCGTCTTTGCATGTTGGGAACTCTCCCTTTGAGGACTTAGATGAGCATCATGCCTGCTGGAGACTTGGTCTGTCAGTTCTGGGTGCTCACCAGCTGTGGTATGTGGGCTGGGCATGGCTGAAGAAGCTGGGCCACGCATAGCTGTGGGATGTGGCCTCCACATTTTGTTTGTTTGTTATTTGCTTCCCTGCTGTAGTTTTTGAAACCTCTGCTTTTGGTGTCTTGGTGCCCTGGTGTATCTCACCTTGGCCTGACATTTCTGTTCACACGCTTGGCATGCTGTTGGGGACGTGGCCTTCGGGTTGAACCAGTCACAGACCTGCCTTGGGCTTTGGTCAGGACAGGAAAGCCACAGCCTGCCCTCCTTGCGGGAGGGAGGCTGAGCCCCTCTTGCTGCTGGTATTGGTTTGTGGTGACAGAAGGGTAGCCCTTGAGTGCTCTGAGTGTCCCTTCTGTGGCGTTTCTTGCCACCCCTTCCATCCCCACCCCTCTGTCAGGCCTCCTGCATCCCTTTTTTAAAAAAAAATTGGGTCAGAGAATATCAAGAGCTGCACTTATGTCTTTCCTCTTCTAGCCTGTCCAGGCACAGGGGTCAAAACTGGATTCATGCTGAGGCCCTTTGGGTCATTCCCATGGCCCATGCGATCATGCAATATTGTGGACTTGTACAGCTTTTCTCCATGACTTTCTCCCAGGAGGAGCTGGTTGCTGGAATCACCACTCCCCACAGGTCTGCTGCAGTCTCTGGTGTATTTAGATGGAGTCTTCAGGGGCTGTAGTGTGTGGTCGGCTACCCCGAGTCTCGGGGCTCATGGAACCTCTTCTCCACTTGCATTTCTCATTGGTTATTTGGGTCGATTGAAAGGAAGCCAGCTTTGAGGCTTCTCACTGTGATGCCGTTTTCCTGGACGTATGAACTTGTCAGAATCATCATCGCTTGTGCTCTGTGTCCAGCCAGACCCTTAGTCTGCAGTGCTGCATGCAGGAACATGGTGGGTTGAGTGGGAAAGGGAGTGAGGGAAGGCCAGAGCCAGGTCCTGACCTTCGAGGGGACACAGTGCCCTGTGTTTTTCCTCTGGGTTCTCAGGTGAGAGAGGCAGGTCCTGGGATGGACTGCAGGTAAGACAGGCAGCTCGCATGACCTGAGCCCTTCACCACCTTGGGCAGCAAGCAGGATGTTTACCTTCAATATCCAGTTCTAAGTGGGCACTTCCAACTTTAAACACCATCTTGGTTTTCCCCTTCACCCTCTTACAAGGTATTTTTTTCCTTATTGGGCTACAGTCCATGGGGTTGCAAAGAGTTGGACACGACTGAGAGACTTCACTCATTTTGGATTTTATATAGAATACAAACCCTCTGGAAATTCAGGCCAGTTTATAGACCAAAAAGAAAGAAAGAAAGAAAAACCATTCTCCCCCTAAAAAAGAAACTTTTGCTATTTTATGCAGTCATGCCTCTGAGCACTTCAACCCCTCACGGTCTCAGCCAAAGAGATTTCTCCAGAATTTCCACCTCCATTAGCAGCCCCCATCTTCTTCTTTTATCTGAGATGAGAAGGAAGAAAGTAAAACAGAGTTATTTGGCCTTTCCTATGTATGGAATTTTCCGCAACTAAATCTCGTTGCTCTGTGTTCATCAGGAATTTTCCCACTTTATTTACACCAAAGATGTGTCTCCTCACTCCATCCTTCCCTCCTTTCAGTGGAGTTTTCCAGAAGAACTGCTGACAGAGTGTACTTTGAATCACAATTGTTATTTTCTTGGCTATAACCTTATCTTTTACATAGTCCTTATAGGGCTTCTACTTACAAATCCAGGCTTATGATAAAACAGAATGTCTTAAGCACATTTTAAACCTAGCCTCAAATATGGATTAAAGTTATTTTCCTGGCTGGGATTTACTGGGAAATGTCAGTTTCTGTGTTCATAGATTCTTGCCTTTTAGAGTTTTGAGGGCTGTTGGTAGATTGAGCCAATACCCTACAGGACACCACTCTCTCCTGACACTGACTTCCCTTGCCATTGAGATTCCCGAGGTCCCCAGCCCGGTCCCTCTCCAGAGCCTCAGACCTGCAAAGCCAGCAGTGTCCTGGGTGTCCCACATGTGCCACGTCCAGACCCCAGCCCAACAGCTTCATGCCCCCAGGCCAGCCTCCCATGGCTCTGTTCAGAGTATGAATGAAGAGCACAGTTACCCATCATATTCTGGTACTACCTGGGAGCTTCCCAGACCCCTCACTCACAACCCCTCACTGTCATCATCAGCTACTAAATTTGGGCTTCCCTGGTGGCTTAAATGGTAAAGAATCTGCCTGCAATGCAGGAGACTCGGGTTCGATCCCTGAGTCAGGAAGATTCCTTGATGAAGGAAAAGGCAACCCACTCCAGTGTTCTTGCCTGGAGAATCTCATGGACAGAGGAGCCTGGCAGGCTACTCCATGGGGTCACAAAGAGTCGGAACATGACTGAGCAGCTTAACACGCACTCTTCACCCCCTTGCAAGTCTTTGCGTCTCTTTTCATTCCCAGTGTTAGTTTCTGAGATCAGACCATCATTTTTTCCTTCTGGATCTGCTCTCCTAACCCCATAACTAGCCTCCCTGTTTTCAACCCTGTCTCCTGTAGTCCATTTTGCCCCCTGTTGCCTGATTGACCTTCTGCAGTGCCCAGCTGGTCTCCTTGGTTCTCCTCAGATGAAGGCCTGGCCCTTCCCTGTAGGTAGTGCCCACCTTGGTCCTGCCTTGATGTCCCTGTTCAGCCCTCTCCCTGGCTTCAGCATCACCCCTCCTCACCTGGTTCACATCTTACCCTTTGCTACCTGCTCATTCTCAGGATGAGTCTCAGATACAGTGTTCTGCAGGAGACCTTCCCTTGTACCTCTCATATGTTAGTGCTCTCTGCTTACCCTAGTCTTCACACTTAGCTCACTGATAATAAATATTTGTTGAGCATAGACTATGGGCCAGAGACCCCAGGCTAGTCCTGTGCACTATACTTGGCTGCCTTTGTGTCCATTTCCATCCTTGATGCCAGGCTCATTTTAGAAGCTCAGTGAAAGACAAATGGTAGAATGTTTGCAGGGAAGAGAACTCATGACTCCTGAGGAAGCCACTGGTTTGTACTAAGAACTTGGCAGAGTCTGGACTTGCTGACCTGAAGCCTTAGCTCATCATATCTTGTTGTTTTGGAAGTACTATAGCACCATTGATTGTTTTTGGTACTTAGAAAAAAGCTTAATTATTGAATTTTTCTTTGAAAAGCTTACTAGTTCAGTTCATCAATATATTGTATGTCTTACTTTTTCTTTTTAAACTATTTTCTTTATTGAAGTATAGTTAATTTACAATGTGTTGATTTCAGGTATACAACAGAGTGATTCAGTTATATATGTCTCTGTGTGTGTGTGTGTGTGTTCTTTTTCAGATTCAGTGTATATCTTGATTTTAAATTTGTCATGATTTCTGCAGATAAATGGTATGCTTTATAACTGGTTTTGGATCTCAGGGAGTTATTTACTTGCCACCAAAACAAATATGCTCTGAGTTCCTTTGCGTCTGGAACTCATCGACTTTGTGGTCCCAGCTCCAGCCTGCTCTTTGGTGTCATGTAGATCTTAAACAGATATTTGATGGAAAGAAAATGAAAAAAAAAAAAAATGAATGAGTGAAAGGGAATTCCCCAGAGTCATGACACAGAGCTCTGTCTTGGTCTTATTCAGTATTTTCTGAGTGATTGTGGCAAATTATGAATGATCAGAAGACTGTAAAATGTGGGGACAGCTGTCACATGCTAAATGATGAAGTGCGATCTGGAGGGTTTTCCCTTGGGTGGTTTCTTTCTTGCCATATCAACCGCGTTATTCCTTGCTTCCTTTCCTCTGCGTCTTCTTTCTCCAGCTCCTTAAAGCTGGGCTCCGCCAAAACCACTCCTGTGCTAGGCTGGTCTGACTCATTTCTGGAGTCAGTTCCCACAGGCAGAGCAATGCTCTGTGGCCCCCGCCTCACACACTTGTCTCTGCCCCCAGTGCCTTCTCGGCTCCAGGGTTCCCCAAAACACCACAAGGGCACCTGATTGTCCCAGAATTAGAGCCCTACTCCTTTCTCTCCCAGGTAGCCCTGTCCTTGATGGACCTTGAGCCTTCAAGGGTTTAAGGAGGGAATAAGTTTAGATAGTTTGATAAGTAAGGGGTTGTTTGTAGACAAAGGGACAAAGTTGTTTGTTGCTTTTAGAGGCAGATTAGGAGCAGTGAGTAGGAGTTACAGGAAAGTGGCTTTTGACTGAAGACGAGCTCCTAAAAGAGAGTTGGAAAGTGAGTTGATTTCTCTTGCCAATGTTAACTGATCATTGGTGACTTTCTGGAGCATTCTGTTGAGGATGCGGAAGCCACATCCAGCATCAGCAGGAAAGCGAGCCACGATGGATTAGTGATGTCTGTCAACAGACCAAGCGGTGGGAGTGAGAGCTGGAGGACCAAACATGGCATTTGCTTCTCCTGGGCAAATAGCAGGCATTTTCAGAATGTTTACTGAGCCAATCTCAGACAGGTGTGTGGGACAATTCGTCTTCCAACCACAGAACAGACTACTTTGCCATGGGAATGTTTCAACAGAGCCTGGCGTTGAGGACCTGTTAGGGCCACTAGGATTGAGGTAGGGTGCTACTGGGTGACCTCGTAAATTCCTCCCAGCTCTGAGATTCCATGATTCTTAAGGTGCTACTGGGTGACCTTGTAGATTCCTTCCAGCTCTGAGGTTCTGTGATTCTAAGTAAAACAGAAAAAGCAGAAGGGATGAATGCAGAGCCATTCGATTCTGCCTCTTTTATGTGTTCTGTATTAGTCGTCATAGGATTCCCAGGCTACCACTGAGCCTGTATTGTCCTTTTTCAGAAAGTTTCAAAGAAGCCCATCTGATTAAATGGCATGGAGTCCAGCCAAGTCATGGAAAAGATAAACTGCGCTTAGCCATTTTGGGGTCAGTGTTCATAATGATCTGCAAGAGTCTGAAGGGTTATTAGTGAGTTTATATCCAGGAGTTCATCTGTTCACAGTGAGGTCAGGAGCACAGGAACCAGTGGGCGCTTGTTCTTTCTCCAGAGCCTTAGGACTGGGGGCACAGAGGGCTCACAGCAACACTGTGGGTTTGGGCTCATTGCTCAAACAAGGCAGGACTGGAGAAGTGGGTTGGGAGCTATGAAAAAAGGCCCACAGACACGGCCGCTGTCTCTGCACACCAGCGTCCCCCTGATCCAAATAGTTTCTCTCCCTCTCTGCCCCTTGCTGCCTCGCACCGATCTTTCCAGATCCTCTTCCTATCTTTCCCAGCTCCTCTATGTCTTAATTGGAGGGCTGCAAAAAGGCTGATCTCCCCCGATTCTGGATTTCATTGTTCTTTGTCAGTTTATGACTCTTGTTGGTCTGTGGTTGCAGGCCTCAGTAAATGAAGATGGGCCGATTCATTCATTCATCAGTGAGTGTGACCTGGTGGCCTTACCTGAGTCAGTCACTTTGGGGTCTGAATATGGAGAAACAGAGAACAATACAAATAAGTACTGTAATTTGTCCTGTATTAAGTTATGCAGTTAAGTTCAAGAATAAGGTGTGAAGTGAGAGTGATCTTAACTTTAGTAGGGAAAGCAATAGGCATACTGTGGTCAAGGAGGAATCTGATATGGCCCAAACAATTCCGTTCCCCTGGTTGACATCCTGTATCATTCTTTCTCCTTGAATGTGGACAAGATCTGCGATTATAATGAATGTGTGAGTATCACAGAACCATGATTAGGTTGCATTATGTGGTAAAGGAGAAAGGGTTTTACAGATGCAATTGCGGTCCCAAATCAGTTGAGTTCAAATTGGTTAAAAGGGAGATTGTTCGGGGAGGGACACACTCTTCTGCTGACCTTGAGAAAGCGAGTTGCTTTGAGTTCTCCAGCCGCGATGAAGCTGATGCTGCCAACAACCACAGAAGCTTGGCAGGGGCTCCCCAGCCTCAGAGGGGACCACAACCCCAGCTGTCACCTTGATTGCAGCTTTGAGACACCCTGAGCAGAGGACCCAATTAAGCTCCCCCTGGACTCCTGCCCCGTGGAAATGGTGAGATAATAAATATGTGTTGTTTTAGGCTAAGTTTGTGGTAGTTTGTTATATGTGGCAATAGGAGGCGAATACAATTAGCTGTAAACAGTCTCCATACAAAGCCATCTGGATGAGCTGAAATTGGTATAAAATACTGAGTGATCTCACAGGAGGCATAGACCTTGGGGGATGGTCAGTGGAGGGCTTCATGAGGACAGTGACTTTGTCTTGTCTTCTTGGGCCCTACAGGCAACCACGTGCCTGCCACCCATTCTGGCCGAGTTCCCTGGGGGCTCCCTGCTGCTGCTGGCGTCATCCTCTCTTGCCGTCTCCTGGGACCCCTCCCCTAGGTGGCGGTTGCTCCTTTGGACCTCTCAGATGTTGGTGGAGCCCATGCAGTGACAGGGCTTTGTGCTGCACACAAATGAGCAAGTAAAGGAGAAAGTGATCCAGAAGAAAGTTCAGTATTTCCAGTATGCCAGTGTCAGAAGAGGACGTGGTGGGCTGAGTTTTTAGGAAGAAAAGGGAAATTGATAAGCAGTGCCATGGGTCTTCTTGCCCATGAACTTGAGATGGGTGACAAGGCTTTGGGAACAGGGACTCTGGGGCAGGTCTGCAGAGATGGTTTCTGCTCGTCTTCCTCTGCCTCCCTCTGTTGACTCCTTCACATGTTCATGCATCCGGCACGTGCCCTGTGCAGGGAGCTGCAGTGGGAGGGGGAGAGCTCCAGCCGAGATCCCACACCGCAAGGGATTTGGCAGTGGCCTGAGGATAGGAACCATCAAGTGAGGATGGATATCCACAAAAACACTGTATTAAGTTGGGTTTTGGATGAAAATCCTGAAATCCTGTTTTTTTTCTCTCAACTTTGCTTGTATCAACATTATGTTTCCAAAAGTGGTTGATGCATTTTAAGTACTTCAATCCTATAGCATCCATTTCAAAGATACAAGAAAACTGTTTCTCAGTTATTCTTTGCTCAGTTGTTCAAGATGTTTGCTTTTCATATTTCAGCTTTTCTTTTTTAAAAAAGAATCAGCTTAATGTATCATGTTTCATGGGAATTTCATAAAAGATGAAATGTGGTTCTTGAATCAATTATTCATTCTTATGTAGGCAAAACACAGCAGAGAGGTTTCTAGGCATTATCAGGCTTGGAAGTAAAGGAAATATGTAATTTTATGGTTTTGTTTCTAAATTCCATCTGGATTACAAAATCCCTCTGATATCAGTTGAAGTCCTAATGTGAATGGTGCTTGGAACCAAGAATGGCTGATCTTTTTGTAAATTACAGTTGAGATAGCAGGGACCTTCTAGATTTCCTAAGAAGCACTGCTCATTCCCAGCCTGCCTGGACAAGCAGATGCTTCGTGGAAACTGCATCCCGGCACCTCGGCACTGAGGGTGGGAACAGTGGGTGATGCTCCTTGGTGTCTATGGATGGCTCCTGGGAGCGTGATCCCACCTGAGACCTTCTTGACTGTTCCCCCAGGGACCTGTGCCCAGTCAGAATGGAGCAAGCTGGTTGCTGTTGGACTCTTTACTCCAGGAGGCAGAGCCATATTTTCATTTGACTCATCTGGTCTAAATTAGCTTTTCTGATGAGTCATGCAGTGAGAGACGAGTATAATTTCTCATAAAAGGGATTTCTCTAGAAGGTGTAGCAGGTACCCTGTGAGTATTCCTCTCATCTGCCAAACCTTGAGAGATGGTGGGGTGCAGCCTGTCTTGTAACTTTGTGGACGCCTTGAACAACAGCTGGTGCTTCTTTGCCAATAGTTTTTGGATGGCCATAGAACAATTGCAGGAGGTCATGCTTTGGGGCTGCTTCTCCCCATGCTGCCAACAGCAAGGGTGGTGAGCATATAAGAGCTTCCTGCGCCTGCCGTCTCTCTCAGCCTCCAGGTCTCCTGTCCTCTAAGGGTGTCCCTGAAACTCACCCTTATGAGCCTGTGGGCCAGCCATGGGGCCCGGTACCTTGCTTGGCTGATGGCTGCGAAAGTGAAAAAGTAGATATTTATATTGCCAGGGGGCTAATGTGGCATCCACTCTGGCACTGTGTGGGGAAGTACATGAGGCTGAGCTGCGTGCAAGTGTCTGAGTCTGCCGTGTACCTGACCTCTTCCTTCTCCTCCTCAGCTTAGTGCAGGGTGTCTCTTTCCCATTTGTGACACCTTTCCCCTTCCAGTGACGCCTTCTTTGGGTCCTCCCTAAAGCCCCTCCGGATGCCTTCCCACCATACAGAATATTCATCACCGTTTATCCTCTTGTCCTTCTCCCCAACTAGGCAAAGTCCTCCTTGTGGACCAGACATTCTTTTTTTTGAACATTTTATTTTGTATCAGGGTGTAATGGACTAACAATGTTGTGGTAGTTTCAGGTGAACCGGGAAGGGATTCAGTCATACATATACATGTATCCGTTCTCCCTTAAACCCTGCTCCTATCCATGCTGCCTCATAACAGAGCTCCATGTGCTATACAATAAGTCCTTGTTGGTTATCCATTTTAAATATAGCAGTGCGTACATGACCTTCCCAAACTCCCTGCTGTTTCCCTAACAGCAAACATAAGATCATTTTCTAAGACTGTGAGTCTGGACCAGACATTCTTATTTGTGTCTGGACCCTCCGTGTCCCACCCTGAGCAAGCAGCTCAAAAAGGGCAAGGTACTTGCTTGTGTGTGTCTGTATGTGCATGCTCAGTCCTGTCCAACTCTTTTGCAACTCCGTGGACAGAGGAACCTGCCAGGCTCCTCTGTTCATGGGATTTCCCAGGCAAGAATACTAGAATGGGTTGCCATTTCCTCTTTCAGGGGATCTTCCTGACCCAGGGATCAAACCCACATCTCTTGTGTCTCTTGCATTGCAGGTGGGTTCTTTGCCACTGAGCCACGTGGGAAGGTACTTGCTAGGCTTTTCAATAAAGGAGTCAACCAGTGACTGTTGTCCAGGGGGTCTCAGGGGGAGAACAAATCTGTGCAATGAAGGTAAGACAGAGAAGTCTTAGAATCAAAAGCTGGAAAAAGAGAAAGAATCAAAAGACACGAATGTGATTATAGCCAAAGCTATGTCCATGCATACCTGGGCAGTTAGGTGGAACCTCGATATTCTTGACTTGTCCCATGGAGGCTGCCATGTTAGATGATGGGAACCTGAAAGAACAAGCCCTGTCTTGGGCATCCAGGGTACTTTGCTGGGAAGGGAGTGTTCTCTGTTTCTGATCAGAGCCCTGTTTCTCAAGAATGAAGTCTGCCTTTCCACTGTGCGCTCCTCTTTTCCCCATGCAGAGGGCACAGTGGAGAGAAGCATAGGGCAGTTGCAAAGCAGAGCAGGCTCAGTTCGTGTGGAGCCTGTGTTACACACGCACTCAAGTTGTGTCGGACTCTGTGTTGACAGTATGGACCGTAGCCTGCCAGGCCCCTCTGTCCATGGGATTTTCCAGGCAAGAATACTGGAGTGGGTTGCCACTTCCTCCTCCATCGTGGAGCTTGGGTCACCTGCAAAACTCAGCTGAAGACCGCTGGCTTTCTTTTTAGCAGGACTTCTCAGGGTATTGAAAGAAAATGTGGTTGATTTGTTGCACTCGGCCTGGAAAGTTTTGGGTGCTGAACAAGTTGACTGCATTGCATGGCTGCTGCTCTTTCAGAAACCTGAGCTTGTGCACATTACGTCACCTGTTTCCAGCCCAGTTTCCGTGCCAGTGCGTGTGCAGCATTATGCTCATCCTGCTTCTTGTACCCTCACGACGATGCTCATGGGCTGGTTCTGCACATCACAGGTAGCTCCTCTTAACCTCCAGGGAGGTCTGACCTGCCCCAAATATCACCATCATTTGCTCTAAAGAGGGTGTCTGGAGACAGATTTCTTAGTTGTAGTTTTGTAAGGAGATGTGGCCATGGGCGATACTCAGGCCAACTCTGGCTGTTGCTTCTGAATATCTTGTTGCTCGAAAGTTCCTGTGTTTGTTCTGGAAACGTGGCAGCATTCAAGGACAGAGGGGTTTAAATGCAAATTCCTTATCAGATGGATAGAATTTGACATGCAATTTTGTCTGTTCTTTTTCTGTTTAGCGGGATGCTCCTAATATACAGTGAGGCAGTGGCCATATCTTTTTCCAATATTTTCATGGCTAAGATCTGGGAGTGGTTTACCTCAGCCGCTTTATATTTCCAGGGGGAGAGAGCCTTCATTGAGTAAATACTTTCAATCCATCTTAAGTTCTGATCTTTTTCTTTGTAGTACAAGAAACTAAAGAGACATAGGATTTTGGAAAATATGTTCATATCATATGTATAAAAGACGTAATAAGGCTGAAACAGTCTAAAGCCTGAAAAGCCATGTAATTTGGAATGGAAGCCTATTGTCCAACATTGGAAGTCAGGCATCTATAAATCCCGGCAGGACTGTGTAGCAGCAGGCACTATGAGGTTTAGGCTGGATTCTGGGAGCATTGTCTTTGACCTCGAGAACCTCTGCTTCTTGAGAGACACCAGCTTCCCTGGATGGGAGGTTTCGTCCCATAGTGGTGAGTGGCCTGCCGTGTCTGCACTTCTACAAAACCACCAAAGGCAGGAAGGGAGAGGGTATGGCCAGTGGGGGAAAGGACAGATGGCTTGGGATCAGGAAAATGGAATATATTTAATATAAAATAATATGTACTCATCTATTAATTACTTCTCTTATCAGTCTTAAATGTAATTAAGATTATTTTGAAATATATTAAGCAGATAAAGTCATAAGGGGTAATAAAAATGAACTTGAGTGTATCCATCACTCAGTTTTGGAAATGTCACCAGTATGCAATGCAGCCTTTCCTGCCACTGCATAAAATAGCACCACCTCCAGCTTGCTCTTCCTTGCTTCATGCTTCTCTGCAGGGCACCACACAGTCTGTCCTACGGCCTGTATTACTGGGAGGCGCTTTCTTTTCTCTGTCCCCCCGCCACGAGAGCAGGGGCTTCATCCATGTGGTCAATCAAGTGCAAGGGACCCCATGCCTAGACCAGCTTCAGCACAGAGTCTCATGCTGTGAGTGCTTGAAAGACGAGTGAACACATGATGTGAGACTCACAACAAGCTGTGAACCTGCCCCTCGCCTGTCTGTTTTGCTGCTGGGGGGTTGTCCGTTGTTGGAGTGTATGGCCACTATTTATTAGCTTCTCAGTTGGTCCACAGTTAGGCGGTGTCCCATTTTCTTCAGTTGTAATCAATGCTAAGAGAGATTGAAGGCCAGAGGAAGAGGAGGCGACAGAGGATGAGATGGTTGGATGGCATCACTGACTCAATGGACATGGATCTGAAAAATCTCTGCAAAATAGTGGGGACAGGGAAGCCCAGAGTGCTGTAGTCCATGGGGTCGCAAAGAATCGGACCCGAGTTAGCGACTGAACGACAATCAGTGCTACCCCACACATTCTCCTAGTGTTTCCTTGTGCATAGGTGTGAGTTCCTCCAGGGTGTACATGGAGGTTTGGGAGTGCTGGGCCCAGGGGGCATTCTTGTTAATCTGTAATGTGCAACATGTTTTCACACAGCTGTGTGAACCGCTGTGAAGGAAGCCAAGCGTCTCACATCCACACCGTTGCTTCTCGGGTTTTGTTGTGAGTCTCGTCCTCCCTGAGGCCCTGGTGGGGAGAGACCCTGTGGCTGCAGGCTGAGCCTCGTTCTGGAGTCTTGGGACTGGGAGAGACTTTTTCTTGGCTCCTTTCCCCCGGCCCCTGGGGCCTTGCCTCTGTCACGGTGCTGCTGGGTTCAGTCTTCCAGCCAGGGGCTGGTCTGCTCGGATGAGGAGCCTTAGAAGCTGCCGGGTCAGCCCTTCTCATCGCACCATAGAGGAAATGCGGTCTGAAGGGTGGAGGTGGCTTGGCCCTGGCCTTGCTTCCCTGGTAGCTCAGCTGGTAAAGAATCCACCTGCAATGCAGGAGATCCCGGTTCAATTCCTGGGTCAGGAAGATCTGCTGGAGAAGGGATAGGCTACCCACTCCAGTTTTCTTGGGCTTCTCTGGTGGCTCAGTGGGTAAAGAATCCACCTGCAATGCAGGAGGCCTGGGTTCGATCCCTGGGTTGGGAAGATCCCCTGGAGAAGGGAAAGGCTACCCACTCCAGTATTCCGGCCTGGAGGATTCCATGGACTGTGTAGTCCATGGGGTCGCAAAGAGTCGGACACGACTAAGTGACTTTTACACTTCACACTTGGAGCTGCAGCTGTTACAAACTGAGGTGCTTTCCAAAACACTCACGACAGCCCCGATGAGGACGGGCACAGGCAGCCTCTGTGTGCCTCCCTTGCACCTTCCACATCTGTGCCCCGGCCTCCAATAAGCCTGTGGCCCGGTGCACACAGCCGCCCACCTCATGGTCCTCCCCTTGGTGATGCTTTTCTCGTTGGTGACCTTGCTGTGACAGTCTGTCCCTTTGCTTTTCCTTTCAGCCGTGAGTCTTGTTTCCGGGCTTACAGCCACTCTGGTTGTTGGGACCTTCCCCCTTCCTGTGTTCTCAGCAGCTAGCCCCAACTCCTCCTTGGTCTCTGGAAAGTACTTCTTATGTCCCTGGGAGGGGCAGGGTGTTTCCAGGACACCTCTGGTTACATGAACTCCTTGGTTTAAAAGGGACCTCTTTTATATTTAAGAATTGTGCCTTCAAAAGCAAACATATGGCTTGATGGAACAGAATAGAGAGCCTAGATATAAACCCACACACCTATTTATTATTGAGTTGTATGAGCTGCTTGTATATTTTGGATATTAACCCCTTGTCAGTCACATCATTTGTAAATATTTTCTCCCATTCAGTGGGTTGCATTTTCATTTTGTTAATGATTTCCTTTGCTGTACAAAAGCTTTCAAGTTTGATTATGTCTCATTTGTTTATTTTTGCTCTTATTTCCATTGGTCTAGGAGACCAATGTTAATTAACCTATGACAAAGGAGGCAAGGCTATATGATGGAGGAAAGACAGTCTCTTCACTAAATGTTGTGGGTAAAATTGGACAGATTACATGTAAATGAATAAAATTAGAATATCCTCTAACATCACATACACAAATAAACTCAAAATGGATTAAAAACCTAAATAGAAGACCATATACTGTAAAACTTCTAGAGGAAAAAAATAGGCAGAATACTTTTAACCCTAAATTGCAGAAGTAATTTTTTATTCATATCCTAGACCAATGGAAGTAAAAGCAAGAGTAAATAAGTGGGACATAGTTGAACTTGAAAGATTTTGTACAGCAAAGGAAATCATCAACAAAGTGAAAATGCAATCCACCGAATGGGAGAAAATATTTGAAATGATATGACTGACAAACGGGTTAATATCCAAATACACAGTCAGTTCATACAACTCAGTAACAAAAACCAACTCAATCAAAAAATGTGCAGGAGACCTAGACATTTCTTCAGAGAAGACATCCAGAGGGCCTGTAGGCACATGAAAAGATGCTCAAGATCACTAAGTATGAGAGAAATGCAAATCAGAACCACAGTGAGGCATCACCTCACTCTGATCAGAATGACCATCATCAAGAAGCCTGTAAGTAATAAGTGCTGAAGAGGGTGTGGAGGAAAGAGAAGTCTTGTACACTATTGGTGGGAATGTAAACTGGTGCAGCTGCTATGGAAAACAGTATGGAATTTCTTAAAAAAAAAAAAAAAAAAAACTAGAAATAGAACTACAGTATGATCCATGAATTCCACTCCTGGGAAAAGATACATGCACACCATGTTCAAATAGCAGCACTATTTACAATAGCCAAGACATGGTAATGGAGAAGGCAGTGGCACCCCACTCCAGTACTCTTGCCTGGAAAATCCCATGGACGGAGGAGCCTGGTGGGCTGCAGTCCATGGGGTCGCTAAGAGTCGGACATGACTGAGTGTTCACTTTGACTTTTCACTTTCATGCATTGGAGAAGGAAATGGCACCCCACTCCAGTGTTCTTGCCTTGAGAATCCCAGGGACAGTGGAGCCTGGTGGGCTGCCATCTATGGGGTCACACAGAGTTGGACATGACTGAAGCGACTTAGCAGCAGCAAGACATGGAAACAGCCCAAGTGCCCATCAACAGATGGTTGGCTTAAGAAGATATAAGATACACATGCAGAGGAATATTACTCAGCCATAAAAAAGAGTAAAATAAAGCCATTTGCAGCTACATGGAAAGACCTAGAGATTATTAGACTGAGTGAAATAAGTCAGATGGACAAAGATAAATAGTACATATTATCACTTATATGTAGAATCTAAGAAATGATACAAATGAATATATTCAAAATAGAAACAGCCTCACAAACATAGAAAACAAGCTTATGGTTACCGAAGGAGAGGGAGAGAGGGTAGGGTTCAATTTTGGAGTATGGGATTAACAGATACAAACTACTACATGTAAAACAGATTTAAAAAAACAGGATTCACTATATAGTACAGGGAACTATAGTCAATATCTTTTAACACTCTATGCTGGAAAATATTATGGAAATATATAATACATAACTGAGAAGAAAAATCCAAAAACAAAACAAAACTGTGCCTTGAATGTCCTGCTGATGCAGCAAAACTTCGAGAAACAGGTTGTATCTAATGTGAGTCAGGAAAGTGTCTCCAAATGGGACTCCCGGGGTTGGCTCTTCATCCAGCTCCTCTCCCACCATCAGCTGTCCATCCATTCAGTCACATGTTTCAAGCCAGAGTTGTGGCCCCAGCCTGGCCCCTCTGGGTTCTCCTGTGTGTGCCCCTGAGTCCCTTGCCCGGCCTGGTACCTGTGCTCTCCCTTCCTCAGGTCTTGCACTTTCTCTGACGTAAGACTGTCTCTGCCCATCTCCCTCTGCTCTCACACCAACCCTTGGCCTTGTCGCCTGCCTGCTTCTATTCTCCAGCTCTGGAGAAATCTCCCTACCATGGGGCTTTTATGACATCAGTGAAGGAAAACCCTGAGTTCCTCCCATGCTCAGACTGTGCCCCTAAACGTGCACTCTCCACACCTGGAACTTGGACATAGCTGTCTGGAGCTGCCCAGGAGCCCTGGGTGTTTAATCTCATGCCTACGCACTCCCAGTGCCAGAGGAATAGGGAAAGGTTGTTGCGACCCCATGGACTGCAGGCTGCCAGGCTTCCCTATCCTTCACTCTCTCCTGGAGTTTGCCCAAACTCATGTCAATTGAATCAGTGATGCCATCGAGTCCTCTCATCGTCAGTCACTCCCTTCTCCTCCTCCCCTCAATCTTGCCCAGCATCACAGTCTTTGAATACAAGAGAAAGGAAGGATAGTTGTATTTTAAGTTCAATCATGGGGTACAACTGGGTTGCTAGTTGTAGAGAAGATGAAAGATGCTGGTCTGTTGCCTCATGCCAGTCAGGCTGCCATGGGTCATCCTCGTCAGCCAGGGGGCAGTTCTCTGCAACAGAAGGCAGACCAAGTTCCATAATAGTGTGCAGGGATAAGGATGGTGCAGAAAAATGTCAAACCTAAGGGAATTATGTGATGTCGGGCTTCTAGGTCAGGTGGCACTGTAGTGTTCGAGACCATTCACAGACATTTCTCCAGAGCCTGCAGAGCACTGGGCCTAGAGATAAATAAATGGGATGAAGGCCCTCCCACTCTCTGCCCTCTGGGAGGAGAGGCAGAGATGTCAGAAGTTGGCCACCTCGTCCCCATGAGTCAGGCCTGAAACTACAGAATATCCCTCTGGTGTCGTGGGCCCCAGGTGCAAACCCTGCCAGCTGGGGTTGAGGAGGGGGAGCAGGGAAGAGGGGTAACAGAGTCTGGAGGGGCATGACTGGCATGGGGGAAGGAAGGCACAAGTGATGGCATGATGCCTGCCTAAAGCTTCTGGCAGCTTCCAGCTCCTGGGGGGGCAGAGTAGGAGTGAGGGGCACTGAGGTCGGGGTGCAGCAGGCCCCAGGGTGTGCCGGGTGTTGGGTGTCCTATAGAGGATACAGCAGGGGGTGGGGTGCTCAGTAGGGGCGAGGGGCCCCGTCAAGGTTTGTTCCGGAGGTTGCCTTGGGACTGGAGAACAGGAGAGAGTGTATGGGGGTCAAGAGAGGTGGGGTGGTCCTGACTGCAGCCCTGGGGTGAGGT
Organism: Cephalophus harveyi; assembly: GCA_006410635.1. NCBI lineage: Eukaryota > Metazoa > Chordata > Mammalia > Artiodactyla > Bovidae > Cephalophus > Cephalophus harveyi. The sequence goes on along the minus strand of SJYT01050724.1, from coordinate 729,885 downwards.
CCTGACAGCTACTGCCCCCAGAGGAGGTAGAAGTATGGTGTTTGAGGGAGAGGATGCATCAGGTGACCACTGGTTCCCGCCATAGTCAAAGGCAACATCACTCAGCGAGGCGGGAGGGCCGCAGGGGAGCCATTTGAGGGTGTGTTGGAGCTGGAGCTGCCGGTGGACGTGTAGGTGGAAATGTCAGCCGTTGGGTGTCTGGATCTAAAACTCAAGCGGGAGGCTGAAACAAGCCCTTCAGGTTTGGGCAGCACCCAAGTTACCCCCGGGGAAGGGGCGGAGAGGCGTGGGCCTTGAGGGCAGCTCTGGGCCTGCCAGCTGGGGCTCTCGGCCTTGGTGTCCTGAGGGTTGATGGGGTTGTGGGGTCACTAGTTAAGCAGGAGATCGGCTGGAATCATCATGGGGCCTGAGGATGAGCAGGCTCGGGGAGTGCAATGCTCTAGAGTAAAGCGGCAGCTTGGGGCCTCCAGCAGGCAGGGGGCACGGGGAGGGGAGAAAGCACAGACCGCGAGGGAGCGCACTGCACTGGTCAGAGAGCCAGGAGGGAGCCCTGGGGATTCAGTGGCCCCAGCAACCCCGGGACCCTGCACTCTGAGCGCTCCAGGTCACAGGCAAAGTGGAAATCTGGTGCTTCATCAGTGGAAACCACGAGAATTTCGCCAGACCTTAGAAGGAGGGTGGGTCACTCACAGAAGCTGTATAGCTAGCTTTTAGCACTAGCTAAAACTCAGAATTCCTAGCACTAGCTAGGAACTCAGAATTCGCAAACGCTTAGTTTCTTCCTCTGTAAGTGGGCTATGACGCGCGCCTCCTATAGGTTCCTGTACGGTTGAGTGAATGCACGGGGGATGCACTTGGATTCTCCCAGCATGCAGTGAAAGCTGCAGAGATGCTCGATCTACTCCTGGCCCTTCGGCTAGGGCGGGAGGCTGGGCCGGGTCCTGTAAGCCAGACTGCCTCCTGGAGATGGAGCCTGGCCTATGCAGAGCCCACGCAGAGTGCTATCTTCTGAGTGGGCTGTTAACTGTGCTCTGTGCGGGTGACACGGCCTGAGTTCAGGGCTGCAAGCTGCTGGTCCATGCCCAGTGGCTCCTGAAAAGGTCTGAGGGCCTTGGTGGCAGTCTCGTGGTATGCTTTGCATGGTGAAGAAGAGGGGCTGAGTGATCGGCGGGCTGAGTGATCAGTGGGTAGTTCTTTTCACTTCATGGTGGCCATGAGGTTACCTGGAAGATGGCTTAACGTCTTAGTTATTGAGGAAACCATAGCACAACCTGTCCTGCCCTCCACGCTTGCAGGCAAATTGTAAGGTAAGAAAACCTGACAGCCAAGTGTCCCTGAGGGTATATGTGTGTGTGTGTTCATGTGTGTGCATGCATGCATGTGTGTATGTGTGTGTAGAGGACAAGAGTTAGGAAGGGGAAAACTCAGTAGTGTGATCTGATGTTTAAATGTATATTGCTGAGAAATACTATTTTCCCATTAGCGTGAAGAATCTGAGAATGCCAGCATTATAGGGGCACCTGGGCTGATTTTGCATCCATGGCTAGTGGGCTTGCTAGTTATAGTGAAAAGTGAGCCTCGTCCCCTTTTGGACATTTCCAACTAATAAAAGTCATTTTTTTCTGAAGTCTGCACCATTGTAACATCCTCCTCTTGGCCCGGGGTGTCAGACACACAGCGGCTCTGATCCGCATCCCAGTGACAGCCCTTCAGATGTCCGGTGACAAGAGTCACATTTCCTGCCTTCTCTCCTCCAGGGCTCAGGAGGCGATAGATCAGCAGCTAAGTCAGGGCATGGTCTTCCTGCCTGGCCTGGGTGGTGGTGGTTGTTCAGTAGCTCAGTTGTGTCCGACTCTTTGCGACCCCATTGACTGCAGCACGCCAGGCTTCCCTGTCCATCACCAACTCCCGGAGTCTACTCAAACTCATGTCCCTTGAGTCAGTGATGCCATCCAACCATCTCATTCTCTGTCATCCCCTTCTCCTCCCGTCTTCAATCTTTCCCAGTATCAGGGTCTGTTCAAAGGAGTCAGCTCTTCGCATCAGGTGGCCAAAGTTGGAGCTTCAGTTTCAGCATCAGTCCTTCTAATGACTATTCAGGACTGATTTCCTTTAGAATGGACTGCTTGCCAAGGGACTCTCAAGAGTCTTCTCCAACACCACAGTTCAAAAGCATCAATTCTTTGGCATTCGGCTTTCTTCACAGTCCAACTCTCACATCCATACATGACTACTGGAAAAACCATAGCTTTGACTAGATGGACCTTTGTCAACAAAGTAGTGGCCCTGGTTAATGCTGTGCTGCTTCTCTGTGGTGAGGAAGGTGGCGGCCGCTCATGGCCAGCTGTACCTGGGGAAAGTGGATGCAAGCCTCCCGTGGGCAAAGTGGAAGAAGGACATTCCAGCCACTGGGCCTGGGAGGGGCCGTTCCCCACCCTGGGTGACTCTCTGAGGTGGAATTTGATTAGTGCGGCTCATAAGTCCAGCATCTGCCTATCTAATCAATTGCCCTGGGTTGTTATTTTGGATCAATACCTTCGAAAGATGTTGGGCTGCTGAGTCTGGCCTCCTCGTTTCCTCTTTCCCCTGTTTTGCAAAGCTGTGCCGAGACCCCCTTCCCTACCCTCTCCCAGCTCACACAAAAGAGGGCTTGTTTTCCTGGTGCTAACTTGCAAACCCTGGGTCTAGTTTTTCACTTGTCTATATAAACGTACTGTCCTTAGAAAGCCACTCAAAAAGCTCAGGACCATCTGTGAAAATTGACCTCTGCCGTGGGGGTGAAACAGGGCATGGAGACCCTACTGGGCCACTTTGATGTCTTTATCATGTTTTTCTTCTTCTTATGTTTCTTGTCCCATTTGTTCCTTCAAACTCCCCACACCCCTGCTGCCCTAGGAAACCCACTTTTTCAGATTAAAAAAAAAAAAATCAGTGTCACAAACAAACTTAGCATCTCCAGAACAGTGTTACCTGTGAGTGAATATGCAGGACTCAATAGATTGGTCAGTGGCTTAAAGTGAAAGTGTAGTTTTTACTCTCTAAGAGCAAAAATTACATGTTCTCACCTGACAGCTTCATCCAGATTAGAATATTCAGGTGGTCCCTGGTGAGGGGTACTCACCCTGCTTGCCCAGGGCAGGTAATCTACTCACCTGCTCCCTGCTGCCTGCCCCTCCCCACGTTTGCCTCCTCTGCCTACGTGCCCTGCCCCCCACCCCTGTTCCTTCCCAGTTGCTTTGGGGAGAAGTAAAGGGTTAATCTGAGGTCTGAACACTTGCAGATCTTGAAAAATAAAAAACTGGGTCAGTGAGGGACACATTTATCAGGAACCCCTTTAATTGGGTCCCATGTTACTTTCCTTCCCTTTCCCAGAAGGCTCTTAGAGGGAAGAAGTTTGCGTTAGAGGAGAGTTTAAAACAGTTGTGCCTGTCACATTTAAGTTATAGCTCCAGAGGCAAATTGGGTGCTACTAAGTTGTACTTTAATGAACAGGTCATTATGTAGACACACGTTTAGTTTGTCTGGCAGCTTTAACAACATTTCAGGGATTCACTTTTTGGCCATTTTATTTACATGATAAATTTATACCAAAGGTTACTTTTCTGTAAAGGGCAAGAAAGTAAATATTTTAGGCATTTTGGACCAAGAGCAAAGCTGAGAATAGCGAGTAGTTACTTCTGTGATAGGAGAGAAAGTGACTTTGCTCAGATTTTTTATTGACTGAGTTCAAAATATAGTAATGATTGAGTACAATGTTTTTATAACTCAGATTTACTAATGATACAAATGGAATTCGGGTGGGAAGAAATAACGTATCACTTAATTGAGTCTCGAAATTAGTGTTGCTTATTGTCAAATTGATCCCCAGTGTTTATCTGTGAAAAACAATTCTTAGCTGTACAAAAACAGGTGGTGAGCCAGATGTGGCCCATGAACGGTGCTTTGCCAACCCCTGGTTTATACAGATGATTTGCTTAGGAGATTGGTCCTCCCCCAACAAGATAACTGTCTGTCTGGTCTTATAAAATACAGATTTCTGTAAGCATAATGGCCTCTGCCTGTTAGAGAACTTTGTGACCCTTCGATTTTAAACAACATGCTCTGGATGTTGGTGTAGTTTTACAAAGAAGTCTCGGTGACTTCCTGTCATTAACGAACATGCGTTCGAGGCAGTCCATGTCCCATTGCGCCAGCCTAGGCCTTTTATAGTCGGCTGTGAGCAGGGGTCCCTCACTGAGCTGGTCCTACTACGCGTGCAGGGGTTTTCCCCATTCAGGCCACCTGCCAGAGAGACTGCCTTGAGCACAGACTCCCTGCTGGAGCAGAAGGGGCCGGAGCAGCTTCCTGGTGAGGATCAAAGCAGGGAGGAGGAGGTGGAGGCCCTGTTCCCACCCTCCTGTCAGCTCTCACCACAGGGAGGTTCCTCACACCAGGCCAGTCCCCACCCTGACTCTGCTAGCAATCCTGGCCCCAATGCAAATGTCCAGGTGATATTCCCTTTACCCCTTAGTTCAATTAAAATACTGTTAGTTTTCAAACAGAAGCTTTTCTAGCTTTTTTCCAATTGAAAAAGGAAGAGAAACAGAAATGAAGGAAGATTAAGTCATTGGGTCAGAGCAGAGCTTGATCAAAGCATTCTAACCTGAGTGGAATCTGACATTGCCTTGGCTTCCCCTAAGTGGAGGGGCCCCTCCCCGCTTGCCCTGTCTTATTTTGAAGCCAAGGCCTCTGCTTGCACCGCCTGCTGTATCCGATCAAGCCCCCAGGCTGCTGCTTGCCTGTAGGGTAGTCCCACTGGCCCATCTACACTGCAGACACAACACTCACCCCCGCAGCATCAACTTTGCATTTCAGGGTGGGGGCTCCGGCCTGGGATACTCCCCATCATTGACACTCGCTGCGGAGGAGGCCCCAAGTCCTCCAGCTTTCTGGACCTCCCCATCTGTCACCCTCATGTCAAGCTGCTGCCCTGGGTTCCTCCTGAACTTTCTCTGTGCTGTTCTCAGATGGGAACCTGGGACCATCATCCGTTTCTGATGATAGGTTCCTCCCCCCCGCCCCCCACCACCCAGGGAGTCAGTGGAGACCACATGGGGAATCTGGACCATCACCCCTCCCTAGGGACAATAAGTTGCCCTTCCACCTCCTTGCTGGATGATGTCAGAGCAGGCCACGGGGACAGTCACAACTTTTACTGCAGTTCAGCTGAAATAAGGGCAAGAAAGTTACCAGAGACAAAGAAGGATGTTACATAGAGACAGAAAAATCGGTCTACCAGGAAGGCATAGCAGTTGAAGTGTGCATGTACAGAGGAGTGGAGCTGTAATACATGTGAGGCCAAAACTGATAGAAGAAGGAGAAAATAGACAAACACACTTATAGCTTGAGATTCCAATACCCCACTCTCAACAATCGGCAGAACAGAGTTAGACAGAAAGGGCTTCAATTACTCCATCAAACATTTCCAGAACAGTCCAACCAATGAGAGAAAAATGCTTAATCTTTTCAAAGATTCATGGAATAGATACCAAGATGGGCTATATACTAATAAATTTTAAAAGACTGAGATCATATTCTCAAATCACAGTGGAATTAAACTAGAAATCAACGACAGATAACAGGAAAATCTCCAAAGCCCAGGAAACTAATAATACCCTTCTAGATAATCCATGAATCGAAGGGGAAGTCTCAAGGGAAATTTAAAAATCAACATATATTGAATTGTATGAAAAAGAAAAACAACATATCAAAACTCATGTAGTATAGTAAAAGCACCACTGAGAAGGAAATTTATAGCACTAGATATTTGCATTAGAAAATAAGAACAGTTGCAAATGAATAATCTCAGTTTCTACTTCCAGAAACTTGCAACAGAGCAAAATAAACAAACCAAAAATAAGCAGAAGGAAGAAAATAATCAAGGACAGGAACCAGTGAGATTGAAAAGAGAAAATAGAGAAAATCAATGAAACACAACATTGGTTATTTGACAAGATTAATAAAATTGATAAATCTTGAGCAGGAAAGATAAAAGAGATAAATTACTAATATCATAAATGAAAGAAAGGATGTCCTGACAGACTGCAGACATTAAGTGGATAGTAAGTGAACACTGCAAATGACTCTATACACACAAACTTGACACCTTCAGTTAAATGGAGCAATTGTTCTTCTCAGTAGGTGAAAGGTTAAATCAACTGATACGACCTACCATGGAATACTGCTCAGCAATAGAAAGTAATGACTGCTGGCACACACAACCTGGATAGATCTCCAGGGCATTATTCTGATTGTAGAAAGCCAGTCCCCAAGGTCACATACTGTCTTATACTCTGTTTATGTAACATTCTTGAAACAGCGCTACTATTGATATGAGAAGCAGGGGTCGCCGGGGCTTAGAGACGGTGGTAGTGGGCTGCGGGGAGGGGAGTGTGGCTGTGAGAGTAGCACATGGAAGATCTTGGTAGTGACCGGGCAGCTCTTGATCTTGACCGTAGTGGTGGTTACTGCACATGTGACAAGATGATATGGAGGTATCCATACACGTTACACCAGTGTGCACTTCTTGGTTTTGATACTGTCCTATCGCTGTGTAAGATGTAACCATTGGAGGAAACTGGTGAGGAGTGCCTGGGACCTCTCAGTACACTTGTGCATTTTCCTGTGTATTTTAAAAAAAGATTTAGGAGCCTTTTTTGAAGGTGGCTTTATTGATCTGTTTTTGACTGTGCTGGTCTTCGCTGCTGCCAGGGTTCTCCTCTAGTTGTGGAGAGCAGGGGCTGCTCTCTAGCTGCAGTGCACAGCCTTCTGTTGCAGTAAGGTGAGGTGAAGTCGCTCAGTCGTGCCCGACTCTTTGCGACCCTGTGGACTGTAACCTACTAGGCTTCTCTGGGATTCTCCAGGCAAGAATACTGGAGTGGGTTGCCATTTCCTTCTCCAGGGGATCTTCCTGACCCAGGGATCGAACCCAGGTCTCCCGCATTGGAGGCAGACGCTTTAACCTCTCTCTTATTGCAGAGCGCGGGCTCTAGGGTGCCTGGGCTTCAGTAACTGCGGCTCCCAGGCTCCAGAGTGCAGGCTGAGTAGTGCACCGGCTTAGCTGCTCTGCAGCACGTGGGATCTTCCTGGGTCAGGGATTGAGCCTGTGTCTCCCGCTTTGGCAGCTGGATTCTTTACCACTGAGCCACCAGGGAAGCCCCTTTCCTGTGTATTTTTATTTCAAAATAGAAAGTTGAAAGAGGGTGAAGGCATCATCAGTCCTTTAGCTGCTATAAAACTAGTATGCTGTCCCCCGCCAAAAAATAACCACAGTGAGCATCATCTTCATTAATGGATTTGTTGTCTGATGAAGGGACATCAGAGTCTTCATGCTGACCCTTCCAGTTCGACCCAGCTCGAGTCCTTTGTGCGCTTTGGGTTGGGCTGGCTGGAATTCGGGCCATGAGGTAGTTGAAGGAACCTTGGAAAGATTTGCCACGGAGGGCAGGCAATACTGTAATTATTTGAACAGTTCAAATTTGCTGTGTATAGGCCCTGAGGCCAAAACCGGGGCCAGTGGATGGAAAGTATCCAGAGTGAAATTGGGCCTCAGGGTAAGGAAATCTGGTCGCTGTCCAGGGAGGGAAACAGACTACAGCCTTCCTGTTGCCAAACCAGCTTGGAGTGGTGAGCAGTGGGAGACTTATGGCTGTCCACCAGGGATGCTATCGAAGTGGGGACTGCAGGGGTAGAAATGGGGCCTACATGGCACCTTTTGGTGGTATACCAAAGTCGCTGGTCAAGTTGTGATTAAAGAAATGCAATCGCAAGGTGATTGCAATGAGGGGTGACAAAACCGTCAAATGGACCATGTATCAGTCTTCACTATTTTGAGAAAATTAAAATCAAAGCTTAATTTTCTGGGGTTATTTTGGTCCCATTAGAATACTGGGCTTCCCTGGTGGCTCAGATGGTAAAGAATCTACCTGCCATGCAAGAGACCTTGGTCCAATCCTGGATCAGGAAGATCCCCTAGAGAAGGAAATGGCAACCTTCTCCAGTATTCTTGCCTGGAGAATTCCATGGACAGAGGAGCCCAGTGGGCTACAGTCCATAGGGTCACAAGAGTCAAACACAGCTAACACTTTCTATCTTCATCAATTATCAACCTTTGTTATTTTGAGAAAATTAAAATCAAAGTCTGATTTTCTGGGATTATTTTTGGTCCCATTAGACTACTAGTTCCAGAGTAGGAATGGCGTGGGCCTTGAGGTGGATTTGAGGGAGACGTGCTCATTAAAGTTGCCAGAAGGGAGAACAAGAGCAGTAAGGAATCAGGACGTGAACATTGTGGGGAGAGGCCTGGTTCTGATGCAGCGATGGGGATGCAGGTCCAAACATCCCCTCGAAGCCTTGGACTCAAACAAAGGGAGACCCTGCAGAATGTCCTCTGCTGCCTCTGGCTTCATGTAACCTACATTGAAGCACCAGTCCTTGTCATTATGTTGCGCCAACAGGCATGCTGTCCTGATCAAAGCAGACTCCTCAATGACACACACAACTGCGGGTGTGGGGTGGAGTTGGCGTGAAGTATTAGGCAGATTTTGTAGGGCCTTTAAGAAAGGAGGACATTCCGCATCTCGAGGATGCCCGATTGGGCCAGGTTCCAGTTAAGGCAGAGACTGTTCGCTTAAATTGTTTGCTTATTTATACTTGTATACGTGCATTATAGTTTCCATCAACAGTTCCTCTTCTTGGAATGGCTCTCAGAACTGTGGTGGCTAAAAGTGTAGGTAGTTGATAGAAAAAGAGCCCTACAAACGAAGATCATTCATTGCCTTGCCAAGCACCCTGCTGAATTTGAGGTCACCTGAGCTAGAACTTTCATAGACAATCGGAAGGTGGGCGGGGGCAGAAGGGTGCTCACGGTGCCAAATGTAGCTTGGAGACGTTGCGGTTTTGCTGACTAAAGCTGATTGCATTTGGAGTAACATAATCGGCAGTTGCTGCTGTATGCAGGCCTGTTCTTGTCTGACCAAATTCTCTGTACTGAGTGGTATTCCCTGGTGGCTAAGATGGTAAAGACTCTGCCTGCAGTGTGGGACACCCGGATTCAATCCCTGGGTCAGAAAGATCCCCTGGAGAAGGAAATGGTACCCACTCTCCAGGTATTTTTTACCTGGAGAATTCCATGGACAGAAGAGCCTGGTGAGCTATAGTCCATGGGGTCGCAAAGAGTTGGACACCACTGAGTGACTTTCAGTCACTCACTCACTCAACCAATGGTGTAGTGGTTCCCTGGTGCCTTAATGGTAAAGAATCCCCCTGCCAATGCAGGAGATGCAGGTTAAAAGAGAGGGCATTAATTTCTAAGTTGCATTTGGTACCATAAGCACCTTCCGACTGTCTATGAAAGTTCTAGCTCAGGTGACCTCAAATTCAGGAGGGTGCCTGCCAAGGCAATGAGTGATCTTCACTTGTAGGGCTCTCTTTCTGTCAAACACCCTGCATATGGCTGATGCAGATTCGATCCCTGGGTCAGGAGAAGGAAATGGGAACCCACTCGGTATTCTTGCTTGGGAAACCCTGTGGACAGAGGAGCCTGGCGGGCTTGTGTCTGACTCTGGCATGTATGAACAATGGCTTTATGCAAGCATGAGGGGGACGGTGAGATGGAAGAGTCTAGAAAGAGGAGGGAGAGTTGTTCATATAAAGTGAGAACAGGAAGGGCTGGTTGGCTGGAAAACAGTTTCCAAGGGAAGAACTGGAGGTAGCCCATCCTAAGGCCGGCCCTGTGGTCACTCCATGTGGCATCTGTTTCCAGGCTCTGGTCGGGGGGACAGAAGACATTTAACCCCATTCTCATTCACTCAGTCTCTGTTTTCTGTAACCTTCTTCTCCAGGCTGGAGAAGAAGGTTGTTGTCCTCACCAACAGGGAGTATTTGGTTCTGTTCTGTTTCTTTTCCTATTTAATGTCATTTTTCAAAGGGAGATTATGAGAAGAAATGTTGATATACGTTTATTTTTTTTGCTTTCAGTTTTACCAGCCAGAAATCTAAAGCAAGATGTAGATGTCTATGTATGGGATTCCAAATAGAGTGAGAAGTTAGTCAGGTAAAATATAGAAACTGGCCCCAGGACATTAAGATAACAGCAAAGCTGTTACATGGTTGAGAGTCTGAGTCCATAGTTCCTAAAATATTTGTAAAGTTTTAAAGTTGGCATTTAACCTAATGTATCTCTTTGTCCAACAGAATTAGAATTGAACCTCAAATTGAACTGAGCTAAATCTCCAAGTCATCCACTTTGAGAATTCTGAGAAATTAATGCCCTCTCTTTTAAGTACTTAGAGATCTTCAGATACCAATACTCTGTGCTTTTAAAGTGCCTTTTGCTTGTATACTAGCTTGAGGGAAAGGTAGAAGATACATGCCGACATCTGAAGCTCCCAGGAAATACCCCTTGCCAATCCAGTCCTCACCAGCCCCACATCAAAGCTGTTTAACAAATGGGAACTTGGATTCCAGTTTATAACACTGGACTTAAAAGGCTGACATACTGAGGACAGAGCTATTATAAGGCGGATGATTTTAATGTGTTTCCCCACAGCTCTTTGTAGAGCTAGTACCATCCTTGTGTTTTTATGATGACAGATGCCTTGTGAAATTAGATCAGAACTGGAGCTCAAAGAGGAAGTACAGCCCCTCACGATCTCCACGGTTACTGCATTTTCATCTCATGGATGGTGAGGGGGATAGAGCTGGAGGCGCTTTTATCTGGTTTATATCTTGCACTCTCCTTAATTTATTTTTATTCTTAAGGATTTAAAAATTAGCCTCAGTTTTTGGTAAATTCTAAGCAAAATCATGGGCAACCATTTTAACTAATGTTTTCTAAAACTAAAAACAAAGAAGTTAAAGGAAAGGCCACTCAGCTGTGTTGTGTATCCTGTATTCTTGGCTTTTGTGTTTATTCTTCCAGCTGGCAAATATACATGATGTGCTCTGAAGTTTCATCTCCATCCCAGAATCAACTTGCTAAAAAGACATTATGTTGGAAAAAATCTACTTTGTCTTAAAACACTTTTTCCCCCATTATCAAAAGTTTGATCTGTTTTCCTCCGAAAAAAATTTTGGCATATTTAGAGAACAAAAATTTAAACTTGAGGTTTATGTGATTTACTCTGTAAAATGGATGAATTTGTAACTTGTCAGAAATGGTTGGTAAAGCTTCAAAGTTACTAGGGACATCTGTATTGCTGAGGGACATGTTATTATATTTGGAAAACATTTAGTACAACTGGAAGCACAAAAAGGTGAAGAAGGGGATTCGTTCCCTGCACTGGTGATTTTAATGCGTGAACTTGGCAGGGCCATGGTGCCCAGATATGTGGTCAGATATCATTCTGGGGATTTTAGGATGAGATTCACATTTAAGTGAGTGGACATTGAGTAACGCCAACTGCTCTCTACTATGATTATGTAGCTGGGCCTTATCCAAGGAGCTGAAAACCTGGATAGAACGAAAGATCATCCTTCTATGAACAGGAGGGAGCTGCAGTAGCAAGCTTTGGATTCGAACTGTAACATCAGCTCTTTTGGGATCTCCAGGCTGCCAGCCCACCCTGCAGGTGTAGGATTTGCCAACTTCAGTGAGCCAGTCACTTAAAATAAGTCTCTGTATGTATGCACACAGATGGGTAGCACCAGTGCTAAAGAATTCACCTGCAGTGCTGGAGACATAAGAGACAAGGGTTCGATCCCTGGGTTGGGAAGATTCCCTGGGCAACCCACTCCAGTATTCCTGCCTGGAGAATCCCATGGACAGCGGAGCCTGGCAGGCTACAGTCCATAGGGTCAAAAAGAGTCAGACACGACTGAAGGTGACTTAGCACGCACTAATGGATACATATATACATACATATTTGTGTGTGTATGTATAAAATACATTGGGTTGGCCAAAATATTCATTCAGATTTTCTATAACATCTTACAGAAAAACCTGAATTAACATTTTGGCCAACCTAATATATATGTGTGTGCATATACGTGTATATGTTTTATGTATATTTATCCTTCATTGGTTCTGTTTCTCAGGAGAACCCTGACGAAACTCCTCTTTTGGAGAAATCCAACAGCAGAGAAATCTGTTCATCACAAATTTAACTGCCTGGTATTTTCCTTGAGAGCCTGGTTGAACCAAGTGCCATCACACATGGACTCTTCCTGCCTGGTCCAGAGAGGACAGCTCAGGGCACTTGGGGAAGAGCAGCCCATTGAGCCAAGAGGGAACTCTAATCTTTCTACCCTTGGTGAGCAAGAGAGAAGGTTCTGAAAGTTTCTAGATGCTGAAAAGCTTTCACAGCCAAGCTGGGCTAAGGTTCTGAAGGCCTCGGAGCCCTGCTGCCCACCTGGAACTCTGGTGGAAGGGAAGGAGCAGGCCCAGCGTGTTGACGTTAAGGTGCGGCCCACGTGAGTGCTGTGGGGAAAGGCACTAACATGTCACACGGTGCTTATTCTCCCCAGAGTTCGTTCTCTGTCCACTTTAAGTGTTTGGTAATATTGCCAGCAGTTAGTGTTTCAAAAACCGTTCTACTTCTTAAAAGTGTTTATGGATAAAGATCACACTTCTCATCTCTTTCAGTTATCTCTGTGATGGGGGCTGGGCACTTTATGACTAAAACCCAGTTGAATCGTCCAGGACAGGGAGAGTGGTTTGAATATAGTTGTAGCTAAATCTTCATGCCAAATGTATTATTCTTTTTAAAGTCCTTTTATCGTCTTCTGGCACATAATACATGTTCATGAAGTACGTCATATGGATGAGAAATTCTCTGGTTCCCTAGAGAGGCAGATCACATCTTTATTTCTGGAGTTTGTTCTTTGAGTCTCAGAGCAGACTGGATATTACCCTTGAAGAAAAGCTCCTGACCAGACTCTCACCTAAGGAGAAGAGGTGGGCTGTGGACTCAGTGCTGGAGGCTGGCACAGGCTCCCTGACCAACACCCCCAACACATACACAGACACAGACACAGACACACACACACGTCCTTCACAGCAGAGCTGTACTAGGCCCACTCGGGAGTCGTTCATGAGGAAGGTCATTCATCACATGTTGACTTTCCTTTTTACGTCTCCTTGTTTGTTCCTCCATCTAATTGCACCCAGTCTGTGGAAAATGCTTTATGAGCTGGGGCCAAAGCCCAGGCCTCCGCTCCGCCTGATGAATCAGGTTCTGTCTGGAGTCAGCTCTTACTGTGAGGTGCCGGGGCACCTGAGTCATTCGGAGGCTGCTGGCTGCTGACGCTGCGGTGCCCGTCACGGTCACAGCCACCTGCTGCCCCAGAGCCTCTGGACGTGCAAAAGTTTTGGTGACCAGAGAAGCTGGCCAGAGGCTGAAAAGGGCCGAGGAGAACCAACCAGGGTTGTGGGGCAGTAAATACGTGTTGGAGAAAAACCTAAAAACCAGGTAAGCGTTGGTGGACGAGTCGGGGCTTGGCAGCCAAGTGCCGCTCCCTGCTCTCCTGCCGAACCTCTTTCCTTGGTGTTTTGTCTTTGAACAGAGTAAGGGGTACTTTTCCAGCTCAAGCTCTAAACAGAGAACATATGCAGATGTGTTTATCTTTAAAAAACAAAAAATAGCTGCTCTTCAGAAGCTGATGGTTCTTAAAGTGTTGGGGAAATAACTTAAACTTTCTCAACCTGGTTTTCTCATCTCTAAAGTTAGGATGATAATATTATCTACCTGGTTGTCATGCGAATTCAAGGAAGCAATGCTTGTAGCTTATTCTCAGTGTTGGAGATACTAGGATGGTATTGTCGTTGGAAATGCAGGCTCTTACTTGAGGCTTTGGATTTTAATGTTGATCCGTGTTCAGCCCCTTTTCACTCCTCTCTTCTTCAGCTTTGGTCAACAGAAACTCGTTCTGTGTCCAGTGAGCCAGGACCAGGGCATACCGTGGTGAACAAGGCAGATGTGGTCCTGCCTTGTGGAACTTTCCAGTCCAGTCAAGGTGGTAGACAGGGGTGTGTAAAGGGTACACGTACTAATGATGGGGTGAAGAGAGATAAAGTGGGACTTGGGGTGGAGGGGAGCAGGTGGGAGGTGGGCAGAGTCTGTTTTATGTAGGATGACATTTTCTGAATCTGCAGCAACCAGCCCTGCTGCTGATACCATGTCAGCTCAGAGGTGTTTATCATGAAATGGTTTGAAGTTTGGGACACAGTCTGTACCTCTGTGTATATGAGTATGTCTCTGTGTGTTATGTAGGTATATGTGTGTGTTGTGTGTGTGTGTGGAGAAGGTGCCTTTTCCTTGGTGTGAACTGTGCTTTATCTTTATGAAGATATTGTTGAGAGAAGAGGAATTCTGCATGATTCAGCAGAATTTATGTCGAAAGTAGAGGATTTGGAAGATGCTGGGGCTTCTACGTGGGCTTTGGGTAGTCAGAGGTGGAGGCTGTGTTTGGTTCTCCTTCAAGTAGTGATTGAATAGAACTACGAAATTGTTATTTCTTTGACATGTGAAATGGGTAAAAAATAATACATGTCTCTGTCTTAAAAAAAATCTGCTACTTTAGTACCAAAAAATGCTGTTTAAAACAAATTTTATGCTCCTACAAGTGTCAGAAAGGCAGGGTAGAGGTACCTTGTAAGATGTGTGTTAGCAGCTCAGTCGTGTCTGACTCTTTGCGACTGCATGGATTGTAACTTTCCAGGCTCCTCTGTTTATGGGATTCTCCAGGCAAGAATATTGGAGTGGGTAGCCTTTCCCTTCTCCAGGGGATCTTCCCAACCCAGGGATCAAACCCAGGCCTCCCCCATTACAGGCGGATTCTTTACCAGCCGAGCCACAAGGGAAGCCCAAGAATACTGGCGTGGGTAGCCTATCCTTTCTCCAGGGTATCTTCCTGACCCAGGGATTGAACCCTGGTCTCCTGCATTTCAGGCAGATTCTTTACTGCGGAGCCAGCAGGGAAGCCCACCTGGTGAAGTACCTCCTCACAAAGGGCTGTCTTGGGCCCCTGTTTCCTGGAAGGACCCTTCATATGTGTTGTAGGCTTGCCTTTTGGAATATAACCAGTGTGAAATTTGTGTGTCTCACATGTGTGTGTGTGTGTGTGATGGCAGATTTTTCTTCCTGGAGAATAAATGCTGGGGCTGAATGTCCTAGAAGCCCTTTTCCGTAGGTGCACAGGAAGAAGAAATCCCACTCAGACTGCATTTCCCGAGGCTGTCACTCCACCGGGCTTCCTTTTCCTGTGTTTCTGGTAATCCTCCGCTTTCAGTGTCACTACAAATAGCGTTTGCCTCCCTCCCCCAGGATGTACTTACCACTAAGGTTCTTCGTGGCAGTTTGAGTGCTTTTATTCCACATCGCGTATTCCTCAGCAGTGTTCTGTTTCTTTGCACCAGTTCCTGTCGCTTATGCTTCCAAAGTTTGGCTATTTCACTGGGGAAAAAAAAAAACCAAAAACCACAAAACTGACCTTGGGCAACCTAAAAGCAGCTTTGACCTGGAGAAACAGACCTGGGCAGCCTTTAAGCAACTGTGTGCGTGGGGGCTGGCAGCTTTCAGCCTTGGGGCATGAACAGGGAACGGTGATCCTAGGAGCCTCGCGGTTTTTTGGATGTTGGTCTGTTGTTTTCTTCAGGGGCTGTGGCATTAATGAGCAACACTGGGAAGTTCCCCGAGTTCCCGCTCCAACAGTCGGAAGGGAGGAGGCAGGCTGGAATGGTCATCAAAGAGAGAGCAGTTTCTTCTCTTACAAGCTGTAGCGTGTTTTTTTGTTTGTTTTTTGCTTGTTTGTTTTTTTCATGGAAGATACTTTTAATGTTCAGTTTTTAAAAATTGGGGTATAGTTGCTTTACATGTTGTACTGGTTTCTGCCGTATAACAAAGTATGTTGTTTTTTAACTTGGGCTTTAGGACCTCAAGGGTCTTCCCTGGTGGCTTAGAGGATAAAGCATCTGCCTGCAAGCAGGAGACCCGGGTTCAATCCCTGGGTTGGTAAGATCCCCTGGAGAAGGAAATGGCAACCCACTCCAGGATTCTTGCCTGGAGAATCCCATGGACAGAGGAGCCTGGTAGGCTACAGTCCACAGGGTCGCAAAGAGTCAGACACGACTGAGCGACTTCACTTCCTTTAGGGCCTCAAGTACATCGACCGGGGTGGGTGTCTTAGCTTGTTCACCTGCATCCCTACCTCATGCCATGCATTTTGGTGTGATATTCATCAGTGCCATCGGGATACCAGTTTGCGTGCCATGAAGAAGTTAGCAATGACCTTGGGTACTTACTTTACTGCTTCCCTTTGAATCTTAAATACTGGTTCCCTCAAGCCTCTCCCTCTTCTTTCTTTCATGGGGAAATCAGTACAGAAACTCAAAACGAGAAATATGCTAGGGCCATAAGGTCAGTGCTGCCCAGGATGGACAGACTCTTGGCTGAAGTGTGGACTTGAGAGCTGATTGTCCCTGCCCTGAGCCAGTCTCCCGGGGAGAGCTTAACCCCAAACCCTGGACCCTGCAGGTACACAGTGACACTGAGGAGAGAGGCATCCCTGAGGGGCCAGTGGATACAGGAACGTTTGGGCGGGGAAGGCCAAACCCCCAGCAGCTCAGGGCTGCCCATCTTGCAGGTGGAGTTCAAGGTCTGGTGCACTGTCTGGGGTGGGAGAGCCCCACTGCTCTTCAATGCCATTGTTTCAAAGCACAATAGCCAAGACTTAAAGGAGAGCAACCAAAGGGAGAAAAGAGTGCCTGTTGTTTCTTCCTTACTTTGAGGAAGATTTGTACCATGCTAAACCATTTGATTTTAAAATCCAGGACAAAGACCTTGAACATTTATCTCCATAGGTAAATAAGACAAAAAGAGAGAGAGAGAAGGAACATGGGATGGTGAAACCCTTGAAAAAGGCAGAGAGGGAAGGGACATTTGTGGGAGCTGGTATCACTTGCTCGTAGCTTTGTATGTTCTGTGAACTTTTTTCCTGTGGTGTGGGGCCAGTTCCTTCATGTGAAGTAGGTAGTTTTGAACTTAGGCTTTGGAGCAAAGAAAAAGGATTAAAGCAGAGGAGTGAAATTTGGATTTGATAAGTGTTTAAAACAAAAGGTTGTTCATTCACTGAGCTGAAGTGACTGTATCTGTTTTGTACTTTTAGTTTTACAGAATATTCCTTTGTCTATTTCCTCAGGTGCAACTATTAGTATTTCAAAACTGCTCTTGAGGTCAGAGGGACAAATAATAACCTAGGCATGCTTACAGTGTACAGTTTGGTGTGTTTTGACATAGGTATACACAGGTGAAACCACAACTACAATAAAGAGAGTGAAGATTATCCATCACCCCAAAATGTTTTCTTTGCCCCCTTATAGTGCTTCTCATCCCCAGTCCCACCCAGCCCTTTCTCAGGCAACCAGTGAGATCCTTTGTCACCATAGATTGCTTTGTATTTTCTCAGATAAGTTGAATTATATAGTATGCATTCCCTTATTGTCTTGCTTCACTGGTGCACCATAATTATTTTGAAATTCACCCATGTTGTATGATATTGATACTCATTTCCATTTATTGCCAAGTAGCATTCTATTGTATGGACATACCACATCTGTTTATGCATTCACATGTTCATGGACATTTGGGTGTTTCCAGTTTTAGACATTTGTGTTCCAGTTTTAACAGTTTCAGAATAAAACTATTATGAACATTTCTGTACACATGTTTTTGTAGACATAGCTTTAATTTCTCTGTGAAAGTGAAACTGCTCAGTTGTGTCCAATTCTTTGTGACTCCATGGACTGTAGCCCACTAGGCTCTTCTGTCCATGGAATCCTCCAGGCAAGAATATTGGAGTGGGTTGCCATGCCCTTCTGTAGGGGATCTTCCCAACCTAGGGATCAAACCCAGGTCTCTTACATTGCAGGCAAATTCTTTACTGTTTGAGCTA
Source organism: Cephalophus harveyi (assembly GCA_006410635.1). Taxonomy (NCBI): domain Eukaryota; kingdom Metazoa; phylum Chordata; class Mammalia; order Artiodactyla; family Bovidae; genus Cephalophus; species Cephalophus harveyi. The sequence continues at coordinate 711,957 of SJYT01050724.1, read as the reverse complement.
CCCAGGTAAGTGGATTATGGCTCAGGTGGTAAAGAATCTGCCTGCAAAGCAGGAGACCTGAGTTCAATCCCTGGGTCAAGAAGAGCCCCTGGAGAAGTGAATGGCTACTCACTCCAGTATTCTTGCCTGGAGAATTCCATGGACAGGGGAGTCTGGCATGCTACAGTCCATGGAGTTGGTTTGAACTTACATTTGTCCAGTGACAAATGATGCTGAACATCTTTTCTAGTGCTTATTTACCATCTATCTATCTTTTTTGGGTGAAATGTTTGTTCACATCTTTTGCCAATTTTTAAATGGAATTGTCTGTTCCTGATTATTTAATACTTATTTCTTATTATTCCAGTTTTTTTTTTTTTTGAGAGTTCTTTATGGGTTACAGATGCAAGTCCTTAATTTATTTGCAGATGTTTCCCCTAGTCAATAACTTGTCTTTTCATTTTCTTAATGGTTAATGTCTCCTTTCAAAGAGGAAACATTTTCAATTTAAAAGAAGTTTGATTTATCAGGTTTTTTTTTTTTTCTTTCATGGAATGTAAATTTAGTCCCATATCTAAGAAATCTTTACCTAACTCAAGGTCACAAAGATTTACTCCCATGTTTGCTTCTAGGTTTATAATTTCGGATTGTAAATTTATATCAGTACCCTTGCATGGAAAATCCCATGGACGGAGGAACCTGATAGGCTGCAGTCCATGGGGTCGCGAAGAGTTGGACATGACTGAGCGACTTCACTTTCACTTTTCACTTTCATGCATTGGAGAAGGAAATGGCAACCCACTCCAATGTTCTTGCCTGGAGAATCCCAGGGACGGGGAGCCTGGTGGGCTGCCGTCTACGGGGTCGCACAGAGTCAGACATGACTGAAGTGACTTAGCAGCAGCAGTCTTATTTTTGAGTTAATCTTTGCACATGGTATGGGTCAGGGTTCTTTTTTTCTCCCCTATGTATAAACACCTGTTCTAGTACAGTTAGTTGGGAGAAAACCTAGCAATTATGTTTTCTCTATTGAATTATCTCCAAATTTTTGTTAAAAATCAGTTGCCCTTATATATGTGAATCTGTTTCTGGACTTTAAATTGTTTTCCATTGATTATTTGGCCTTTTATTTTCCAGGTTTCTAAAATTGATGTATTATCTACATATATCATTATATTAATAGTTTCAGGTGTACAATGTTATTATTTGATATTTGTATATAGTGCAAATTGATCACCACAGTGTCTAGTTAATACCTATCAGCATCATAATTACAAAATTTAATTCTTATGAGAAAACTTTTAAGATACACTGTTTTAGAAACTTTCAAATGTATGATACAATATTTATTTATCTAGGTGCCAGTACCACACTGTCTTTATTACTGTAGTTTTATAAATCTTGGACTCAGGTAGCATAAGTCTTCCAGTTTTGTTCTTCACTTTTGAGGGCTTCCCAGGTGATGCTAGTGGTAAAGAACCTGCCTGCCAGCGCAGGAGATGCAAGAGATGTGGTTTCAATCCCTGGGTCAGGAAGATCCGCTGAAGGAGGGCATGGGCAGCCCACTCTAGTAGTCTTGCCTAGAATCCCATGGACAGAGGAGCCTGGCGGGTTGCAAAGAGTCAAACTTTGCAAAGAGGACTGAAGTGACTTAGCATGGACAGCACGGCCCAGGTCTTCCAGTTTTGTTCCTCCCTTTTGAAGGACCTATATTAGACCTTTTACATTTCCATGTGAATTCTAGATTTGGTCTGTCACTTTCTAGAACAGAGATCCCACTCAGATTTTGATTAGGAATGCACTGAGTCTTTAAATCAATTTGGGAGGAATGGACATCTGCAAAATATTGAGTTTTCTAATCCATGAGCATGGTCTGTCTCTTTAGGTCATTAATATCAGCAGTATTTTGTAGTTTTCAGTGTATAGGTATTACATATATTTAATGATGTTTATCCCTAAGCATTTTATATTTTTGATGTAGTTTTAAAATTTCAACTTCTAATTTTTCATTGGTACTACATAGACATACAACTGAAGTTTGTGTGTTGATCTAGTTTTCTGGAATCCTGTTAAGGTCACTTTGCTTGTTTGTTCTACTAGTTGTTTTATGACTTCCGTAGCATGTTTTTTTTTTTTTACCTAGATAATCTTCTTGTTTGTGAATAATGACAGTTTAACTTTTTCCTTTCCAATCTAAATTACTTCTAATTTTTTCTTATTGTACTGGTTGTATAAGGTTGAATAATGTTGAATGGAAGTGATGAGTGGACATTTTTGTTCCCCATCTTAGTAGAAAAGCATTCAGTCTGTTTCACCATGCAGTATGATATTATCTGTAGGTTTTTTGTAGATATCCTTTATCAGGTTGAGGAAGTTCCCTTATATTCCTTGTTTGCTGAGAGTTTGTATCAGAAAAGCACATTAGATTTTGTTAAATGATTCTTCTCCATCTATGGTGATTATCGTTTATTGTTGATATTATGAGTTACACTGATTCATTTTTAAATTGTCCAACAAACTTGGATAAACTCTACTTAGTCATGATGTATTTTTAAGATAAATTGTTTGGTATAATTTGCTAAAATTTTTTATTATTGTTCATGAGAACTATATTCACGAGAGATACTGGTCCATAGTTTCTTTTCCTCTGATGCCTTTGTTACCATGATAATGATGGTTTCATCAGGTAAGTTAAGAAAATTTGCCCCCCCTTCATTTTCTGGAAGAGTTTGTGTAGAATTGGCATTTTTCATTCTTAAATGTTTGATGGAATTCACCAGTATATCCATCTGGGTCTGGAAATCTCTTTCTGGGAAAAAATTGACAAATTCTATCTCTTCAGTAGATGTTGGATTATTCAAGTTACTTATTTGTTCTTGTGTGAGGTTTTGTTAGTTTATGTTTTTAAGGGGATTTGTCAATTTCATTTATCAGTTTTTTTGGCATAAAGTTTTTTACTCCCATTATCATTTTCATATCTGCAGAGTCTTTAGTGTTGTCATCTGTCTCCTTTTTGGTACTGTAATTTGTCCTATCTTTCTCTCTCCCTCTCCATCCCTCCCTCCCTCCCTCCCTCCCTCGCTCCCTTTCTCTATGTCTCTCTCTTTCTGATTGGCCTGGTTACAGGTATATCAATATTATTGACTTTTTCAAAGAACTCGATAGGTTTCTTTATTGTTTTCCTTTATCATTTCATTGATTTCTCCTCTGATCTTTATTAATACCTGTTTTCTGTTTACTGTGGGCTTAACTAACTCTTCTTTTTCTCATTTCTGAAGGTGAAAGCTGAGGTCCTTGATTTGAGACCTTTATTCTTTATAAAAATTTAGTGCTATAAATTTCCCTCTAAGTCCTGCTGTTTGGCAGCATCACATACATTTTCATATATCACTTTCATTTCATTCATTTTAGATTACTTTGTCATTTTCTTTTTGACTTATTCTTTAACCCTTGGGTTACTTTGAACTATGTTGTTTATTATATAAATACTTGGGGATTTTCTGGAGATCTTTCTGTTATTGATTAATTCTACTGTGGTCAAAGAATATTCTTTCTAAGACTTGAATCCTTTAAATTTATTGAGACTATTTGTATAGATTAAAATCTGGTTAGTCTTTGGGACCTGAGTAGAATGTGTATTCTATTGTTGTTGGGTAGAATATTCTATAAATATCAATTAGGTCAAGTTGATGGATAGTTTTATTCCAGTCTTTCACTAATTTTCTGTCTACTTATTCCATAGAATACTGAGAGAGTAGTGTTGGAGTTTACAACTGTAATTCTGAGTTTTTCTGTTTTCTTTTTTTTTTTTTCTTTCAGGTCTGTCAATTTTTGCTTCAGATACTTTGAAGCTCGGTTGTTATGTGCATAAACATTTAGGATTGTTATTAAATTGACCCCTTTGTTCTGAAGTGGCATTCTTCATCCCTGGCAATATTCATTTCCCTTAAATCTATCTTGTCTGATAATAACATTAGCATGGTTTATCTTTTTTCCCATCCTTTCACTTTTAGCTTATTGGTACCTTTCCTCTGTGTTTCAGTTGGGGTGGTTTCTATTGCCATGTCAACTTCACCAGTCTTTTCTCCTTCCTTATTTAATCTGCCATGAATCAACGTCTGATATAATTTTCATCTTGGAGGTTGTGTTTCTCATCTAGAGGTTAGGTTTGCTCTTTAATATTTTTCATGTCCGTAGTTAACTTTTTGATTATATAGAATACTGTTGTAATACCCATTTTAATGTTCTTGTCTGATAATTATGCTGTCTATATGTTAGTCCTATTTTAGTTTTAGTTGATTTTCTCCAAATTCAGAACATTTTCCTGCTTCTTTGCATGCCTCGTAATTTTTGTTTTTATTGAATTCCAGACTGAATTTTATCTCATTGCATGCTGATATTTTTGTATTCTTAAAAAATTTGTTTTGGGATAGTTTTAATTTATTCTGGGATAATTAAGTTATGTGGAAACCATTTGATCCTTCTGGGTTTTGCTTTTAGGTGATATCAGAGAAGCATTTAGTATAGGGCTAATTATTTGCCATGACTAAGACAAGATCCTTCTGAGTACTATTCCCAATTTTTCACGAATTATGAGATTCTAGTCTGGCTGGTGAGAGTAGCCAAGTATGAGTACTTCTGATTGGCTGCCTCTTTCCCTGGTCTCAGGTCTTTCCCTTGCATGTACTGATGAGTACTCTGATGAATACTCAGAGGGACCCTCTGTAGATTTCCAGATTCTTCTCTGGGCTACACACTCATATTTGGCTCTGTGAATTCTCCTTATCTTGCTCCCCCCAGTCTCCCAACTTAGCATCTGATGACTCTCTAGCTCCGCCTAGGGTCCTTTTTCCCATGTCATGCCTGGGAATTTTCTGAAAGTGGTAAGGCAGTGTTTTGTATGTCTTAAGCAGAAGAGGAAAGATGATGCATATTCCTTAATCTTGGCCAGAATAAAAGTTTTGCAGCCATTAATATTTCAATGCGTTGACAGTATATAATGATTCACAAAAAATGATCAAAGTTTTTATGAAAATCCTGTCTCTGGGTACATATCTTAGTAATAGTAGTGTAGTGTCTGACTCTTTGCAACCCCATGGACTGTAGCCCACCAGGCTTCTCTGGGGTTCTCCAGGCAAGAATACTGGAGTGGGTCTCCATTTCCTTCTCCAGGGTACATATCTTAAGCACCTCTAAAAATGAAAGAGATACTGTGCACATAAAAATATTCTGTACAGCATTGTTTGTGATGGGGAGTTAGAAATCTAAGAAAAGGAGAGTGGTAAAAATTACAGCATATCTATGCACTGAAATATTTGGGGTTATTTTAAATGATAATTCCAAAGATTTTCAATGTTAAAAATGCTTAATATTTAATATTAAATTCATTAATGATATGGTAATTAACATACCATGGTATATCATCATTTGTTGTTGTTTTTCATCATTAAAACCTCGTAAAACATTCATCTGGATAAAGACTCAAAGAGAATACACCAAATGACAGCATTTTAGGAAGATTGAATAGATTTAAAGAATGTATTCATCATTGTCCTGGAATCCATCAATTTGGAATTAATTTGGGAATTATTCTTTTAAATTTATCACAAAATATTTGAAGTATAAAAAATATAAAGAAAAATAAGATAACTGTGGACACACTGTTAACCTTAAGAAATCAAAATTAATAGTGTCATTGGCACTGCCTTGGATGGCACCCAGCAGTTAAGTCTTTCTTCCCCTCCTGTCCTGACTACTACCCATATTAGTCTCTCATCCTTTTACAGTCCTGTGTATATGTTTGCAAACTTCTTATAAATTTATTATGTTGTTTTTCTGTGACTTAATAAGATTAAGACTCATCCTGGTGTATTTATTTTTGTCACAGAGTGGCATATTTGTGTATGGATACACAGTTTCACGAGCCATCTCCTGATCATGGACATTTGAGTTGCCTCAATTATTCAGTGTTACAAACACTGACATTATTAAAATTCTTATATGTATTCCCTTGTGCATGTGTGTGAGAATTTTTCTAGGTTAGAACATGTTAGTGTGACAGAACTTACAGATTTGTGAGGCTGACAGTTACGTTTGATGGAGCTGGGGTTTCATAACCTTTCTCGTTTTACCTGTTCTCTGGAAGAAAGGTTGCTTTACATCTCCAGATGTGTATTAAAAAGATTGTAAATTGATTCTTAATAAAAGAAAAGTACCATAAATTGCATTGTTAATCAGATGAACTGAAATTTAAATGACAATCTGAAACCTTCCTGGTAGAATCAGGGGAGTCCCTTAAGAGTTTCAGTATTGATTTCGGCACCATTGATAAGATGATTCCTTATGTGTAAGCCACTGTGTGAGGGGCTCCTGGGATTGTCCTGCCACCCTCGGTGGCAGTCACCTCCCAGCAGCCCTGTGAGCTTCACTGCGCGCAGTCTGTGTCCACGTTCTCATCCAAAGCCTTGTGCTCAGCTCAGCCGTCCACCCTGGCTCCTCCACAGCCTGTCTTGTTGCCACCAGTGTTTTCACAGGATAGGAAGGACCACCTGGCTCTGGCCCCCACCTTGTCGTCACGTGTTGTGAAGCACTGTCTTCTCTCTGCCGGCCTTCTCCTTGGACCACAGCCAGCCATCACTTCCTGATGTCCCTTGACAGTTTCATGGAGGTGGATTCTTCTGGGGCCTGTTCAGCTTTTCAGGGAGGGATGAGGGGGAACAGCTAGAAGATTTCAGAACCCTCCGCCTCTGATCACCTCCCTAAAGCAAGACCACCTACCAGCCGGGGACCCAGTGGCGTTGCTTCCCTTCTCAAGGCCCCCTCTCTCTGATGCTGCGGCTCTTGGCTCCACAGAGAGAGGAGGCAAGAAAGATGAGCCTCAGGGCCTGCTGTGGCCTTGATCCACCCCTCCACCCCAAACCCCACCCCCAGAAGGAAGCGTTTTAAAGTAACACTCAGTTCAGTTCAGTTCAGTCGCTCAGTCGTGTCCGACTCTTTGCACCCCCATGAATCGCAGCACGCCAGGCCTCCCTGTTCATCACCATCTCCCGGAGTTCACTCAGACTCACGTCCATCGAGTCTTAAGACTAGCTGACTTTATTCGTTTCTCATTTCTAGTAGACTGTGATTTGCATGATTATTATTTACTAATTACATACCATTCAGCTGCAGCGCCTACCAATATCTCCACCTCCTCTGTTACTTCTTTAGCACTTTGCTCAGACAGAACACATTCGTGGTTTTTTTTATTTTTTTAATGATTTTGTGGCTTGTATTTTATTCATTTATTTTTATTGGGGTCTAGTTGCTTTACTGTGTTGTATTAGTTTCTGCTGTACAATGGAGTGAATTAGCTGTATGTATTCATTTATTCCCATCTTCTTGAATCTCCCTCTCACCCGCCCTGCCAATCCCATCCATCTAGGTCTCCACAGAGCACCGAGCTGAGCTCCCTGTGCTATCTGGCAGGTTGATTTTTAAATCTTTTCTCTTTTTCATTTATTTTCAGGGGAGGCAGTGCTGTTTTGCATGTGGGATCGTAGTTCCCTGACCAGGGATTGAACCCATGCTCCCTGCGTTGGAAGCATGTAGTCTTAACCACTGAGCCAGCAGGGGAGTCTCGAACATGCTCATGTTTTAAACCGATCTGCACAGTGAGTTTTCCTCCTTGTGTAAGGTTGGTGCTTCCTGAAGACGTGTCTGTTTCAGTTTTCATCCCTGCCTTATTCTGAGCTCCTGTCTCCAACTTGCTTCCTCTGTAGACCTCTCTCTTCCCAGCAGTCCCTGGCTTCCCTCTCCTCCATCAGAAGTCAAAGAGAGCTCTTCACGGGGGTGACTAAGGGCCACAGAAATGGTCAGGTGTCCCTTCTTTATGTATTAGTAGGAGCATATGCAGTGTTTGTCTGGCCTGAAGCTTATATGAGTTGGGGTATAAAGTGAAGATTTTAGAATGAGAAGATGAGTTACAACAAATTCAGTTCAGTTCAGTTCAGTCTCTCAGTCACGTCCGACTCTTTGCGACCCCATGAATCGCAGCACGCCAGGCCTCCCTGTTCATCACCATCTCCCGGAGTTCACTCAGAAATTACAGATTATTAAAGGCTGACAGATACCATAGACCATCTCAAAAACTAGGAAAAAATCTTAATATTTTTATTACTCATCTCACTAACATGCTTCTATAATATAATTTTTCCTGCATTTTTTGACTGTTTTCTAACCTCTTAATACCGCAGTGATGTTTATCACATTTTCTGTAGAGAAATCAAGGAAGTAATTCAGTCTTTGTTCTGGTATGACCAATTAAAATTTGTTTTATATTATTGATAGTTTAGAGTGAGGATCAGCAGACTTTTTCTATAAAGGATCAGATGATAAATATTTCGGGGCTTGGGAGCCACGTGGCCTGTGTAGCAACTGATCAATTCTGTCTTTCTGTGCACAAGCAGTCCTGCTCAGTATGTATGGATGTGGCTGTATCCCAACAAAACTTTATTTATAAAAACAGGCAATGGAGCAGATTCGGTCAATGGGCTGTAATTTGTTGGACCGTAGTTTTGCCAACCCTTGTTTTAGACTTTCTTTCATATTCACAGGTCATTTATGGTAATCTCTTGGAAATATCTAGGATATTTGCAAATGGGGTGGAGGGGACCTCCGTTAGTGTTCTTTCATGTAAGAGCTATAGGAATTGGAAGTATACACCAAAGACAAGCTTCCAGCTCTTTCTGTCCAAAGTGCTGGTTTTCCTCCCATCTTGTACTTGAGGGTTCCTCCCACGGAGGTCACATTCATATTGCAGTCTGAGCTCTGGGCCTGTCCCTCGGGTCACACAGTCCACTGAGTTGCCACACCGGGCAGCAGGAATGTTTTAAGGAATCATTTCTTCATCGGGACAACCAGCAAAAATCTAACTGTACATGGAAGAAATGGTAAACCGTGTAGATACATCCCACTAGACCCCTACTTCACTTCGCTGAGCTAGATCTTCCAAATGCTCATGATGGTTCTACCACCTGCCATCTGAGAAAGTGTTGTGGAGGGAACCAGCATGGATACAGACTGTGGGCTTCGTGATGGCATTAAAGTGCCTTCCTTTTGCAAGTCACATGAAAACATGAGGCCATCAGATCACATGGCTAGGGCCCTTCCCAAGGTCTGGGAAGAGTGAGGGCCTCTGGTACTAATAACCCCTGTCCCCAGCGTAGGTTACCTTTATCTCCTGGCGGATGGACGCTTGAACCTTACTTTTCTTTGTGGAAAGGAAGCACGTACCCACTGAAAATGAGTTTCAGTAAGCTGGGAAGAGGCATAGTTTCCAAGGCCTGTTCCTTCTGGGGCCCCCAAAATCATAGCCCGAATGCAGCAGACTTCTTCCCCTGCTCTTGAGTCTGAGTTTGGAGGAACTGACATTTGTTAGTGTGTCCTTGGGCACCAGGAGGGAGTGCGTTGCATCTTGGCCTGATAACTGGTGTGAAGAGGGATACACATTGCTGAAATTCTTCTCTGACTTAGAAATGCCGCCTGCTGCTGCTCCCGTCTGCCCCGGGACTTCAGGCTGGGCTTTGCTTGTCCCCACTTAGAGCCCGTTTGCCTGTAAGCTGACCTTGAGGCCAGAGCTCCCCCCAGGAGGGAGTTGAGGGCCCTTGTAAGAATGTGGAGGGTGCTGGCACATAGAATCTGCTGATGGAAATCATGGCAGGCAACTGTATATATTCTGATCATCCTCTTATTTCACTTGGAAAGGCATGACCAGTAGTTCCTCAAGCTTACAAGAACCAAATATGTATTGTCATCTCTTACTTGGTTTTCCCTGCAGCCCCCTGAGAAACATCACCATCTCATTTTTTTGGAGGAAGGATTTGAAGCATCAGAGGTCAAATCACTTATACAGAGTTGCTTGTTTGATAAGAGGGGATGCTGCCTGGCCTCAGACCCAAGTTTCCTGGCTTCTGGATCCATACTCGTGACCACTTCCCTGGCCTACCCCCTGCTTCTCTTCTTCCAAGGCTGATGTGGAGCGAGGAGTCCAAGCATTCGCCATTCCTGACAGCTCTGTCCATTTGGATGAGGGGGATCCAGCCAAATGGGCCTAGCAGGGTGCCTGGCGCTTAGCAGATGCTTGTGGCTGCTGGCATGAATGAATGCATTTGTCAGTCCTGGGAAAAGCCAAAAGAGTCTGGGCCAAACGGAGGGCAGCGCCTTGCACAGACTGCTGTACAATGTGCTGTACAATGTGCTGCTAAGACCGGAGTGAGTCCTGCAGCAAAGCTGTACACTAGTCTTCAGTGAAAACTTTTCATAGTCTTTTACTTTAAATTTATTTATTTTTTAATTGAAGGATAATTGCTTTACAGAATTGTGTTGGTTTCTGCCACACATCAACATGAATCAGCTATTTCTTTCTTTCTTTTATCAGTTGTAAAGAGCACATGGGTTGCTTATTTTGTGTTGAAAGAGAATCTTTAATTGTAGGATATAAAGCAGTGCTTGTCAGTTGTTTTTCAAATGATCACCTTCCTCGGGAGCCTTTTAATATACATGCTGTCCTTAATTACCCTCATTCAACCCCCATGAAGTTTTAATGTCCCAGACTATATATCTGTTATGTACTATGTCCCTGTAGAGGAACATAAACTATTTGAATATATATTGAAGGTATTTTTGCCCCCAAGAACCAATTTTCTTGTGCTCACCCCTGTTGAGAATGCATGGTCTAAAGTGTTTATTCAGTTTTAGTAGCTGGTGACTTGTGAAATGCTCATATATTTATAGAAATGAAAACAAAGTACTTGCCAGTGACAGCCCTTAATGACCATTAGCATGGCACGACAATCAGCTCTAATGAACATGTGATTACAGCTGCCAGGAAATGGCTATTAAATGAATGCGAGTCTAATGTGCTGGCCGCGGAGACGGGATGGGTGGTGGCGAAGTCCACAGACGCGTGGCCTTGTGGCCTCGTCAGCTCCACGGAGGCTGCACTAGTTTTAAGCCTGCTTGTGTTCAGGGAGGCGCCCAGCCCTGTTGGAGCTCACACTCAGCGCCAGAGACATCGTGTTAGTTGCTTTGGGGATTTCCTGCTGTGGATATTAGGCCGTTTAGTCAAGTAGCGTTTTGATATGATTTTATTTTTACTTATGGTAGTAAGATATATATATCATATACTTTACCATTATTACTATTTTTATTGTACAGTTCAGTGACATTAATTACCTTCGCAAGGTTGCACTAACATTGCCACTATCTCCTAAACTTTTTCATCACCCAGACAAAATCTGTACCCATTAAGTGATAACGCCTCATTCTCTCCTCCCCCACCCCCTTTGCTTGTCTCTCTGAATTTGCTTGTTCTAGACATTTCATGTAAATACAGTCATCCATTATGTGTCCTTTTGTGACTGGCTAATTACACTTGGTATGAATTTTTTCAAGGTTCACTCATGAGTCTGATAGGATTGTTAAATGTGCCTCTGTTAAATGCATTCACACATACTTCAGTTTTTTGGAATGAAGATAATAGTGGACACGCACAACCAATGGAGAGATTTATTATTTACTTTTCTCATAGTAAAGGAAGTTCATTATTTTTCTTCTCTGCCTTTCTTTGAATGTCACCAACTTGACAGATATGAATGAGTCACAATAGGAAGGTTTCTAATTCTGTGACTATTAAGCATATTTTGGTTTTGTTCTAGATCATAAAATAATATCATAAAATACATTTGGCAAGCTCGTAATTGAACATAAACTATTTGAATATATATTGAAGGTATTTTTGCCCCCAAGAACCAATTTTCTTGTGCTCACCCCTGTTGAGAATGCATGGTCTAAAGTGTTTATTCAGTTTTAGTAGCTGGTGACTTGTGAAATGCTCATATATTTATAGAAATGAAAACAAAGTACTTGCCAGTGACAGCCCTTAATGACCATTAGCATGGCACGACAATCAGCTCTAATGAACATGTGATTACAGCTGCCAGGAAATGGCTATTAAATGAATGCGAGTCTAATGTGCTGGCCGCGGAGACGGGATGGGTGGTGGCGAAGTCCACAGACGCGTGGCCTTGTGGCCTCGTCAGCTCCACGGAGGCTGCACTAGTTTTAAGCCTGCTTGTGTTCAGGGAGGCGCCCAGCCCTGTTGGAGCTCACACTCAGCGCCAGAGACATCGTGTTAGTTGCTTTGGGGATTTCCTGCTGTGGATATTAGGCCGTTTAGTCAAGTAGCGTTTTGATATGATTTTATTTTTACTTATGGTAGTAAGATATATATATCATATACTTTACCATTATTACTATTTTTATTGTACAGTTCAGTGACATTAATTACCTTCGCAAGGTTGCACTAACATTGCCACTATCTCCTAAACTTTTTCATCACCCAGACAAAATCTGTACCCATTAAGTGATAACGCCTCATTCTCTCCTCCCCCACCCCCTTTGCTTGTCTCTCTGAATTTGCTTGTTCTAGACATTTCATGTAAATACAGTCATCCATTATGTGTCCTTTTGTGACTGGCTAATTACACTTGGTATGAATTTTTTCAAGGTTCACTCATGAGTCTGATAGGATTGTTAAATGTGCCTCTGTTAAATGCATTCACACATACTTCAGTTTTTTGGAATGAAGATAATAGTGGACACGCACAACCAATGGAGAGATTTATTATTTACTTTTCTCATAGTAAAGGAAGTTCATTATTTTTCTTCTCTGCCTTTCTTTGAATGTCACCAACTTGACAGATATGAATGAGTCACAATAGGAAGGTTTCTAATTCTGTGACTATTAAGCATATTTTGGTTTTGTTCTAGATCATAAAATAATATCATAAAATACATTTGGCAAGCTCGTAATACTTCTAAAGAATTCAGGCTTGGCATGAACTGTGGAAAATATTGTCAATAAGCCTGCAGGCACTCAAAAAAAAAAAAAAATAGGAGTAGTACAAGAGGACATCCTTGACTGATTCCTGATATCAGGGAGAAAACATTGAATTTTTTCATCAAATAGAATGTTAGTTGTAAGATCTTTTTTTCCCATAGAGTTTTCCTGTCAAGTCTAGAAAGCTTCCCTCTGTTCTTAATTTGCTGAAATTTTTTTTTTTTATGGCTGAATGTTGGGTTTCATCCGATGCTTTACCTCCATCAGTTGATGTGATCATATACTACATTGAGTTTTGAATATTGAACCAGCCCCTGTGTTCTTGAATAGACCCCCCTTCATTATGGAGTATACATTTTAAAATATATATTATATATCAAAGCAAAAAAAAAAAAAAGTTCAGGTTTGGAACTTCCCTGGTGATCCAGTGGCTAAGACACTACCCTTCCAGTTTTGATCCCTGCTCAGGGAACTAGATCCCACATACTGCAACTAAATATCTTGCATGCCACTGGCTCAGCCAAATAAATAAATAAATAAATAAATAAAAATAATTCAGGTTTAACTAAGTTGTAGGCAAGTGACTACTACATAGGATCCACATTTTTAAAAAATCCTTGAAATTCCACTGTAGAGGTTCACAATAAGGTAATTGAATCCTCTGGGAAGAAAGGAAGGGATTGTCATATTTAAAAACATAACTTTTTGTATTACATGATGCTGTGATTTTAAAATAATGTTTACAAGTGAAAATTTGGACTTGTGTCTATCAAACAGGCACCTGTGTAAAGTTTGGCAAATGTGAGGAGGCCCAGGAGCCATTTCTAGCAATTTGGATCGTGGGGGCAAGCAGGCTGGGCTGGTGCTCATTTCACATGCTAGCAAGGTCATGCTCAAAATCCTTCAAGCCGGGCTTCAACAGTATGTGAACCGAGAATTTCCAGATGTACAAGCTAGGTTTAGAAAAGGCAGAGGAATCAGAGGTCAAATTGCCAACATCTGTTGGATCATCAAAACAGCAAGAGAGTTCCAGAAAAACATCTACTTTTGCTTCATTGACTATGCTAAAGCCTTTGGCTGTATGGATCACAACAAACTGGAAAATTATTAAAGAGATGGAAATACCAGACCATCTTACCCGTCTCCTGAGAAACCTGTATGTAGGTCAAGAAGCAACAGAACCATACACGGAACAGACTGGTTTGGAATTGGGAAAGGAGTACAGCAAGGCTGTATGTTGTCACCCTGGTTATTTAACTTCTGTGCAGAGTACATCATCAAAATGCCGGGCTGGATGAATCATAACCTGGAACAAGATTCCCGGGAGAAATATCAACAGCCTCAGATATGCAGATGATACAACTCTAATGGAAGAAAGCGAAGAGGAACTAAGGAGCCTCTTAATGAGAAGAGTGAAAAAGCTGGCTTAAAACTCAACATTCATAAACCTAAGATCATGGCATCCGGTCCCATCACTTCATGGCAAAAGAAGGGGAAAAATTTGAAACAGTGACAGGTTTCTCTTCTTGGGCTTGAAAATCACTGTGGACAGTGACTGCAGCCATGTAATTAAAAGACACTTGTTCCTTGGAAGGAAAGCTATGACAAACCTAGGCAGCATATTAAAAAGCAGAGACATCAATTTTCTGACAAAGGTCCATATACTCAGAGCTATGGGTTTTCCAGTAGTCATGTACAGATGTGAAAGTTGGACCATAAAGAAGACTGAGGGCCAAAAGCTGATGCATTTTGAATTGTGGGGATGGAGAAGACTGTTGAGAGTCTCTTGGACAGCAAGGATATCAAAGCAGTCAATCCTAAAGGAAATCAACCCTGAATATTCTTTGGAAGGACTGATGTTGAAACTGAAGCTTCAATACTTTGGCCACCTGATATGAAGAGCTGACTCATTGGAAAAGACCCTGATGCTGAGAAAGATTGAGGGCAAGAAGAGAAGGGGGTGGCCGAGGATGAGATGGTTGGATGGCATCACCAACTTGATGGACATGAGTTTGAGTGAACTCCAGGAGATAGTGAAAGATAGGGAAGCCTGGCCTGCTGCAGTCCATGGGGTCCCAAAGAGTTGGACATGACTGTGACTGAACACAGCAGAGCTGGACTGGTGGGAACCAGCACCACATACCTGGTCCCCATCATCACTGCCCCAGGGAGATCAGGGAAAGTGATCATCAGGATGTGGGAACATTATTTTTCCTGTTTGCCTTGAGTTTGATTAGAAGCAGGCGCTGATAGATAGTGTGGAGAGAGCCCTACCTAACCAGGCATTACCTTCAGGTCATGGTTTGGTTTAGCAGTGACCAGGGGTTCACATCTCCTGGCAATGCAGGAGAGTCACTGTGGATGATTTTGACAAAAACAGATGCCAGTTAAATCAGATGTGGGGCTGGAGAGGTTAGTGCGTGTGTGCGTGTTAAATCGCTTCAGTCATGCCTGACTCTTTGTGACTCCATGGACTGTATCCCGCCAGGCTCCTCTATCCATGGGATTCTCCAGGCAAGAATAATAGAGTGGGTTGCCATTCCCTCCTCCAGAGAGTCTTCCCCACCCAGGGATCGAGCCCACATTTCTTATGTCTCCTGCATTGGCGGGCGGGTTCTTTATCACTGGTGCCACCTGCAAAGCCCAGAGGGCATGGGGAGCTGTGGTTTAAGGCTTCTGAGGCAATGATTTTTCCCTGGGAACCCTGAGTAGGTCAGTGTCTTGGATGCTGGTCGCCAAGATAATGACAGGATTCAGGTCCTTTTCAAGGGGCAGCGGGGGGACACCCAGGAAGGAGCCAGCACCCTGTAGGGGGGCCTGCAGCAAATCCCGTCCAGATGCAGATTCTCTAGCAGTTGGTAGAATTTTAGTAAGGGAAGGAGTTTGATAAGGTAGGTTTTTCTGGAAGTTAAAATTCTAAACATGTTGAAATCGTAAATGGAGAGAAATGCAGAATTAATATACTGGAAAATACTTCGATTGTTTTAGGTAGTGCTCCAAAGTAAACTGTTTCAATGAAGAACTGTTTCAGTTCTGGGATTCCAGAACTGCAAGTATTAACATAAAGACCTATTAGAAGAGTGCCTCCTAGTGCCAGACACTTAGTATTACATCCCCCTAGGGACTTGAATGTTTCCAAAATGTAGGATTTTGGAGCTGGAGGTCTTTGGAGGGCTTCAGGATGAATCCTGTATCTTCAGATGATGGACTTAAAGCCCAGAGAGATTAACTAGCATAATGTCATCAACAAGAACTGCCTGACCATCACCACGTGTATGCTAATACATAATCCCATTTCATCCTGACAACATAGAGTCCAGATGGGTGGTTCTTCCAATTTACAGATGTGTAAACTGAGGCCCAGGAGGCTGGGTAGCTTGTACGTGTTTGAGAACAAGGGAATGGTGGAGGCAGCATGAAGGCCGGCTTCTCCCTGGGTCCAAGCCCGGTGAATTGTTCTTGATGCTGCGCTGCCCTGAACGAGGAAATGAGCAGAAGCATGGAGGTACCTTTTCTCTTCTCCTGCCAGGGAGCTCCTCTGTCTCCTTGAAGCTCAGTATGTCCCCTCCTTTATGGTCTGGCTCTGTTGTCCTCCTCCAGGAAACCTTCTCTAATTACTCAGGCTCACACCAACCCTGCCCTTGTCTGAATTCAGGTGTTTTATGAGCTCTGTCCCACCCCGCTTGGGCTTAATTGCTCTCTCCAATCTTCATGCCTCTTGCCTCTGTCACGGAGGCTCACAAAGGAAAGCCATGCATGAGGGGATGTCCCGTGTGTATGCCTCCTGCGTGTCCCCTCCCCAGGGCAGGGTAGGAGCTGCTTCTCCCGGGGTCCATCAAGGGAGCCCTTGCTGCTGACACACAATGCTGCCCCGGGTCCCTGTGGGAACAGCAGGGTTAGATTGAGTCCATGACGTGAGCAGGACGGCCCAGTCACTGCTGAACCTGTGGAGTCCACTTCTGGTTCATTTCATCTCTGGCTCAGGGGTGTCTTGGGAAGGCTATGGGCTTCCACTGGTATTTCATTGAATGTAAGGCCTGGAGATCATTATAGAACAGATGATTAAAATGGCTGTTTTTCTTTTCATGGAGACATTAGGAGTCTGCCAATATGTTTTAGAAGCTCAGGACCTGCTAATACAGTAAACATGTCTTCATTCCTTTGGTTCGTCCTTATCTAAAAAATGGAAGAATGTGGAATGACAGAGACTGAGCAGAGGTGTAATTGAGGCCACGGAGGCCCAGCAGAATTAAGACTCCCTTCATGGAGGCTTACCTTGAAACTTTTAGCAGGGGGATCTGGAATTTAAACTTTGATGCTGATGGGCAGGTAAAGGAATGGGGCAGAGCAACATCCTGTATGTGGCATTAGATGAGAGATGAGGATGCAGAGAGTTTTGCTACATGATATCCTGGTAGGAAGGTCCAGCAGGAAGAACAGACAGAAAATCCTGTTTTAAGGGCCCTGCCTGGCCTCTCTTTGGAGAGTTACAGTTACAAGTGTTAAGAGAGGCCCTTAGGCCTCATGTATTTTAAAATTTATTTTAGGGACCTTTTTTTTAGCAAACGGGCATTCAAGGGTAGAAGAGGTTAGTCAGTTTTTCCAAGAACGCTTTTGAAAATTTGCATTGCAAATACTGCTAAATGTCAGCAGGGAACTCAAAACTTTGACACCTTGTTGGAGCTCTTGGTGCTGATTAAATTCTTGTCTCCAGTCTAGAATTGGCAGCTTATTCTCCTTAATTTTCACGCATTAATCAGTGCTGAAAGATTATTTCTTTGACAGTTGCCCTTGGGGAAAACTGGGCCTGGGTTTGTTATTTAGAGCGGACAGGACGGGGGAAGAGGATAGTAACAAGGCAGACGCCAAGATCTCCACTTGGTTCCAAGAATGTCAACCATGTCAACCTCTCTTCAGTATTTACTGTGCATTTTGGTGCTTAATGGAAATTGGGGATTGGCAAATCCATTTCAGAGTTAAGAAGAGTAAATTTTAATGGTCTGATAAAAGTAAGTTGAAATCCCTTTTTAAGATGAATTAGCTCTTTCCAGGAGATAAGGTTTTAGTGATGGACATGGTTTTTTCCTTTCTGAAGATAACCTTAAGAACTCTCATGGCAGAGAGCCAGAACCACTGTGTTCTGGTTTAAGAAAGTGTTGTCCATGATCTTGTGCTTCCAAGGCCTCTCGCGGGACAGGGAGTAGTGAATATACCCAACCACACAGCAACATTCATCTTCACTCCCAATGGGCAAGTCACAGATTACTCTCTTCCAAAAAAAAAAAAAAAAAAAAATCCCCAAACAAGAAAACCAACTCTGGTGACCACTCATAATGGTTTGCAGCAGAAAGCTGCCTTTGTGGATAAGGTCATTTTTCTTTAATTTTTCATATGTCCAGTCTGTTATTTTCTGTACTTTTAGTTGAAATAAATAGGCATTATTTGCAATCACATTTTCAAGTGGTAAAATCTCTGATCCAATGGAATGGCTGTAGAATAGATTTTCCTTCCTACTGCTTTTGTCAAATGAAAATCAAATCAAGAATGGGAAAATGCAGTTGAGGAAGTCTAGGGAGCTAAAGTCTAGGCATGATAACTGTGATTAACAATACTATGTTGAATTCTGAAAATTTGCTGAGAGAGTAGAGTTGTGTTCTTTCAGCATATGCACAAATGGTAACTATGTGAGGAGGTTTTATGTGAATTAGCTTGACTTCATGATCATTTCATTGTGTATGTGTATCACATCATCATGATATATACCTTAAATATAAACTTTTTTATTTAAAAATATAATTTTAAAAGTTCAGGAAAAGAGAATGATAAAGTAAATGGTACACAACATAAACAATTAGTGGAGCTATGTAAAATGTCTTTGGGTAAACAAGAGTTTCTTGCACTGTTTCTGCAACTTTTTTGGTTATTTTGAAATTATATCAAAATTAAAAGTTACCCCAAGATGCAAAAAATAAGTAGCAGGGAGGTGATGCACAAAGGTACATTGAAATACTCAGAGAAATCTTTTGTTTCGTGGTGGAACTCTAGAGTCGAATATGCAAGTGGATGCTTAATTTACAATAAAAGCTTTGTCCAGGACTTAAAAAAGGGCTAGTTTATAGTCAAATGTGTGATATGCCTACAGTTATTTCAGTGCTTTTTTTAAAACCCAACCACATTACGTTAAAAAATCCTTTGGCCTAAACTGTATAATTCCCTTAAGAAGGTCATGCAGCTCTGGAATCTCCAAGCCAATTTACAGAGTACGTGTGACCTATAATTTCACTGTAATATTGAAGGAAAGAATGGATGAGGGGCTCATTAAAAGACTACTCAGGGCAACAGTGTTTAAGAGCTCTTTGTTTAAAAAGTCAGATGACTCTGCCAGGAAGGAATTATCTTTCAGCTTCTTCCATGGCATTTCTGGCATCTTTGGTCAAAGGAGAGGACATGAACAAGCAGGCAAATAACTGATGGGGGCTTGTTTTCTTGGGGTTGTGGTCTCTGATGTATAAGAAGTTCTTTTTTAAAAAACAATAAAAAATTCTATCTTAAAAATTAGCTCTGGTTTTTGGAATTAATATTAATATTTTATATTTAAGAACTTTTCTTAAAAGCAAGACACATGTAACTAATTCAAGTTTGATAGTCTTAGGATTGAAGCCCTTCACAGGAGCAGAAGGTTTAGAGGTAAAGGAGCCCAGATGGGGTGGACAGGAAGTTGAAAGGTAGGTTAGAGGCTGGGGATGGAAGGGACCTTGGGCCTTATCCCCAGGTGGAGGGAGCCAGGTGGTCTGCCAGCTTCAGTTGATTTAGTTAATGGTTTAGAAGATTCAATGGCAGCATCTTTCATGGATTAGAAAGAGTAAAATCAAGGTAGGTGGACTAGCTGGGTCATCAGTTGCTGTAATCCAAGAGAGACAATGGAAGCTGGACCTGAGGCAGTTATGGAGGGAAGGAAAGGTGAATTTGAGGCCTGTTTCAGAGGAAAATGGAGGGAATTAGAGGAATCACTGGAGGTGAAGGATAACAGAAGGGAAAGAGTTTGGAATAAGATTCCAAAGTGGCTGAGATCTATAGGAGAAAACTCATATATATATATATATATATATATTTTTTTTTTAAACTTTACAATATTGTATTGATTTTGCCACACATGAACATGAATCCACCACGGGTGTACACGCGTTCCCAATCCCAAAATCCCCTCCCACCTCCCCCCGCACAGCATCCCTCCGGGTCATCCTAGTGCACCAGCCCCAAGCATCCTGCACCCTGCATCAAACCTGGACGGGCTATATTAGGTACAATTTGTTTATTTTTGCTTTTATTTTCCGTATTCTGGGAGGTGGGTCATAGAGGATCCTTCTGTGATTTATGTCGGATAGTGTTTGCCTATGTTCTCGTCTAGGAGTTTTATAGTTTCTGATCTTATGTTTAGATCTTTAATCCATTTTGAGTTTATCTTTGTGTATGGTGTTGGAACATGTTCTAGTTTATTCTTTTACAAGTGGTTGACCAGTTTTCCCAGCACCACTTGTTAAAGAGATTGTCTTTTCTTCATTGTATACTCTTGCCTCCTTTGTCGAAGATAAGGTGTCCATAGGTGTGTGGATTTATCTCTGGGCTTTTTATTTTGTTCCATTGATCTATATTTCTGTCTTTGTGCTAGTACCATACTGTCTTGATGACTGTGGCTTTGTAGTAGAGCCTGAAGTTAGGCAGGTTGATTCCTCCAGTTTCATTCTTCTTTCTCAAGATTGCTTTGGCTATTCGAGGTTTTTTGTATTTCCATACAAATTGTGAAATTATTTGTTTTGGCTCTGTGAAAAATACCGCTGGTAACTTGATAGGGATTGCATTGAATCTATAGATTGCTTTGGGTAGTATACTCCTTTTCACTATATTGATTCTTCCAATCCATGAACATGGTATATTTCTCCATCTATTAGTGTCATCTTTGATTTCTTTCACCAATGTTTTATAGTTTTCTATATATAGGTCTTTAGTTTCTTTAGGTAGATATATTCCTAAGTATTTTATTCTTTTGGTTGCAATGGTGAATGGAATTGTTTCCTTAATTTCTCTTTCTATTTTCTCATTATTAATGTATAGGAATGCAAGGGATTTCTGTGTGTTGATTTTATATCCTGCAACTTTACTATATTCATTGATTAGCTCTAGTAATTTTCTGTGTTTGCTGGTTTGGATTCACTAAGTTGGTTTCATAACCCCCCAGTGGTGTTTGAAAATGCAAGTGTGCAGTGAGCTCCACTGTCTAGCCTGGGTGATTGGGTGCTTTTAACAGCCCCACTTTGGGACCTACTACAGTAGACTGGCTGGCAGTGTCAAGTGTTAAGGAGGAAGCAGTTAAAACCCAGCAGCACTTCTGGCAAAACATCCAGGAGTGATCTGTGGCCTGTGGTAGGGTTCCTTTTAGAAGCTCCTTTGACTGAAAGGCATCCAGCTTTAAAAAAGAAAGGAAAATAATAAGGAAAGAAGGAAAATAAAAATGGAGGAAGGGAGAAGAGGAGAAAGGAAGAAGAGAAAAAGGATTGAAAACCATGTAGTTAGGTTATTGAGGCAAAGTTCTGCGTGGACCCTGACATGGGACTTGACTCCAGGCCATCCCTGTGTTGCTGTGGAGCTGTATTCTAAAAGCAGAGCTGGGGGGAGTTCTGCCTGAAATCATGAAGCACAGAGCAATCTCTCTCTCGTATTCAATGTGACTTTGTTGTTGTTTAATCACTAAGTCGTGTCCGACTCATTTGAACCTCGTGGACTGTAGGCTGCAGTCTCCTCTGTCCATGGGATTTCTCAGGCAAGAATACTGGAGTGGGTTGCCATTTTCTTCTCCAGGGTATCTTCCCGACCCAGGGATCGAACTTGCATATCCTGCATTGGCAGGCAGATTCTTTACTGCTGAGCCACCAGGGAAAAATACATAAAGCAACTATTTGAGGATCTTGAAGAGTAAATAGTAGTGGACAAATTGGGAAAGAAGATTAGAATTTCAAGGTAGTGCTGGGATAATGCTTTTTAACATTTTTCTTCTAGTATTTCCTGATCTGGACTCAGATCAGCCCTGAACCCAAAGTAGCCGTTGATGTATTCATTGGGAGTTCCAGAAGAAGCTTTCTACTTCTGGCTTGAAGTAGGATGAAAAGGGACTCTAGACACTAAAAACTGCGAAAGTCCCCCATGTTTTTTCGTCTTTTCTCTGTTATCTTGAACTCCTGCCCACAGATAATCCCATGGTGAGAACAGCTGTGATAATAATGGAAGAACAGTAGGAGCCTGCAGGCACCTACAACTTTGAGGCATAAACTGCGTTTATTGAGAGGAGTTGTAATCACAAGAGTGTTGGTGTGAATTCCCTTTGTATTTTTCCCTGTTTTCCCACTGCTTGGCCCCAGATGTGGGCACAGTCACAAAACGTATGTGGCAGAGCAAGGTAAATAGTGGCCCCACTCTCTGATTGAAAGACTAAGAAAGGGAGCCCCAGGGATCTTAAAAGTCAGGGAGATAATGGAAAAAGAGAAAAGTGACCTACAAAGTTTTTAATGAGCCCCTGGGCACGCCACAAACTATATGCATGAATCTGACCCTAAACAGCACACCAAAGACTTTGAGACCCGAACAACAAGGTGGACCACTGCCCACTGCCCAGTGGCTTCCAGACTAGCCACTGGGTGGTTTGCATGCAGGGCCAATCCAGATGGCACAACCCAGGCTTTGAAAACTGAACTGGCATTGGAACCACAGCTCAAAAAAGTCAGGTCAAAACAAGTGGCTTAAAGGGAACAAGGTTAATTGCCTGCTTAAACAAAAATGTCAACCTTTTCTGGAATATTTAAACAAAATCCAGTCATAATTTTCAGCATATCCAGCATATAAGCCAAAATTAATTGACATACAATAAACTAGAAAAACTCCAGCTTGCGTAGAAAAAGACAAATCTGGAGACCCCAGTGCCAAGAAGACATTGGTAGTGAATTTGTCAATTGCTTTAAAGAAGCTAATATTTAAAAAAGGAAGTAAGAATGAACACTATTGAAGTGAATGGAAAGATAGTCTCAGAAAAGGAATGTAAAATATAAAGAAGAATCATTTTGTAAATGGAAAATTTAGAAATTAAAAATAAATTAATATAAAAATCTCACTAGATGGACTCATTAGCAGATTGGAAATGATGGGGTTAAATTCAGATGTACCATTAATTATATTAAATGTAACTGGCCTAATCACAGTGATTAAGAGACCAAGATTATCAGAATGGATACAAAAATAAGACCCAACTAACTGCTGCCTATAAGAAAACCACCTCAGGCTCCTTTGTCCATGGGATTCTCCAAGCAAGAATACTGGAGTGGGTTGCCATTTCCTTCTCCATTAGTTAGTTTAGAAGCAAAAGGATACAGGAATAAATATCATGCAGACATTAATAAGAAAAAAAAGCTAAATTAACATTAGAGAAAGTAGATTCCAGAGTAAAGAAAATAGCAACAGATAAAGAAAGACATTATAATGATAAAAGAATTGATTCACCCAGAAATGGAAAACCTATACAGCTTCAAAATACATAAAGCAAAAACTGAGAGAAATGAAATAAGATCTGGAAAATCTTCAGTTGTAGTTGAAGACTTCAGTATTTCTCTTTTAGTAATCAATAGAACTAAGCTAAGCTTAGTGGAAATCAGCTAAGCTATGCTGCTGCTAAGTCGCTTCAGTCGTGTCCGACTCTATGCGACCCCATAGACGGTAGCCCACCAGGCTCCCCCGTCCCTGGGATTCTCCAGGCAAGAACACTGGAGT